>CAMZMU010000064.1:52867147-53218288 GCA_947311845.1 Poa pratensis
CCAAAAAGGTCATGAAAGCATAGAGGGAATTAGGAAGAAGATTTCCCTCGGCAAAGCACCCGGTTTTACCGAAGATGCTGAAGGAGTGTTGAAATTCAATGACCGTATCTGTGTGCCCAATATCACGGAACTTAAGGAGTTAATCCTGAAGGAGGCCCATGAGACCCCTTATTCAATCCACCCCGGCGGAACCAAAATGTACCAAGACCTTCGAGAAAGATTTTGGTGGCATGGAATGAAGCGAGAGATTGGTTCGTTCGTAGCCAAGTGCGACATCTGCCAGCGAGTTAAGGCTGAACATCAGCGACCCGCTGGATTGCTTCAACCATTGAAAATTCCCGAGTGGAAGTGGGATGAGATTGGAATGGATTTTATTACCGGACTTCCAAGATCTAACCGAGGCCATGATTCAATCTGGGTCATCGTTGATCGACTGACCAAGGTTGCCCACTTTGTTCCTGTCAAGACCACTCATACCGGAGCTCAGTTAGCAGACCTGTATATTTCCAGAATAGTGAGCCTGCATGGTGTGCCTAAGAAGATTGTATCTGATAGAGGCACGCAATTCACCTCAAGATTCTGGAAATCCCTTCATGAAGCCCTCGGAACCAAGCTAGCATTTAGCACAGCTTATCATCCCCAGACCGATGGCCAAACTGAGCGAGTGAACCAGATATTGGAAGACATGCTTCGCGCATGTGTTCTATCCTATGGTTCCAAGTGGGAAGATTGTCTTCCGTTTGCAGAGTTCTCGTACAACAACAGTTATCAGTCTAGTCTGCAAATGGCCCCTTTTGAAGCCCTTTACGGCAAGAAGTGTCGTACACCCCTGAATTGGTCCGATACCGGAGAAAGCAAATTGTTCGGACCAGATACCCTCCGTGAAGCTGAAGAGCAAGTTCAGCTTATTCGTGAACGCCTCAAAACTGCCCAATCCCGCCAGAAGAGTTACGCTGACACCAAGCGCCGTGACCTCACCTTCAACGTCGAGATTATGTTTATCTCCGAGTGACACCCCTTAAAGGAATGCAGCGTTTCCATGTCAAAGGAAAATTAGCGCCAAGGTATATCAGACCCTTCAAGATCACTGCTCGTCGAGGAGAAGTCTCCTATCAGCTGGAATTGCCCCAGGAGTTAGGAGATTATCATGATGTCTTCCACATTTCCTTGCTCCGGAAGTGTCTTGAAGTTCCTGACCAACTGATGTTTTCAAAAACATCGACCACCTCTCCATCGACCTGAACCAAGACCCGACTTATCGTGAGAGGCCCTCAAAATTCTCGAAGAGGATGTTCGTGTTACCCGAAGACGTGCGATCAAGTTTTACAAAGTCCAGTGGACTAACCACTCTGAAGAAGAAGCAACTTGGGAACGCGAAGATTATCTTCGGAGCGAGTTCCCAGACCTCTTTAGTACCTAAGCCTAGTAAATCTCGGGACGAGATTTATTTTAAGGGGGGAAAGATTGTAACATCCCAAAAATATTAATCAGTATTATTATTCCAAAAATGAGAGCCAACAAAAACTTTTGTTGATTTTATGTGTTGTTTGTCAATTGTTGCTTGTGGTAATTAATTCTTGTTGCTTCTGTTGCTTGTTTGCTTGAATTAATAGAAAGAAAATGCAAAAGCAAAAGTGAAACAAGAAAAATAAAAGTGACAAATAAGAAACTCAATAATGTTCCAAACAAAATTCAGAGGAATGGTATATGAAACCTCTCATTTACATCCTTATCACTTATCTCTTCCAAATATTATTTTACACCTATTTTAAAATTTAAAAGTAAAAATAATTGAAATAAAACAAAATGCAATAATTAAAACCCTATAAACAAAATGATTCAAAACATTTTATTTTGAAATGCCAAATTTTGTGGAGCTACTACATGCTATGTGGAAGCCTCACAAATATTTGTGAATTTTTCTAAAATGTTTAAGTACCTAAAAGAAATTCCAGAAATGCTGCTGGAAATGAAAAGAAGAAAAAGAAGCAGAGAAGGACCTAGTTGTAAATGGAAAAAAAGAATCCAGGGGGCGTTCTGCAAGAACGTCGTCGTCCACCTCTCTCCCTCGCCCCGACGCAACGCCGTGTCGCCGTGGCCGTTCCCCGCCGTTTCCACGCTCCCCAGGCCCCCTGGCCGCGCTCTCCCTCGCTCCCGTGCCTCTACAGCCGCGGCGCCGCAGAGGAGAGCACTCACGACCTCCCTCGCCTCGAATCCACCCCAGCGCCGCCGTGGCAGCCGCGGCGATGCCGGCCCAAATTCGCGCAGCTCTCTGCACCTCGACACGCACCACTCGAGCCTGAGCTTCTAGAACGTGTCCGGACCCCGGTGGACGCCGCGTCTCCACGTCCCTCGCACCGCCGCGTCGGATTCGTGAAGAAATATCCCCGCCGTGCGCCATGGACGTCGATCGTGCACTCTGTCCACGATACGCCGGCCCTGCGCTATAAAATCACCCCCGCACCCCTTTGGGAACACCACACCATCCCACTCCCTCACTTCTCCCTCTCGATTCGCCGTGCACCGCCAGGAGGGCGGGCTCTGCCGCAGCCACTGCCGCCGTCGAGGTCAGTCGTGGCCGCGACGCCACACTGCCCCTTTCTCTCCTCCTAGCCCGTACCCTCTTCCCTTTGGACACCGCCCTCACGCGCATCCTTTTTCCCTCTGTATCGTGCACAGGGGAGACGCCAGGAGCTCGCCGGAGTGCTGCCCGTGGCCGCGGAAGTGCAGCAGCTCGCCGTGGATGCTGCACTCCCTCCCAGCAAGCGACACTCGACCAGAAGCTCTCCCCACGCCGCCGCCGTCGTTCCGCATCATCTCCACCGTCCCTAGACCACCCAGGTACCCCCACTGGCCACCCTCGTCGTCGCCGGAGCTCCGGCGACGCCACTTTTAGGTCGTCGATGATCGCGGGCTCCGTGAGCCGTTCGATCTTTGATCAACGGCCGCGTACCGCTTCGATTAGAAGAGAAAGAGAGAGAGAGACTGACGGGCGGGCCCCGCTCGTCAGGTTTTAAATCATTTCCCGCGCGCGCTGTGCCGCTGCCATGTAGGCCCCACTAGTCAGAGATTTAAACATTATCCATAACTGGATTTCTCTGTTTAAAATGGAAATATGAAATCAGTACTGGATCCAACTTTGAAATTCAATATCTCGATATTTAGGAATCCAAATAAATCAAACTCAATTGTTCTGGAAAGCTTATGAAAATGTTTAACCAACCCAATTGGATTCATTCCATTTAATTAAATAAAAAAAGTATTATTAAAAATACTACAGAAGGTTTAAATTCTAAACTTGTTTGTTTCTGATACTCTGTTAGTGCAAATAATTCCAAACCAATTTTGCTAGCTTAGTACTGCCATGTATTAGCTTCCCTAATTTTGGTAGATTTATTTGTGCAGTAGTATTTGTTTAGTATTAAGTTGAAGTTTAAACACCCTTCTGCACTCAAACATTTAAATATGTTTAATGGTTAACCCAAATGAATTAGGACCAATTTTGTTAGATCACATTTAGCCATGTTTAGTTATCCCAAAAAGGATTTAATTTTAGGGTCAACAGAACTTAATTGGTAGCTAAAATTTGATTATTAAGTTACTGGATTCAAACAAATGTGTAGGGAGTTTAGTAACTCCAATTGATCCAAATCAAATTGTGTTGTCTTCTACACATCAGTAGCTTTCCATAGAATTTTAGTTTGTATTTTTGTGACCAACAGAACTCAAGTTGTGGAATTAAACATGTTCAACAAGTTTCTGCCATAATTTAGAAGTAATTAAATAATGTTTAGTTCATTTATTTGAAAACCAAATTGTATTGTTTGATGTGTGCAGTAGCTATTTGTGATGTTCATGATTGTTATGTTGAGATGATTGCTTGTATAGACTAGTGATTGTTTGCATTGTTTGTTTATTAATTAGACGAGAACGTTGTCGGATATATCGAGGAAGGAGAGTTTGTTGAAACTGAAGAACCAGATCAAGGTCACTTTACCGAGCAAGGCAAGCTATTCTCTGAGCTTGCACTACAAACATATGCATCTACTTTCATAACATGTTTTACTCTCAAGGCAAGATTTATAAAACCCATTTCAAAAGTATGTGGAAATTATTTTGCCACCTATGTAGAAATATAAGATAGTTATATCAAATTATAGGATGGGAAAAACAAATATGATTTATTCAAAACTCCTTTGCAATTACTTGTGAGATTATGAAATGCCGAGATGTCGGTGTTGGAATGGAGAAGTGGAAAAATGGTGATGTTTATGAAAAATGCATAGTGTCCCAGTACTATGACGACCAATCTTACCCTGTGCGACCACATTTACCATATATGGGAAAAGGCTTAGTCATGTAGTTTGCTCTTATTAGTATGGGATACCTCATCGACGGAGATGACTCCGTTATGCATGAGGGGATGGTCCGAGGACCTACCCCCTGACCCGGGTCCTCACACAAGTTGGTGGGGAGGATAGAAGGTTCCACCATAAACCGCCGGACAAAACTATGAGTCCTCACACTTAGGGTTTCTGACGGGAAACTGGACTGGGTGTCGATGGAAAGTATCATATGGGAAGGATCCTATACTAGCATGAGCAAATAAGAGGCTATGGCCGGCGGCTTACTTCGCATACACCTGGTATGGCGAGACGTGGCAGACACGATGAGTTGCCGGATGGATGTGGGCTAAAAGCGTGCTACCTCTGCAGAGTGTTAAAACTATTCGAATAGCCGAGTCCTCGGATATGGACAATTGGGAGACTGTCCTAAGACCATGTGCAAGTTTTTCAAAGACTTTGAGTTTTAAAAAGAAAAATGAAGTGGAGAATGTTTCCTACACCTATACCAACGGATCGGTATGAGGTGGTTGGATGAAAGTGGACCATGGCGGGCTATGGTTGGAAAAAGGAGGAGTTTTGGAGAAACAGATAAAAATGGCGACTTCTTTAAAAGATAGTTATAAAACTCTTCTTACCTTTTTCAATAAAAATATAGAGATGTTTTAGAGAAATAAAAGTTGTCATCTAAAATAAAACTAGTGCATACTCATGTTGGGGTGGTTTGCGAGTACATTCAAATGTACTCATATTGGTTTCGTCCCTGGCTATTGACCTAGCCAGACTACGAGGAGGAGCACTACGCCGAGCAGGAGTATGGCGACTTCTACGCCAACTAAGGATCTCCCAAGTCAGCTGCCTGTCGGGTTGTCATCGTTAGAATATGATGTCTACTACGCCGTAGCTTCCGCTGATATTTTGGTTTGGCCCATGCAGGCACCTATGTAAGACTGGGTCTAAATGACCATTTATGTAAGACTTTTAATTCGGTACTGTAATGGATGTAAACTTTGGTATTCAATTCGGATTATGTGCAACGACAGAATGATCACGGGATCGTTGTGTTAAGCATAATCGGGTATGTTCGGACAGCTAGTCCGGGGTCCCCACATTGGGACTGGGCACCCCATTTGCCAGCTCTTTTTGCAAATTGTTGGATAAGCGGTGTATATGCCACTAGTCCATTGGTGAAAGTCTGTTTGACAAAAGTGCTAGAGAAACTCTACAGAACCCTCATGAGCTAATAAACAGTGACACAAAACTAGGAGTAATAAGTTTTGAATAATTTAAAGGTAGCACATGAAGTATTTACTTGGAATGGCGCAAAATACCATATAGTAGGAAGTTATGGTGGACTCGAATGGCAATGGTTTGGCTCAAGGTTTGGATGTATGAGAAGCATTCCCTCTCGATACAGGTCTTTGGCTAGCAAGGTTATGTAGCAAGCATAAGAGTTGAGGGATACAAACAATTATACAAGTGATAAGAATAATCATGCAATCTTCCTTAGAAGCACAAATAGTTTAACTTAAGAATACTAAGCTTATGAGCTACAAAGAAAGAAAGATCATGGAATAATATATTTGCATGCACTCCCTCTCTCTACTTAAGTCTCAAAGTATTGTCTACTACTGACCAATGCTAAGTTTGCCAAAACCAAAAAGATTAACTTGGTGCTCTAAAAAGTGATCCCTATACTAACAACAAGGTTATCAATATGAAAGAGAATTGCAAGCTAAAATAAAGTATGCAGAAAGTAAATGATAAAACTTCTCATTAATATTTCATAACGGCAACTCACACCAAGGGATACATAGATAACCAACTAAAAGAGAGATACTTCCACATTGCAAACCATCATATAAGATAACTTCCCTACTCACGATATGACTTTATGGAAAAGTAAAAGGTAAAGATAATGATGTGATACCGCGGCACTCCCCCAAGCTTGGAACAAACCAAGGGGATGCCAATACTTATGATGAATTACTCCTTCGGTGGTGGTGGTGAATTGTCCTCATCATCAGACTTCCAGGGAAGGGGTTTCCCATCAACAAAGGACGACTTGGTTTCGATTATCCTGAAACTAGCAGCAGCGCTTATGTTTTTAAACCGAGTTTCATACTCACAGTTTTGATTCTGGACATCATAGAGTTGCGCCTGCAGTTTGTTGGTGGTGTTGATGAGGTGAAATATGTCTTCCCAGAGTTGTGCAGTCTCCTTCTTATGTTCAGCGACCAGCGCGGACACCATTGAGTGGAAGACTCCCACTTCACGTTCCGCCAGCTTTTTGTATGTGAAGACCTCTTGCTCCAGCTTCTCCATCCTGGCTTCCAGGCTCCCTTCTCCTTTGGGTCCTCGCACGTCTTCCGTCGCAGCTTTCCATCAACCATCTGCGACTCCTTGGGATGCATCTTCAGCTCATCCATGTATGGGGTGACGACGTTCACAAAGAAACTGTCCTTTGGAGGCTTCGATGAAGACATGGCAGCTCTAGATCTGAAAACAATATCTGGACAGAAACAGCTCGAAACGAAACACGATGAAAAGGCGAGATACGAACCTCGGGGGTTCGGGTGAGTTATATAGCAAAAAGTTTTACAACATAAGGAAGGTACAGGAGGAAACCTGATCGGAGACGAGCTCCG
Source organism: Poa pratensis (assembly GCA_947311845.1). Lineage (NCBI taxonomy): Eukaryota > Viridiplantae > Streptophyta > Magnoliopsida > Poales > Poaceae > Poa > Poa pratensis. The sequence goes on from CAMZMU010000064.1 coordinate 52,874,139, forward strand.
GGGTGCTCAAACCACCAGGCGGCGCGGCTGGGGGGCCCACCGCGCCGACCTATGGTTTGGGCACCACGGGTGCCGTCTCCCATCCGGTTCGGTCTCTTATTTTTCCATATTTAATAAAAACGACGAAAATATCTTCTAGAAAGTTATTCGCGAAACTTTTCTTACCGAAACTGTTACCTATTCGAATCGAATTCTGCAGTCCCAGAAAAATGTTCTTCAATGAAAGTTTCCGGAGTCACCACTTTAATTGTATCAACCTCTTCATTAATAGAATCTCCAGAAATATAATGCTTGAGTCTTTGACCATTTACCACTTGTGTAGAGTTATCTTTCAATGAAGCAATTTTTATTGCACCTGAACGATACACCTCCACAATAACAAATGGTCCTTCCCATTTTGAGAGTAACTTTCCTGCAAAAAATCTGAGACGAGACCTATACAATAGAACTTTCTCACCAACATTAAATTCTCTTTTAAGAATTCTCCTATCATGCCATCTCTTAACTTTTTCTTTAAAGAGTCTAGCATTTTCATAAGCCTCACTTCTCCATTCATCTAAAGAACTTAATGCAACAACCTTTTCTCACCGGCAAGTTTAAAATCTCTATTAAGTTCTCTCACTGCCCAATAAGCTTTGTGTTCTAATTCTAAAGGCAAGTGACAAGCTTTACCATAAACCATTTTATAAGGAGACATGCCCATGGGGTTCTTATAAGCAGTTCTATAAGCCCATAAAGCATCATTTAACTTACTAGCCCAATTTTTTCTAGATTTATTAACAGTCTTTTGCAAGATAGATTTAATCTCCCTATTTGACAATTCTACTTGTCCACTAGTTTGAGGATGATAGGCTGAAGCAATTCTATGATTAACACCATATTTAGCAAGAGTCTTTCTAAAACCACCATGGATAAAATGAGAACCTCCATCAGTCATAAGATATCTAGGTACACCAAACCTAGGAAAAATGACATCTTGAAGCATTTTTAAAGAGGTCTCACCATCAGCACTTTTAGTAGGTATAGCTTCTACCCATTTAGTGACATAATCAACAGCAACAAGTATATGAGTATTACCTTGTGAAGAAGGAAAAGGACCCATGAAGTCGAATCCCCAACAATCAAATGGTTCAATAACAAGAGAATAACTCATAGGCATTTCATTGCGTCTAGAGATATTACCAACCCTTTGACATTCATCACAAGATAAAATAAACTTTCTTGCATCCTTAAAGAGGGTAGGCCAATAAAAACCTGATTGTAGAACTTTCTGCGCAGTTCTATCTCCAGCGTGATGCCCTCCATAAGCACTTCCATGGCATTTCCTCAGTATTTCCTGTTGTTCATATTCAGGAACACATCTTCGCATAATACCATCGACTCCTTCTTTATATAAGTGTGGGTCATCCCAAAAGTAATGCCGCAAGTCATAAAAGAATTTCCTTCTTTGCTGAGCTGAAAAGGTTGGAGGCAAGTACTTGGAAACAATAAAGTTAGCATAATCAGCATACCAAGGACTATCTCGCGAACTTACACTTATTGCAGCCAATTGTTCATTTGGAAAGCTATCATTAACAGGAATAGGATCATAAGGAATGCTTTCCAATCTAGACAAATTATCAGCAACAGGATTTTCAGCACCTTTTCTATCTATGATATGCAAATCAAATTCTTGCAAAAGAAGTACCCATCTAATAAGCCTTGGCTTAGCATCTTTCTTTTCCATAAGGTATCTAATTGCAGCATGATCAGTATGAATAGTGACTTTCGAATCAACTATGTAGGGTCGAAATTTGTCACAAGCAAAAACTACAGCTAGAAATTCTTTTTCAGTAGTGGCATAATTCTTTTGAGCAGAATCAAGAGTTTTACTAGCATAATGAATAACATTTAACTTTTTATCTACTCGCTGCCCAAGAACAGCGCCTACAGCATAATCACTAGCATCACACATAATTTCAAAAGGTAAATTCCAATCAGGTGGTTCAACTACAGGAGCGGTGATTAAAGCCTTTTTCAAAGTTTCAAAAGCTTCCTTACAATCATCATCAAAAACAAAGGGTACATCTTTTTGAAGAAGATTAGTAAGAGGCTTGGAAATTTTAGAGAAATCTTTAATAAACCTCCTATAAAAACCAGCATGACCAAGAATACTACGAATACCTTTAACATCTTTGGGACAAGGCATCTTTTCAATTGCCTCCACTTTAGCTCGATCAACTTCAATACCTCTTTCAGAAATTTTATGTCCAAGAACAATTCCTTCATTAACCATAAAGTGGCATTTCTCCCAATTAAGAACAAGGCTAGTTTCTTCACATCTCTGCAAAACTTTGTCAAGGTTGTGCAAACAATTATCAAAGGAAGTTCCATAGACGGAGAAATCGTCCATGAAGACTTCCACAATTTCCTCACAAAAGCCATGAAAAATAGCAGACATGCATCTTTGAAAAGTAGCAGGAGCATTACATAAACCAAAAGGCATACGTCTATAAGCATAAGTTCCATAAGGACAAGTAAAAGTAGTTTTCTCTTGATCTTGCGCTCTCACAGCAATTTGAGAAAACCCAGAATACCCATCAAGGAAACAAAAGTGAGTTTTCTTGGACAACCTCTCAAGCATTTGATCAATAAAAGGCAAAGGATAATGATCTTTCTTAGTTACTTTGTTAACCTTTCTAAAATCAATGCACATCCTATAACCAACTACTACTCTTTGAGGAATTAGTTCATCATTTTCATTAGGAACAACGGTAATTCCTCCTTTCTTAGGAACACAATGCACAGGACTTACCCATCTACTATCAGCAATAGGATAAATAATACCAGCTTCAAGAAGTTTTAATACCTCATTTCTTACCACTTCTTTCATCTTGGGTATTAAACGACGCTGATGCTCAACAACAGGCTTTGCATCAGGTTCCATGTTGATGGCGTGCTGACATATAGTAGGAGAAATTCCCTTCAGGTCATCAAGAGTATATCCCATAGCTCCGCGGTGTTTCCTCAACACTCCCAATAACCTTTCCTCCTCTGTACCTGAAAGTTTAGAGCTGATAATAACAGGATATATTTTCTTATCATCAATATAAGCATATTTAAGATTATCAGGCAGAGGTTTCAAATCAAAAACAGGATCCTCCTTGGGTGGCATTGTGGTACCCAAATCTTCCACAGGTAAATTGTGTTTGAGCATAGGTTGACGAAGGAATACTTCATCAAGCTCATTCCTTTCTTCCCTGAAGTTCTCACTTTCATGATTCTCCATATGTTGCTGCAAAGCATTGTTAGGAGCAAGAACAATAGATGCAAGTTGAGCAATTTCAAAATCCTCACTAGGCAATTCAGTTTCATAAGGTGCTTTAGCAAATTTAGAGAAATTGAATTCATAAGATTCACCAGCAAATTTAGTAAAGATTTTCTCTTTCTTACATCTATAACAGCACCACAAGTATTCAGAAAAGGTCTACCAAAAATAATAGGACAACTATCATTGGCAGCCGACCCAAGTACAAGAAAATCAGCAGGGTATTTAGTCTTACCACAAAGGACTTCGACATCTCTAATGATACCAATTGGAGAGATAGTTTCCCTATTAGCAAGCTGAATAACCACATCAATCTCTTCAAGTTTACAAGGAGCAATTTCGTGCATAATTTCCCTGTAAAGCTCATAAGGAATAGCACTAGAACTTGCACCAATATCACATAAACCATAATAGCAATGATCACCTATCCTAACAGAAAGCACAGGAACACTAGACTTCCTAGAACTTTTAGGATGTGAGACAATATTAGAAGCATCCTCACAAAAGATAATGTGTCTATCTTCTAAATTTTCAGTGACAAGATCTTTAACCAATGCTACAACAGGTTCAACAGTTATTTGCTCATCAGGTTTGGTAGTTTTCTTATTACTTTTACTAACAACACCAGTTATGATAGTATGTTCCTTAATCTTATTAGGAAAAGGAACTTTTTCAATATAAGGTTCTGGAATAATGCGATCAACAACATTAACCTCAACACCTTTAGATATATGAGAAACAGATTCATCTTTATATGGTTCATGATAATTTTTAAAACCCTCCTTCGGCAAACCGAAATAGGAAGCAAAGGCTTTATAAAAGTTTGCAACAATTTGAGAGTCAAGACCATAAGTAGTGCTAATTTTGCGATAATCATCAGTATCCATAAATTTTTAACACACTCAAAGTCATAGCTTATACCTGACTCCCTACCTTTGTCATTCTCCCATCCTTCAGTGTTCTCCTGAATCCGATCAAGAAGGTCCCACTTAAACTCTTCTTTATTACGAGTGAACGATCCAGCACAAGTGGTATCCAATAGAGTTTTATCTTGAAAGGAGAGTCTTGCATAAAAGTTATCAATAACAACATTACCAGGAAGCTCATGAATGGGACATTTGAGCATTAATGCCTTCAATCTCCCCCACGCTTGAGCGATACTCTCTCCATCATAGGGCCAGAAGTTATATATGAGGTTCCGATCCTTATGAATCTCACTTGGAGGATAGAATTTGGAGTAAAAGAGAGGTACAATTTCCTCCCATCCAAGAGAATACCCATTCTTCAGCAGTTTATACCAATGTGCAGCTTTACCAGACAGTGATAGAGAGAATAATTTCTTCTTAACTTCTCCCATCGAGATACCTGCACACTTAAATAACTCGCACAATTCATGCAGAAATAACAAATGATCTCCAGGATGGACAGTTCCATCTCCTGCATAGCGGTTATTTGTGACACGTTCAACAATTTTCATAGGAATTTTGAACGGTATTACCTGCTCATCTGGCGCCTCCTCTACTACCTTAGCAGTGGTAGTTGTTTTCCCAAATAGGAATTCAAGAGAAGACCCCTCCATAATGAGATATAGCAGCAGGCAAAAATAAAAACAGCACGTACAATAAATGTTTCCCTTACCAATTCCACTTACCAATAGCGCTACACTCCCCGGCAACGGCGCCAGAAAATAGTCTTGATGACCCACAAGTATAGGGGGTGTATCGTAGTACTTTCGATAAATAAGAGTGTCGAACCCAACGAGGAGCAGAAGGTGTTGACAAGCGGTTTTGATGAAGGATTCACTGTAAATGCTCTCAGACAAGTTTTTAGGAGTTTTTGATATGACAGATAAATAAAGTACAAGTAAATAAAATGCAGTAATAATAGTTGCAGCGAGTGGCCCAATCCTTTCTACAGCAAAGGACAAGCCGGTTGTTGTACTTATAATGACCAAACGTTCTTGATGACACATGTAGCGCCCCGACCCGACTGCTATACAGTGATACTGCGTCTCCGGTTATCGTCACAACCAGACACACTATCAAAGCATAATAGAGAGATCAAGACTTGTGGAACAACTGGCACATCACAGACTCTACGACACAAAGCATTATAGTTCAACTCTTATAATAGAGAAAGATAGCAAATGACAACCAGAGGCCACAAACCCAACATTACAACAAGCGGAAGCAAAAATAGGTTGTTCTAAACAACAAGATCCAAATATGGCCTAAGAGGCCTACAGATAAACATCACAGCGCCAGCTGTTCCAGGATGTCCCAAGCTGCCACCTGGGAACCCAGACTACTCGTCGACGTCCACAAAGAACCCACCTTCGAGGTCGGTGAAGTCCTCTCCTGAAAATAAGCAAACGACGTTGAGTTCGACGAACTCGCAAGATTAAGAGCTAATATATGCTCGATGATTGGCTTTCAAGGTTTTATGGCTGTTTTGCATAAAGCTGATTTTATTTCAAAAGAGACATAACTCCATGGCATCGACTAATCAGATTATTTTGAAAGAGATAAGAAGTAACTCTTTCTTTCATCACCTTACTCATCACCAACCATCATCAACCATTGTACCTGTTCATCAAAGGCACCTCCCCGAATCACCCTCGAGAAGCTCGCCTTGCATTTGTGAGTGGTACCTCTAGTACCCAGTTTTTAATCATTCCGTTAAAGTTATTCTATGATCTTACCTTCACTTCCCAAGTCGTCCATAACCGCGGACACGGCTTTTCGAAAAGATTTAACCCTGCAGGGGTGTACAAATGTTTGCCACGCGTACCGTCCGGCCCATTACCTGATCATTAGCTCTCTTCCTTGGAAAGCCGGCTGGGTGGGAGCGGTGTCGACTTCTCCCTCGTTAAGGACTAACCCAGGATCATCAGTGAGGACGGAGCAGTGGATCACACCCTGCCCCGTGGCCACTCATTTTCCTAATACCATCATCCTCATCTCAGTTCATCCCACCATCATCACGCACGCGCAAATGGAAGCCCGAACTAGAGGACCCTGGCTAGCCCCGCCCGAGTTATTTAGTCTATGAGGGTTCCTGCACTGCGAATGCATAGGCCTCACGCATGGTTGCACGCTCAGTCTTGGTTCAAGAGGTATAGAACTCGCACCTAGGCGGCGAGAACGAGACAAAACACCACAACCACTGTGGCCTCTCATCCCCACCTTTAAGCATTTTATGATCCGTCACCACAATTTCTCCACCATCAGCCATTTATCCCATCACCTGTTTCCACCACAAACCATCCATCGTATAGCTATGCAATTTACTAAGCATGGCTAAGCATCAACATAGCATAGTAAGTATCTCAGGCCACAAAACAATTCTATGGATAATAGGAGGGAAAACAGGTATTGGCATCGGAAACTTAATGCAACTATAGGATACTCTAATCCCTGAAAATTGACATTTAGAACCGCATGCAATATTATAGTGGAGAAAATATTTGCGGAAACATAGGATAAGATATGCTCAGAGGGGGGTTTACGCTTGCCTTGATCAGCGTGCTGGTAGTACGGGTCGTCGCGATACGGGGGTGGCACTTCCACTCCTTGATCTACCGATGCACAAACAATACCGGAGAGGAACAATCAAAACCACGGATAACATCGGTGCAATGCGCAAACACATGATGACATGAGATTTTGAAATGCACTGAACTTGCTATTAGAACAATATCTAGCAATTACATGGGTGCATGCATAATTATTCAGCAAGAGAGGAAAAATAGCTACTCCTTGTTTTAATGTTTTCCTGTGCTTTGGAATGAGGTAAACATGCATGTGATGATGCCACTTGTTAAACCATACTTTTCGGAGCAATTTGGTATAATACACCAATTTTAGAATGCACCGATAAAAGTTATTACTTTTATCATTTACGAAATTAAGTATGTGATTTGAATTAGATTAAAATCCTCTTTTAATTATGCCTTGGTTAAAGTTAAATCACACAGTAACATTTAGTTAACCAAAATTTGGAAAGAAAAGAATAGAACAGTACTCCATTTTCGGTGCTGGACAAATTCGGAAAATTCCGAATTTCCTTTAGTCGGAAAATCCGATCGAGAGGTATCCTCTGAAATTGGCTAAGGACTGGGGAAGAAACGGTACTGACATCAATCGGAAGATCCGATGTTCTAGAATTCGGATTATCCGATCCTCTCAGCTGGGTGAAGAAAGGGCTAAGGAGCAAAAATGATGGTGTACTGAGGAAAATCGGAAAATCCGATTTTCTCTGAACTCGGAAAATCCGAGCGGCGGAAGAAGCACGGCGACGCACGGCAGCGTGCGGTACGCCGGCGAGCCACGGCGAGAGAGGGAGGGAGAAGGGTCCAGGAGAGGTCACAAGCTCACCCTAGAGTCGTACGCGTGCTCGGGGAGGCAGGGGAGGCGACGACCGCGACGAACTCGTCCGCGGCGGCTCGTGAACGGCGGCGGCAAAGTATTGGACGGCCTCCCTCGCCGATTCCTTCGGCGGAGAAGAGGAGGGCGACACGACGGAGCGATTCCCCCAGGCGGCGGTGCTCGGCGTGGACTACGGCCGCGGGGAGGGAGGTCAATGGCGGCGGTCATGGTGGCTCGGTGGGGAGCAGAGGTGGGGAAGAAAATGGAGCAGGGCAAGTGGGGATGGGCAGCAGGTGAGGGCAGAGCATCGTGGGGTGCTCTCCTCGTCGCGGAAGTCAGGGCAGAGGGGGCCCCGGCGCGGCACTGCCACGGCGACGGCATGGGAGCTCGGCGGCATGGCGCCAGTGGCGTGGAGAGAGAAGACGATTTCGCAGATAACCCCCTGGAGAAGATTTGCTCATCACGGATAGGTCCTCCGCTAATTACAAAGAAGCCCTTTTCTACTTCTTTTAAAACCAGCAGTACATCTCTGATTTAAATGGGGCACCAAAACATTTTATAAAAATATGAGAAAATTCTGGTAGCCTCCCCATATTGTATAGAAGCACCACAAAAATTGGCGTCTCAAAATAAAATTGTTTGGACCACTTTTGTTCAAAGGATTCAATTCGGGCAATTTTCTAAATTCCAAAATGTTGCTTCTTTAGAAAATTTCGAGCAGTTCTAAATTGTATTTTGAACTCTTGAAACTTCCTTGACAGATAGGAGATGTCGAAGTAATTTTAGTTTGCAAGATTGAGTGCCTTCGTGGTTTTGAAATTTGTGGAAGCACATTTGGCAATTTGGTTTTTGAAATGTTGTCAGACCTCCACAATTCCCTAGCAACACCCACAATTCCCTAGCAACGTCAACACTTCCCTAGCACAATTCCCTAGTGACAAGTTAAAGGTTCCAAATCTTACACTTTGATGCAAGGATGCCATGATGCAAGGAACACAAAAGCGAAAATTTTACACGGGTTTTTAGGTTTCCACATCAGGCTGTTACAAATCTACCCCCCTTACAGGAATCTCGTCCCGAGATTCTAAGGTTGCGGAAAGAAGTCGGGATACTCCTCACAAAGACTAGACTCTCTTTCCCAAGTCGCTTCTTCCTCGGAATGGTGCGACCACTGAACTTTGAGGAACTTGGTAGTCTTGTTACGGGTCTTCCTTTCGGCTTCATCCAGGACACGGATAGGATGCTCGCGATAGGTGAGATCTTCCTGAGATCCAGCTCCTCATGATTGACCCCATGGATAGGATCTTTGAAACACCGGCGAAGTTGAGAGACATGAAACACATCATGTACATTGGGAATATGACCGGTAACTCCAACTTATAGAAAGATCTCCTCGCTTGGCCAGAACGGTGAAAGGGCCAACATAGCGAGGTGCCAATTTCCCTTTGATACCGAAGCGGCGAACGCCACGAAGGGGAGAGACGCGGAGATAAGCTTTATCACCAATTTCATAGTGAATTTCCTGATGGTGCTTATCATAGTAGCTCTTCTGCCTAGACTGAGCAATCTTCAGATTCTCCCTTATGATTCTAACCTTCTCCTCAGCTTCATTGATAATATCTGGACCAAAGAGTGCCCTCTCTCCGGTCTCGGACCAATTTAGAGGAGTGCGGCATTTTCTTCCATAGAACCTCAAATGGAGCCATGCCCAGACTAGCTTGATAGCTGTTGTTGTAGGAGAATTCCGCGAAAGGAGATACTTTTCCCAATCCTTGCCAAAAGAGATTACACATGCCCTAAGCATGTCTTCCAAACTTGGTTCACTCTTCGGTCTGACCATCAGTTTGAGGATGGAACGCGGTGCTGAAGTTAAGACGAGTTCCCATAGCAGTTTGGAAACTAGTCCAAAACTTGGAGGTGAATAGGCTTCCACGATCAGAAATTATCTTCTTGGGAATGCCGTGAAGGACGACGATACGAGAGGTATACAGGTCTGCCAACTTGGCAGCTGTAATGTCAACACGAACGGGGAGGAAGTGAGCCACTTTTGATAGTCGATCAATGATGACCCAAATGGCATCATGTCCCTTTGGAGACTTCGGCAGACCAGTAATGAAGTCCATACCAATTTCATCCCATTTCCACTCGGGAATAGCAATAGGGCGAAGAGTGCCGGCAGGCCTTTGATGTTCAGCCTTTACCCGTCGACAGGTGTCGCATTCAGCAACATACCTAGCAATTTCTCGTTTCATCCGAGTCCACCAGAATTGTGGCCGAAGGTCTTGGTACATTTTGGTACTACCGGGATGAATAGAGAGGGAGATTCATGAGCTTCTTGGAGGATCAACCCCTCAATTTTGTTTCTTTGGCACTACCAAGCGGTCACCAAAATAAACAACTCCGGATTCATTGACAGAAAACATTTGGCCTTCCCGCTAGCAATGTTCTCCTTGATTTTTAGAATACCCTTGTCACGCTTTTGAGCATCCTTAATCTGGTCTACAAGAGTAGATTTGATCTCCAGATTTGCAAGGTACCGGAGGGAACAATTTCTAAGTTCAAACGAGAGAACTCTTCATGGAGGCAGGTTGGGCCTCTTCAATCATCAGATTGTTGCAATAGGACTTCCGACTTAGCGCGTCAGCCACGACGTTTGCTTTGCCGGGTTGATAGTTCAGACTCACATTATAGTCCGTGATTAACTCCAACCAACGCCTTTGCCTGAGATTTAAATCCGGCTGGGTGAAGAGGTACTTCAGACTCTTGTGATCCGAGAAATCTCGCAACGGTTACCAAACAGGTATGGTCTCCATTGCTTCAAAGCATAGACCACGCGGCAAGTTCTAGATCATGAGTTGGGTATTGTGCTCATGCGGCTTAAGTTGGCGAGAAGCATAGCCACCACATGGCCATCTTGCATAATACACAACCCAAGCCTTGTAGAGAGGCGTCACAGAAGACGACGAAATCCTTGCTGTGTCCGGCAGGACAAGCACAGGAGCGGACGTGAGTTTGGCTTTCAGTGTTTTGAAGCTCTCTTCAGCTTCGGCCGTCCAATGAACTTTTTATCCTTCTTGAGAAGGTCAGTCAGGCCTTGGCTATCTTGGAGAAACCTTCGATGAATCGGCGGTAATAACCCGCCAATCCGAGAAAGCTTCGAATGTCCTTGACTGACATTGGAGTTTTCCAATCCAAAATGGACTGAATCTTGTCAGGAATGACTTCCACACCATTGCGGATATACATGACCAAGGAAGACAAGTTTATCCAACCAAAACTCACACTTGGAGAACTTGGCATAGACGGTGTTCTCGAAGTCGTGTCAGAACCAACGAAGTGTTCATCATGCTCTTCGTCGGTTTTAGAATAGATGAGGATGTCATCGATGTAAATGACGACAAACTTATCAAGATAATCCATGAAGATGGAGTTCATGAGCCTCATGAAAGTAGCTGGAGCATTTGTGAGACCAAAGGACATGACGGTATACTCATATGAGCCATAGCGAGTAACAAATGCCGTCTTTGGATATCCTCCTTTCTGATTTTTATCTGATGGTAGCCTGACCTCAGATCCATCTTGGAGAATACCGTTGCACCAGCTAACTGATCCAACAGATCATTGATGCGAGGAATAGGATACTTGTTCTTGATTGTCACCGCATTCAACGGTCGATAGTCAGAGACTAGACGAGGCACGGTAGAATCCCTCTTCTTGACAAAGAGTACCGGACAACCCCAAGGTGAACTGCTAGGCTGGATGAATCCTTGCTAACAGCTGATCAATTTGCTCTTTCAACAGAGCCAACTCTTCCACCGGCATACGGTAGGGCTTCTTGGAAATTGGAGCAGTACCGGGAAGTAGATCTATGACAAACTCCACACTTCGGTCAGGAGGCATGCCAGGCAATTCTTCCGGGAACACATCCGGGAAGTCACACACCACGTGTATGTCCTGGATTTCAGGAGGGGATTCGCCTTCCATAAAGCAAAGGAGAATCTCAGGTGAGTTGGGTATGATGAGATGGAGGCTTGATAGTGCAGACCAATACTTCACACTGTCACCGGAAGATTGGTCACGGTGACGGTCTTGGCAGCACAGTCGAGATTAGCCTGGTATTTGGCTAGCCAGTTCATGCCCAGTATGACATCAATGCCATTTGACCTCAGAGCTACCAAGCGAAAGGAAAAGAGAGTAACCGATAGTAATCTGACTTCAGGAGTAACCCCATCGGTTTGCCATTTGGAGCCAGGAGTGGAGATCTCCAAGGGACGCTCATTTTCTCAAACGGTATTTTGTGGTCTTTTGCAAAGCTATGGATATGAATGAATGCGATGCTCCAGAATCAAACAAAACTGTAGCTGATTGTTGATTCGTAACTCACCCATAAGAACGCCGGGGTCCTCTTCAGCTTCTTCAGCAGAGATGTGGTTCAGGCGACCACGCACAATAGGTCCAGCCTTGCCAGTTGGAGTGGCAGGGGCTCGTGCAGGAGTTATCGCGAGAGGTGCCTTCTGGGGGCACTCCCTGGAGTAGTGGCCAGCCTGGCCACAGGTGTAGCAAGTGACTCCAGGTGGAGCAGGTAGCATAGGACGGTACCCACTCCGCCTACCCCAAGTGTCGAAGTAGTGGGGCGCGGAGGAGGTGGCCTGTATCCCGGCTTGGCATGAATGGAGCACGAGGTACAGCGCTGTAGGGACAAACACCCTGCGCTTCTTGCTCTCAGAACCCGAGGAACTCTGGTGGTCCCCATGTGCGGGCCTCTTGGAAGCTTCAAGTTCCTTTCTTCCTTGCTCGAGAGTGAAAGCCTGGTTGAACAGCTCCTGATAGGTCTGGAACCTGAAGGGCAAAGCTCATAGCGGAGCTGCGGAGTCAGACCCTTGCGGAACAGCTCTTGCTTGTCAGCATCATTGGTCACGTCCCTTGGGGCGTAACGAGAGAGATGGTTGAACTCACGACCATAAGTGCGGAGGTCCATCCGTCCCTGTTGCAAATCCAGGAACTCCCTCCTCTTCAAGTCCATGATCGGCTGGGGAATGTACTCCGCACGGAAGGCAGTGCGAAATCAGCCCAGGTGAAGACATGGTTGGCTGGAAACAAAGCCACATGGCTCTCCCACCAACAGCCAGCAGCACCAACCAAGGTAGGTGGCAAAGTTGACTTGCTCGCCAATGGGACATGAAGCGCGGAGAACTTGCGCTCCAAAGCACGAAGCCAATCATCAGCTTCCAGTGGCTCCTTAGCATCAGCAAAGTGGGTGGCTGCGAGCGCAGGAACTCGGTGAGAGTGTTGCACTCGTTCCTCCGTGCATTCTGCTGCACCAACTGCTCAAGCAAGCGCTCATTGCGCCCACGGTTCTCCTCAATGGCCATCAAGACCTCAGCCATCGAGGGTGGTGGCGGCAGATCATCCTCATCATCATTGTGGTTACCGCGACCACCACGGCCTCCTCGAGCCATTCTGGAGATTTGACAATGACACAGTTAGTATCTTTCTCCGAATGGTCGAACAATAGCATTAGCGTCTACACAAGTACACAGACTAGGGACGATAATACTTTGCGAGAAGGAATCAACAAGATAGAACTTGGGTCAAAGATCAGCATCATGTGCTACTAGTGAGAGTTAAGAAATCACAACTTAACACACTCTAGTTGACACAATCCGGGACCTTATGTTCAAGTCCGTGGGTTAAAACCCAAAGAAAGGATCAAAGATTAACTCGGTAGAAACATCTGAGTTGATTTGGGATTGCAACGCAGCGGGAGCAACGGACACATAACACTAAAGGTCGAACCCACCCACGTTTCTAATCATTTTGAAGTAACAGACGAGGAGTAAAACCTTTAACTCAAATCGAGGTAAGATTGCTCCGAGATTAGAGGGTAACCAGATAAGGAGTAAAAAGAATCCTAAGATGGTTTTCACAACTCATTTTTAGGTTAAAAATATTTTCACAAACACTAGACTCAACATCGACCAGTAGAAGGGTTTCCTACAGGCAGTACTGCTCTGATACCAACTTGTAGCGCCCCGACCCGACTGCTATACAGTGATACTGTGTCCCGGTTATCCGATACCACCAGACACACTATCAAAGCATAATAGAGAGATCAAGACTTGTGGAACAACTGGCACATCACAGACTCTACGACACAAATCATTATAGTTCAACTCTTATAATAGAGAAAGATAGCAAATGACAACCAGAGGTCACAGACCCAACATTACAACAAGCGGAAGCAAAATAGGTTGTTCTAAACAACAAGATCCAAATATGGCCTAAGAGGCCTACAGATAAACATCACAGCGCCAGCTGTTCCGGGATGTCCCAAGCTGCCACCTGGGAACCCCAGACTACTCGTCGACGTCCACAAAGAACCCACCTTCGAGGTCGGTGAAGTCCTCTCTGAAAAAAACAAACGACGTTGAGTTCGACGAACTCGCAAGATATAGAGCTTTAGCTCGATGAGGCTTTCAAGTTTTATGGCTGTTTTGCATAAAGCTGATTTTATTTAAAAACATAACTCAATGGCATCGACTAATCAGATATTTTCAAAAGAGGTAAGAAGTAACTCTTTCTTTCATCACCTTACTCATCAACCATCATCAACCATTGTACCTGTTCATCAAAGGCACCTCCCCGAATCACCCTCGAGGAAGCTCACCTTGCATTTGTGAGTGGTACCTCTAGTACCCAGTTTTTAATCATTCCGTTAAAGTTATTCTATGATCTTACCTTCACTTCCCAAGTCGTCCATAACCGCGGACACGGCTTTTCGAAAAGATTTAACCCTGCAGGGGTGTACAAATGTTTGCCACGCGTACCGTCCGGCCCATTACCTGATCATTAGCTCTCTTCCTTGGAAAGCCGGCTGGGTGGGAGCGGTGTCGACTTCTCCCTCGTTAAGGACTAACCAGGATCATCAGTGAGGACGGAGCAGTGGATCACACACCCTGCCCCGTGGCCACTCATTTTCCTAAACCACCATCCTCATCTCAGTTCATCCCACCATCATCACGCACGCGCAAATGGAAGCCCGAACTAGAGGACCCTGGCTAGCCCCGCCCGAGTTATTTAGTCTATGAGGGTTCCTGCACTGCGAATGCATAGGCCTCACGCATGGTTGCACGCTCAGTCTTGGTTCAAGAGGTATAGAACTCGCACCTAGGCGGCGAGAACGAGACAAAACACCACAACCACAGTGGCCTCTCATCCCCACCTTTAAGCATTTTATTATCCGTCACCACAATTTCTCCACCATCAGCCATTTATCATCACCTGTTTCCACCACAAACCATCCATCGTATAGCTATGCAATTTACTAAGCATGGCTAAGCATCAACATAGCATAGTAAGTATCTCGGCCACAAAACAATCCTATGGATAATAGGAGGGAAACAGGTATTGGCATCGGAAACTTAATGCAACTATAGGATACTCTAATCCTGAAAATTGACATTTAGAACCGCATGCAATATTATAGTGGAGAAAATATTTGCGGAAACATAGGATAAGATATGCTCAGAGGGGGGTTTACGCTTGCCTTGATCAGCGTGCTGGTAGTACGGGTCGTCGCGATACGGGGGTGGCACTTCCACTCCTTGATCTACCGATGCACAAACAATACCGGAGAGGAACAATCAAAACCACGGATAACATCGGTGCAATGCGCAAACACATGATGACATGAGATTTTGAAATGCACTGAACTTGCTATTAGAACAATATCTAGCAATTACATGGGTGCATGCATAATTATTCAGCAAGAGAGGAAAAATAGCTACTCCTTGTTTTAATGTTTTCCTGTGCTTTGGAATGAGGTAAACATGCATGTGATGATGCCACTTGTTAAACCATACTTTTCGGAGCAATTTGGTATAATACACCAATTTTAGAATGCACCGATAAAAGTTATTACTTTTATCATTTACGAAATTAAGTATGTGATTTGAATTAGATTAAAATCCTCTTTTAATCATGCCTTGGTTAAAGTTAAATCACACAGTAACATTTAGTTAACCAAAATTTGGAAAGAAAAGAAAAGAACAGTACTCCATTTTCGGTGCTGGACAAATTCGGAAAATTCCGAATTTCCATTACCTGGAAAATCCGATCGAGAGGTATCCTCTGAAATTGGCTAAGGACTGGGGAAGAAACGGTACTGACATCAATCGGAAGATCCAATGTTCTAGAATTCGGATTATCCGATCCTCTCAGCTGGGTGAAGAAATGGCTAAGGAGCAAAAATGATGGTGTACTGAGGAAAATCGGAAAATCTGAACTCGGAAAATCCGAGCGGCGGAAGAAGCACAGCGACGCACGGCATCGTGCGGTACGCCGGCGAGCCACGGCGAGAGAGGGAGGGAGAAGGGTCCAGGAGAGGTCACAAGCTCACCCTAGAGTCGTACGCGTGCTTGGGGAGGCAGGGGAGGCGACGACCGCGACGAACTCGTCCGCGGCAGCTCGTGAACGGCGGCGGCGAAGTATTGGACGGCCTCGTCGATTGACGGCCTCCCTCGCCGATTCCTTCGGCGGAGAAGAGGAGGGCGACACGACGGAGCGATTCCCCAGGCCACGGTGCTCGGCGTGGACTACGGCCGCGGGGAGGGGAGGTCAACGGCGGCGGTCATGGTGGCTCGGTGGGGAGCAGAGGTGGGGAAGAAAATGGAGCAGGGCAAGTGGGGATGGGGAGCAGGTGAGGGCAGAGCATCGTGGGGTGCTCTCCTCGTCGCGGAAGTCAGGGCAGAGGGGTCCCGGCGCGGCACTGCCACGGCGACGGCATGGGAGCTCGGCGGCATGGCGCCAGTGGCGTGGAGAGAGAAGACGATTTCGCGGATAACCCCTGGAGAAGATTTGCTCATCACGGATAGGTCCTCCGCTAATTACAAAGAAGCCCTTTTCTACTTCTTTTAAAACCAGCAGTACATCTCTGATTTAAATGGGGCACCAAAACATTTTATAAAAATATGAGAAAATTCTGGTAGCCTCCCCATATAGTATAGAAGCACCACAAAAATTGGCGTCTCAAATAAAAATTGTTTGGACCACTTTTGTTCAAAGGATTCAATTCGGGCAATTTTCTAAATTCCAAAATGTTGCTTCTTTAGAAAATTTCGAGCAAGTTCCAAATTGTATTTTGAACTCTTGGAACTTCCTTGACAGATAGGAGATGTCGAAGTAATTTTAGTTTGCAAGATTGAGTGCCTTCGTGGTTTTGAAATTTGTGGAAGCACATTTGGCAATTTGGTTTTTGAAATGTTGTCAAACCTCCACAATTCCCTAGCAACACCACAATTCCCTAGCAACATCAACACTTCCCTAGCACAATTCCCTAGTGACAAGTTAAAGGTTCCAAATGTTACACTTTGATGCAAGGATGCCGTGATGCAAGGAACACAAAAGCGAAAATTTTACACGGGTTTTTAGGGTTTCCACATCGGGCTGTTACAACACACGGGAATATTGTCAAGTGCTTTCGCTTCATATAGTTGATTAATCTTCATTGTTTTGATAAGTGTTGTGTGGGTGAACCTATGCTAATGCACCGCCCTTCCTAGGACTAATACATACTTGTGATTATACCCCTTGCAAGCATTCGCAAATACAAGAAATTAATTAAGATAAACTAACCACAGCCTTAAACTTTGAGATCCTGCTATCCCTCATGCATCGATATACCAATGGGTGTTCAGGTTTCTGTCACTCCGGCAACCCCACAATTGGCAAACGAATACACAATGCATTCCCCTAGGCCCATAAAGGTGAAGTATCATGTAGTCGACGTTCACATGACACCACTAGAAGAATAACACCACAACTTAAGCATCAAACCATTAAATATTACTCAACATAGTTCACTACTAACATCAAGACTTCTCCCATGTCCTCAAGAACTAAACGAACTACTCACAAGACATCATACGGAACATGATCAGAGGTGATATGATGATGAATAACAATCTGAACATAAACCTTAATCCAATGGTTTCACCCAATAGCATCAATAACAAGAGTAATCAACACCGGGAGAGTTTCCCCTATGAAATAGACAAGATTCAGCCTAGATGTTATAGCGGAGACGGGGTGCAGCGGCGGTGATGATGGTGTTGGCGGTGGAGATGATGATGATGATCCCGATGAAGTCCAGCTCGATGACGGTGATGATGGCGATGATTTCCCCCTCCGGAAGGGAATTTCCCCCGGCAGATTTCTTCCTGCAGGGGAGCTTTTCGCTCTCTGTTGTTTTCCGCCTCGTGGAGGCGGCGGAATATTTCGATGGCCGTCCCCTATGTGTTAGGGTTTCGAGGGGGTCAAGTACGTGAAGGGGGAACGGCTGAGGTGGGCCAGGGCCCCCAAACCACCTGGCGGCGCGGCTGGTGGGCCCGCCGCGCCAGCTGGTGAGGAGGGCCCACCTTGGCCCTTCTCAGCCTCCCCTTTTGGCCTCCTCCATCTTCTGGTAAAATAGGCACTTCCATATGTCTCCTTCGATTTATTGATCTTCAGAAATAGTGCATCTCGACGGTGCTTTTTCCAGCAGAATCCTGACTCCGGTGTCCAATTCTCCATTATTCATCAAACATGCAAAATAGGTAAAATAACATAAGTAACACTTCTAAATATGAATATATCGATGAATAGCAGTAAATTATGATATAAAATAGTGATGCAAAATGGACGTATCAATGTTACAGCTAGAGGCCTTGGCAAGTTCATTCTTCAACCTAGCATTTTCCTTAATGACATTTGCATGATCACAAGAAGGAGTAGAGGACCTAGGTACATCAATTTTAGTAAGTTGAATTTGAAGTTGTTCAAAAGACTTGATGAGATTAGAGTGATCACTCTCCAAGGCCTTGGTGAGCTTCTCTAGCTCTTCGGTTAGTCTATTATGACCAACACCAAATTCGACATTTTCTTTCTTGAAAACTTTGTATTTAGCAATGGCATGGTCACGTTCTTTAATGATTTTAGAAACAATATCATTTGTGATTCCTCAATATTATCAAGCTTCTCTTTAAGAGAAACTCGAAGCTCATGCTCTTCCTCAAGAGCAACGGTGAGGGAAGCAATCTCATTAGCATATTCTCTTTCAAGTCTCCCCTTTTCCTCAAGGAGATCTTGTGCCATACCATATTGACTCGCAAGAGTCTCAAATCAAATCTTGCATTCACCTTGCAAGTTAGTCATTAAGAAATTCAAAGCAACATTTTCTTCCTCTACTCTAAGACTCATAAGATCATGTATTTCATTCATAGTCTTAGAAGGAGGGGAAGATGATACCTCGGGGCCCTTGGCCATGAGACATGTAGCAGATTGGATGGGGACATTCTCATTGGGGGATTCAAATAGAGAAGTGGGTGTCGAAGAAGCAATGGCCAATGCGGCCACTCCACTTGTGGTTGTTTCTTCTTCACTCTCATCCCCGGATGTATATTCTTCTCTTGTCACCAACACAATCTTTGAAGGTGGCTTCTTGTTGGAGATTGGCTTCTTGAAGTAAGGATTCTTGCTTGAGGACCTTGAAGCCTCCTTGAGAATAAGCCTTCCTCCATGTTCTTCACGGTTCTCATAAGGACAATCGGCAACGTAGTGAAATCTATCTTGGCAATTGAAGCAAGTCTTCATTTTTGGGTTGCCCTCCTTGTAACCACTTGATTTGAACTTTTTGCTCCACTTGAGCTTTAGCTTTGGATGGGTTCTTCCAAAAGGTCCTTGCCGCAAGAGCCACATAGTCTCTATGGGCAATCTTGAGTTCTTCGGGATCCAAGTAGGCTCCCTCTTCATGCTCTTGGTCTTCATCTTGTTCCACCACCTTGGCCTTCAAAGCAAGTGAGGAACTTTGGTGCATTCCAATAGCCCGGGCACGAGAGCCTTCCTCTTGATATAAGCATCATTCACATGTATAACACCAAGGTCTCTATATGCGTTAGCGAGAGCCTTGAGTCTTTGATACATATCCTCATGATTTTCTCCATCATAGCTTCATCTCTATTTCTTCTCATGCTATCATTCCCAACGAACACCTCCGTAAGACAATCCCAAGCTTCTTTGGCGGTGGTGCAATGCTGAATGTGGTGCATATCCTTATCTCCCACGGCAACACGGATCAAATCAAGAGCGGCGGCATTTAGTTGACAATCAACTTGTTCTCGCCTTGTCAAGTTGGATTCATCCACGGCCTTGTATCCATCTACAATGATCCTCCAAAGCTCAATGCAGGCACTATTCACATGAGATCTCATAGAAGCTTGCCAATTAGTAACGAGTATGCATTTAGACTAGGTGGAACTCCTCTTAGGTGCATAGGAGGATGAGGGATAGGTAGATCGGGGGAGTACGGGAAAGGAACCGCACTATGCTCTCCCTTCCCATTAGTTGGTTTAATTGGGGTGTTAATTTTAGAGTTGACACCTCCCTTACTCCCATCACCCTCTTCCTCCAAGGGTTTCTCTAGAGGAATCTCCGGAGTAGTACATGATGATATACCCTTTGCCTCCATGAGTTGCATAATCATGTTTTGCAACTTATCCATTTTAGTTTCCATAGAGGTCTTCATGAGAGTGAAGTCCTCAATGGAAGCCGAAGTGGTGGGGGAATCGGGAATCTCGTTCCCATTCTCGTCAATGGCCATACTTCTCTTAGGCGGTTAAGCCCGAATAAAGAGCCGAGGCTCTGATACCAATTGAAAGGATCGTATGGCCACCTAGATGGGGGGGGGGGGGAGTGAATAGGTGCTACTCCAAATTTTAATTATTTTTCGATTAAGGTTTGACACAAAGGTAAATTCTCTAGATATGCAACTACGGTGAATTTACCTATATGACAAGTTAACCCTAAACAAGATAACATACAAGTAATAACTAGTGAGTAAGGAATAACCGAACGGGAAGCACGCGGAGACAAGGATGTATTCCCGAGTTCCTCCTTTTGAGGGGAGTACGTCTCGTTGGAGGGATGTGAGTTTCAAACTCAAGCGCCACAAATGGCCTCACCCTATTCTCCGATGAACCTCGCCCAAAAGCTCGGTTCATCTTCCACTATCGGAATCCGGAGCCCTTGCAACAACTTGGGGCACAACCCACAACTGGATTGGGAGCTCCCAAGCACCACGAATCTGCTACACAGAAGTAGCAAGCAAGTAATGACAACAAGATGCCTAGGTTTTCCTAGTGGAAACCCTAGGCTCAAATCCCTCAAGTGAATGAGGGGGAAATGAAGAACGCTTCGGTGAAGTTGTAGATGCGGGCCTTCTCCTTCAATCCTCCAAGTATGAGCGAGTTTGGGTGGAGGGATTGGGAGATCTATGAGCTTTGAGCTTGCAACAATGGGGAGCAATAAATTCTGGACAAGCTACTTGGCTGGAGGTAGGTGGAGGGGTATTTGTCCCTCCCAGAAATATAGCCGTTGAAAGCACTTTACACCGGAGACTCTGGTCTGGCAGACCGGAGACTCCGACCTGAGAGGAACATTCCGGTCTTGAACAGGGACAGGAGGCTCCGGTCCAGGTGAGTCCAGAGTCCGGAGACTCCAGTCCAGGTGACCGGAGATTCCGGTCTGGGCAGGCCGGAGACTCCGGCCTGAAGTTTCCTGCAGAGTTCTTCTTTGGTCTTTTCCCTTTCTAAGTATCGATGCTATATGTGAGCTTATCAACTAACTCCTGCATCACTTACTAACAGATTAGAATATCACTAGTGTTGTTGCCTAACACACAAAACCAACAAGGGATATAAAGGATGTTCTTTCAAAACCCCTCCCCTTGGTGCGCCGGCCAAGGAGGGGGAGGAGTCCCTCCCCTTCCCCAACTTGGATTGGGAGTTGGAGTAGGACTCCTCCCTCCCAAACCACCTCCACCTAGTGGGTAGCCCACTAGGGTTTCGGTCAAGGGAGGGAGTCCCCCCCCACCCAACCGGTTCGGCCCACCCGCCCCCATGTGGGGTGGGACTACCTTGTTGGCCCCATGGGACCACTTGGCAGCCCCCTTTGTTGGGCTCCAAATAGAAACTTTTATTTATTAATTTTCTGATTTATTTATTTAATAAATTAATATTAATTAATTATTTTGTTTAATTAATTCCCAATTGAATATTTTCTTTTACAGAATATTCCCGGAATTAATTACTTATCATATAAATCACTTTACATGATCCGGGACACCCAGTGTCCGCTAAACAAAATACTCCGGATAAATAATTCTTCCTATATAAACCCTCGGAATAAATTCGACAATAATAGAAACACTTCCTATTATTCCGAGACATGGAATGTCTGCCTTCTCTTACTCTATACCTTCACTGGAGCAAGTTCCGGTAACATCGGAGCTACTCCGACACAATCTCATAACCACTAAAACTACTGAAGGATATCGTATGCAGAAAACAAAAAAATTCCTAACAACGATAACCTTATATACTAGCCAGAATCTATTACTATGTAGATATACCGTAACGGAGGAGATCGATGTACATACCCTTGTAGACCGAAACGCGGGGATTACGCTCCCGCACAAGCGTTGTTGATGAAGCCGACGTAGCCGACCTCAAGGTCGTGAAGACGAGCTCCTCCAAGTGCCACAAGTGTAGCATGTCGTAGCTCTACACACGTACGGTGTAGACGACGACCTCCGGGCTCCAATCCAGCCGAGCAGCGGAAGCAGAAGACTTGGACCGAAGAATCAGCAGCACGGCGAAGTGCGTATGGTGGAGAAAACCTCAACCCGTGCGTAGCTCCAATTGCGGAGTTACGTCTAAACGGATGAGAGAGAGAATTGGGTGAATTTCCAAGGCATGGGGGCACCACTATATAAAGGAGGAGGAGGTGTCACCCTTGGTGGCTTAGCCATTGGGACTAAACCCCACATGGTGCGCTGCACCAAGGGGTGCGCCGGCCCCTGGTGGGCCCCATTCGGTCCACCTAGGCCGGCCGGCCTCCTCTCCCCTTTGTGGTGCACCTCCCCCCTCATGGGCCTCTCTTCCGGGAGATGGCCCATTTAGAGTTGGGACGGCCAATAAATTCGAAATAAATAAATAAAAATATATTTAATCATTAATTTCATTAATTAATATTAAATACATATTATCTAATTTATTCCGGCTCCGAAAACTATTTCGTCGCCCTCCGAACTCCATCGAATATATCCCGAACACTTCCGATGTTCTTCTCTCTATTTTCTCTTCTGCGTCCAATCTAAATAAATGTCGCCTACCCTTAATGTGCCACCCTACGGTTCGGGATCACTCCAGACATGATCGAGACCCGTTCTCCGATCAATGACTATCAGGGAGACCTGGATGCCTATGATAGCCTCTGGGCGTCCACGAATATCTTTGTCGCTTGAACCTTTAGACGTCAAGTCTCAAACCTTTTTCCTGGCGATACTTAGTTTGTTCGAGACTCGATCTCTGGCATCACGATACCGAGCTTGATCTCGTTACATGACAACACTATCTTTACTCGTCTGTGATATTACATCCCCGTGACCTAGTCACATGCTTGCAAGCTCATTGATGTAATCTCACCGAGTGGGCCCATAGTATCTATCCTGCTATATGGATTGGCAAATCCCGCTCTTGATCATACGCCTCAACATATTTCTTTCAGATACCCGAGAGGGACACCTTTATTGTCATCCTATAAGGAGTGACATTTGATGCAATCAAAGTACTTTCCAGAAATAGCGATTAAGCATGATCTCACTGTCGAAGGCGTGAGTACTACGTCCTATATAAATTGGGTGTGCGTCCCATTATCAATTGACGTCCAAGTCCATGATCAGGAAACCTTGATCATCTGTTGATCTCAATGGACTAGTAAAGAGGCTACTAGGGACCTGATTGTTTACGTATCACACATGTATTAATGTTTCCGCTTAATACAGTTATAGCATGGTATAAAACGTATTATGAACAATCGAGATATGACAAATAAAATATCTTTATTAATTGCCTCTAGGGCGTATCTCCTTCAACTACATCTTTATTCACTCAATAAAAGTTGACTCACAGTTTAAGTGTGTGACCCGAAAGGTTCGTTAACACATAGACATGTCCGGGAGCTTACCAGACAATAACCAGCATTGGGACCTAGACGTCTGTACTGGCTCCTATGTATTCATGAGTGAACGACAGAACCTCTTTATGTTTGTCATTACGCTAATCCCCTTACGTACACGATATCAATGATATCTCGAGTGTGAGACAATGTGCCCTAGTGTGATCAAACCCTTTGATCATAACACATATAAAACTCGTACCAATATCATTCTCTTTTATCATTTTGTATTATCAATGTCCTGTGATAAATCACACTGTGTCTGGCCAGACGATTGGGGTGACATGATTATACTTGAGATGGCCTAGAGGATGTATCTCTCCATCGCCTGGAGGAGTAAGTACCCTTCTTGAACAATCTCCGTTCCATTACTTATTCTAGTTCAAACCCAATAGCCACCGTTATGGTCCCCAGTTATGGCCGGACGTTAGATGACAATCAAAGCGTGAGTGTCGAACAAGCGGTCACTAGATGTTCTCAAGATATAGGAACTAACTAATGAAAAATCTGTATGATTAATTGCTATTCTTCATCTTTACGATTTGTCTCATAGCAAGATCATAGGGTTGGTTCTGTACTATTATCATTCCGATAATAAACTCCTATAGTTATATGACTTATACAAAGTCCATTATCAGGAAAACATGATCATCAGATAACAAGATAGGCTAGTCTTAGAGACAAGACTAGGAACACTTTTCCTTGTTAATATCTCTACACGTGCATTGGAGGTTTTTCTCTTGAATACTTTGTATTCGCTATTCAAGTGCCCAATGCAGTTGTAGCATAAAGATATAAACTATTGACAATAAACTTGGAGATAAAATAATACTAAATATTATTGTCTCTAGGGCATATCTCCAACAGTCTCCCACTTGCACTAGAGTCAATAATGATTCTTGTTAGTACGATGTCATAACACCAAGAACTTAGGTGCTACTCATACTCTTGCATGCGGTCCGAGCCTGTGCCTCACATTTTGATCCAATCAAAATACTTAAACTTGTTTAACTCTTCTACATGTCAATCTTGAGAATGCAAAATCGGATTTATTTGGAATTGGATTTCGGCCTATCCAGTTCCGTAGTAGCATTATAATTTCAAGCGTCTCGGAATGAAATTATCAAACCGTCTATTGAAAGTCAATGACTTTTATCCAATAAATTGCTTATCATGACGTCTCACATCAATGATGCAACTATCCTTTTATATTTTGTAGAATCACTCATAATATACTTAATGTTTGATAAAATCAAAACATATAGTATTTATCAATTGAAAACAACACTCTCTCAATTTAAATGAACTAGCAGGGTCACCCGCGCATTTTCGCGGCTAGATATTGTAAGGCGTGTACGCATATTTTTTTTTTAAATATTTGTATTAAATTTGAGATCTATGTGTTGTTACATAGACATTTGTAATAATTTTCTCACCGCAAGTTACTTAATCTCGTATTAAGTGTACTCGACTATGTCTCTCCTATACATTAGACAAAATTAATGTTCATAGAAATATGATTTGCCTCTTCATCCAAGAATATACCTTTTGCCTTTCTTGGTGTACCCTGTTTTTGTTATTGTGATTTATATCAACAAACCCCACTAAATGGAAATGTGCACCTTAAGTCTATTCCTCCCGACCTCACTACTTTCTCATACTAAAATGGTATGAAAGCCATCGTCCCTAGTGCATGCATACAATCTTGGATTCTTTATAGTGTATCACATTTTGGTCGTTCTGAATTATGTTCGTGATACCTACAATAGGCCTAGACTATTTTAATCACAACTGTTTGTTTTCCCGGCTGCCGAATCCAGACATATTATACTCAGAGACATGTTATATTCAAATTTGTCCTCTGTCACTATATACCTCTCATGAATTTTTATTTGCATGACAACCACAATTTGTCCTCTTGTTTCATATATTAATACAGTTGGACTCCTAAGTCATACGACTAATTTGCGTAAAACAACTATTCAGAAAATAGGCTATTCCTTGAATTTTATCTGTGATTCTATGGAACCAAAGTAACAAACTTTTGTTTCATTGTCATCTTGATTTTCATACAGGAAATAAGTTTTTCATTTTTACTATTATGATGAATCTCCAAAGTAGACTTTCCCGAGTTTGTTAAACTAATAAAGTGCTGTAAAATTTGATTATCATCTACGCCGGTATAACTTGCGTCCATCGATCAGTGATGTAAATAATCAGTTTAATCTGTCAAACGTGCGAATTTCACATTGATTATATATGCTAGAAATGTGTCTATCAATGTCAAGGCAATGGTAGTAGCTTCATTATTTTTCCAGCTCCATGACCACCATAATATTTTGTACACACCTTCACACGTGAAGGTATACAGGGTGATAAAGAGCGATTTCCTACAACTAATAGAATTTACCTGGTTCGAACATGCAACAAAAAGCAATTTATCAAACGTGCATAGACATCGAAACCATAACTTAAGTCCTGACATTGTAGTACTTCTAATCTGCACGTCCTGTAATCTGATGTATAAGAAAGTATAACTTCCATGGATAGCTATTTCGTAGAGGGAAAATATCAATAGTTAATGGGTAGGATGTCTTACCGGAGGTATAAAATTTTAACCTGATGCAAGACATAAAGCGCTTGATTAGCAGAGTATAATCTGGGCGTTGGCTTCCCTAGCAGAGAACTGAGGATCAGCAAAAACAAATCTGTCTTGGTTAGATTGCAATCACATGATACCTGCATGCTATCACATGAAGCTAAATTTCTACCAAGAAAGATGAACGAAGATATATTAATCAGGATATTACATTGGAGATACTTTCTGTCTAATTTTCCCTGGTCTAGTTTGCCAAGTAGGAAAAGTAGACATATCAGAGAAAGTGGCGTCCCAATCGATTAGGCAATTCGCTGTTTTTGGTGCCGTTGCTGGCCTGGTTGTTGCCGCCGCCCGCCATGGACAGGAGTTAGAGAAAGTGGAGAGGCCATGCAGTAGGATTGATAGGAAGCACAGGTTAGGTCCGCGTAGGTCGCCATTGTGTCCGCTCCTCCTGCCAGGCCGCTAGGATCGTGCTGCTTCTCCGTTGGCGACGCATCGTCTAGAATATCGTCGGAGCCATGCAGCTCGCGGTTGTTGCCGCTTCTGCTGGCAGCCCGCTTGGACCGTGTTGCACCTCCATTGCCGCGGCCAAGGATCTCGTCGGAGCCTTGCAGCTCGTCGTTGTTGCCTTTCCCGCCGACAGCCCACTTGAATCATGTTGCACCTCCATTGGCATAGCCTAGGGTTAGAAACCTGTAGAGAGCCGAAAAACATTAGTGTTGGTATCTTGAAGGTCGATTTTTACGACGTGCGCATTGACACGGGCCAGGACTCCATGCGTCAATGGCGAGGCTTGAAACTCTAATTAACTTTGTCAAGAAAGATCCGTATGGAAAAATCAGCTATCAAGCTCGTTTTCCTTTTGCGGACGACAGTCCGCTCGCTTCACGATGTTGATTTTTCTCGTTCATTAGCGCCAGCAAATACTACCGCCGGCATCGCCATTAGAGATGTCCCGCCGTCTATCTGGCTACCATGCACTACCGTTGTATTCCTTCTTAATTTCCGAAGGTCCTTGCTGACCTTTTTGATTTGATTGTTCGTGAGAAAACTGCAAGTTAGGATGAGAAGATCTAAACACACATGAAGATTGCAGCCAGCTATTACCTGGGGATTTTGCCAGCAATTACATGGAGAAAACTGCACGTCGTGGAACACTTGCAAGCTATATGGTGTTTTGCCAGATATTCCTGCGAGGTCGGCGCGTGCTGTATGCATCGCCATCATGTTCTCGATTCTTGCAAGCTTCCGATCAGCTGCGCCTGCGCGTCATGGCGTCGTCGCGTTTGTTCGAACTCTCAATCGATGGACGGCTGGTCTCCTTGCAGATAAATCTTCCTACAATGGAAATCGATCAGGCAGTGGTTTCGTATCTTCTTATTTGCAGATCGTACCAAACATGCATTAATCAATCATAGTCCATCTTCTATACGTCTCCTTTCCAGATTATAAAAGATCAATTATTCTATGTAGTACGTGCCGTGGATGATGGTGACATCCTCTAGCCGTGTGCTGCCTAAACTTTACGTGTGTTGCCTAGTTACGTGATCCGTTTCCTGCCTTACATGTTTTAAATCTCTACCGTCTGTAAATCTTAGTTTTGAGGTGACAAATCTCCACCGTTAATTGTTTGTTGTTTTAATAATATAATAGATTAAGATTTGATTTCATAATTCCACCACAAATACATATACGAGAAACTTCTCAATATATTATTTGAAACTTTACAAAATCAACCAAGTCGATAACTTTTGTAATATCACTATCAGGCTTTCATCACAATACAAAAACCTTAAGGATCAATTACACTTTTAATTAACGGCCTTTATGAGAAAACTTATTACCAAGTATTTCTCTTATTGCCGGTGACTAAATATAATTTAGCACATTGGAAACTTTCCGGCTTTATGTGCTACCATAGTAATGAACAAAAAAAACCATATAAAATATGATTTGATCTTATTCCTATTTATTTTCTCATCATTGACTACGAAGGTCAATGTATCTTGCAAAAGTTCTTGCTGCATGTTTTTAACAAATTCCTTTGCCTCAAAACCACAATTCGAATTACCTTTCATAATTGTTCTAAGCACATTCATACTCATGTTTATTAAATTTCCAATCTATCTCATAGACAAAATTCAATAAGACAATTTCTGACCTTTTATTTAAAACACCTTTTAAAATCTTTATTTCACAAGATATACATTTTTGAATTCGGCCTAGCCTTAATTCAACAAATATAATATCAGCTCCCACTGACTTTTAAGTCCCTTTGATTTATATAATGAAAAGAATAAAATTCTTACTCATTATTACGACTGACTTCAAACACTCATAACATAATTATCTAGATTACCCAGTAATCCAAAACAATTATTCTTAGCAATAACTTTTGCTTCTTAGATCCTTATAACAGCTCTAGGCATTTTGATATGACAAGTTTTACAACTTATCACTATCGTTTATTTGTCCTTGATAAAACAATTTTAATCAAGACTAGCCTTATGAATATAGAATATTCACATCTGTTCTTCCTTTATGAAATATTCATGCCCAATGATATCACATCACATCCAAACTACTCTCAAGATAAAATCTTGGAGCTACATGAAAATTTCTCTTTTCTGGATCTTAATTGACTTTTCAGTCAGTTACGAGTATTCACCTGTTGCTTGGACTGTTTTGCATTTTGATCATGTTCTAGACATTTGACAATTATATCACCTAGTGATAATATTATCAAATTCTTCACAGCATCATCCTTTTATAATACTTAGTTTGAAATATGTATCACATATTCCCGGATAAAGTAATGATATGAAAACATTTGCATGTTAACCCTTCATTCTAACTTTTCTCCAAAGACTCCCAGTCTTAACTAAGTATTTTATTTCCACTACAAACTTTATGAGAAGACACTTTTATCCAATTCCAAAGTCAACAAGCACTTGGATTTATTTGTGAAAATAACTGCCAATACAAAATTGGACTTCAATTCAAAACTAATGTCTAATTCGAGTCATAACTTTGATTCAAGAATTGACATCCCGAAACTTCATCAAAATAACTCTAAGTTAAATTTGATGTAGATTCTAAATACGAACAAATTATTCTATTTAATTTTAGTGGGATATTTGGAGTATTACATCTCACACAACAGACATTATTATAACAATCTTATTAATCTTTGTCTCACAAAAGATTTCATCATCATGACAATTTCGAATTACTAAAATTAATCATGAGTAATGTGACTAAGAATTTTTTTTTGTCAATCATGTTATAATACATTTTATTAAGTCTTCTTTAACTTTATCATATTTCTTTGATCTCTTATTTTGATTCACACATACTCCCACGCAATTTTATGAAACATTGCAACTTCAATAATTTCATCAACTCTATTTCATTAATATGAAACTTCATATTAAATCTTCAATAGAATTTCATTAGTGGGTAGTCTCCACACCTTTATGTAATTTTTGAAATTTACTAGTGCCTAGCACTTTGCCAATTTTGAATTTTACCAAATACCTAGTATTTGTGGATTTTTATTTTTATTAAGTGCCCAACACTCCATAAATTTTGAATTGCTCAAGTGCCTAGCACTTTGTGAATTTTTAGTTTTATCCATTTAATCTTGGAATAACTTTAAGAGTCTCAAAAGGAGAACCAACAAAAAGCTTCTTCCAAAATTAAAGATTCAACCAACATCAGACATCACTCAAAACTTCAAATGATATTTTGAATCAAAATATTTAAGACTAAACAAAACTAAATTAAAGATATATTACAATAAAGAAGATCATCATAAACCGAATTCACAAAATGTGAACTCCCACACATACTTTAATATTCGAACATAACTTTGTTCCAGAATCTCAAATATTCATTACAAAATGATCGAACTTAAAATAAATCTTATTTAAAGTCCTGGTGTAGATCTCCTTCATTGACTTGAACTTGTAGATAAAGTAGTGGTCAATTTGCATAAAACGCGATCTTCCACTGTCCTTCTTCCACGCTCTGAGATGCTTAAGCTATACCTCCAAGTATATCTCCAACATCATCCCAAAACTTCTTTTTCTTTACAGCACTTGCTCCTTCTAAAGTACCTGCCACTGGTGCAAGTTTGAGCATCAATTAGTATCTCATACCATTGATTACAGTTGCTGTAATTATGTCAATAAACTGTGTATAACTCTTATACCTGTCCTGGACCATGTCATGTCCCCTTCACGGATGTCAGCTTCTGCCTCCTTGAGTAAGGTAAACAACATCTGCACTGGTCACTCATCCGAAATGTGGTTGTATAAAGCAACCACGGTTTCATATTCTGGTGGTAGTGCTCCCAGTACAATGTCATTGAAGAACTCATGGGAAATTGGAAAACCAATCTCTCTAAGTCTTCCCTCCAATCTAGTCATCATGATTTCGAACAACTGGATGGATTCACCCTCTCCGAGTTGACTCCCCATCAGTTCATTAACCAGACTGAAACGCTCGGCGCGCACTTGACTTATGAACAGAGCCCTCAGTTCTTCAATGAGACGGAAGTGTCTAAGGTTTTGAAAACGATCAACCAACTTTGGGTCAATACAAGCGTGCATGAGCTCCTTGACAATGCACTCATCGCATAACAAGTGATGTCCATCATGGGCATAACTTGGATGCATGGGACGCAAGACATGTTCCTTCTTGGTGTTCCTTAGAACTTCCATCATGTGGTGAAACCGATCTCCATTTGCATCTAACGGGGTACGACTCAACATCAGATTGAAGTGATACTTTTCAAAGTGATCCATCTTCTACAACAAAACAAGTTTATTTAGACTCATAGTTTATTACTAATGTTTTGCACTACTTTAACTCAAAATTAATTGAATCCAAGATATGCTCCCACTAAGCCCAATAATCCTCACGATTGACGCTAAGTGATTTAGGACCTGGGAATCCGACGAACCATCCATGGATACACGACAATGGCACGTGAACGACCGGTAAGCACTATGGTAGTGGGCACTCGAACCCCCTTGTCAACCAGACTTTCAAGAGCGGCTCCCATGAAGGACGTTATTTCTACCCAAAGGCAGATCATCCCTCTTCTCTTTTGTTTACACATGTACTTTATATTGTGTGACACTCCTCCCAACCTTTGCTTACACAAGCCATGGCTAACCGAATCCTCGGGTGCCTTCCAACAATCACATACCATGGAGGAGTGTCTATTTTTGAATGATTAACTTTTTAAATTGCTTACTGATAAATCAGGGCAAAACATGTGAAGAGAATTAAAGGTGAAAGTTGTAATTAATTGGGACTGGGCACCCCATTTGCCAGCTCTTTTTGCAAAATTATTGGATAAGCGGATGTATATGCCACTAGTCCATTGGTGAAAGTCTGTCAGGAGTAAATGACAAGGTTGAAAGATAAAACACCACATACTTCCTCATGAGCTATAAAACATTGACACAAATAAGGGATAATAGCTTTTGAATAGTTTAAAGGTAGCACATGAAGTATTTACTTGGAATGGCAGAAAATACCACATAATAGGTAGTTATGGTGGACACAAATGGCATGGGTTTTGGCTCAAGGTTTTGGATGCACGAGAAGCATTCCCTCTCAGTACAGAGTTTAGGCTAGCAAGGTTGTTTGAAGCAAACACAAGATATCAACCGGTACAGCAAGACTTACATGAAAACATATTGCAAGCATTATAAGACTCTACACTGTCTTCCTTGTTGCTCAAACACTTTTACCAGAAAATATCTAGACCTTAGAGATAGCAAACATGCAAACCAAATTTCAACAAGCTCTACGGTAGTTCTTCACTAATAGGTTTTTAACTACATGATGCAAGAGCTTAAACATGAAATACTTGAGAGCTCAAAACAATTGCCAAGTGTCAAATTATCCAAGACAATGATCTATATGTGTGTCTTTTCGATATACCATCTACCACATGTTGCATTTTCTGTTTCCAACCAAACACCAATCAACTTATTTCAACAAAAACTCTCCAAATAATTACAAATGAAACAAGAGAGTATTACTCTACAAGAACTAACAGCTCTGAATAAGAGATGCATGAAAAACAGGAGCTAAAAGCATAGCAGTAGCTAGATAAGAATACTCAACAAATATAAGTGAAGAATACGAGTATTCACATGAAAAAGCGGAGCGTGTCTCTCTCCCACACAAGAATGCTAGGATCCAATTTATTCAGAAAATAAAAATAACAATGCGAAAATAAAAGCACACAGACGCTCCAAGTAAAGCACATAAGATGTGGAAGAATTAAAATATAGTTTCACTAGAGATGACCTGATAAGTTGTTGATGAAGAAGGGGATGCCTGGGCATCCCCAAGCTTAGACGCTTGAGTCTTCTTGAAATATGCTTGGGTGACCCACGGGGGCATCCCCAAGCTTAGGCTTTTCACTCTTCTTGATCACATCATATCATCCTTCTCGCTTGATCCTTGAAAACTTCCGCCACACCAAACTCAAAGTAATCTCATTAGGGGTTAGTGCATAATCAAAAATTCACATATTCTACAGTGACACAATCATCACCAATACTTCTGGACATTAGCTACAGCCACTGATGTTTTATGGAGCAAAGAAATCCAATCAAACATAGTAAAAGAGGCAATGCAAAATAAATGGCAGAATCTGTCAAAACAGAACAGTCGTAAAGACGAATTTTTTCGAGGCACTTAAGTTGCTCAGATCGAGAAACTCAAAACTAATGAAAGTTGCGTACATATCTGAGGATCACGCACGAATTTTTTCAGAATTTTTCAATTTTTCTGGAGTGAATAAAGCTCAAAACCGTGGACAGCAAAAATCTGTCCCTGTGCAGAAATCCAAATCTAGCATCAACTTTCTACTAGAGACTTTACTTGGCACAACAATGCAATAAAATAAAGATACAAAGGAGTTGTTACAGAAGTAAGCACACTCCTTGACTCAAATAAAATAAAATACAGAAATAAAATAACATGGGTTGTCTCCCACAAGCGCTTTTCTTTAAAGCCTTTTAGCTAGGCATGAAATTTTTGATAATGCTCTCATATGTATAAGAGTTGAATATAAGAGAGCATCAAGAAGCAAATATTAAACACATTTAAGTCTAACCACCTTCCTATGCAAAGGAATCTTGTAAGAAAACAAATTATTGAAGCATGAAGCATCTAGCATAGAAAGACAAAACAAGTGCAACTTCAAAAATTTCAACAAAAAGAGAGGAGATTCAATATTATTGTGATATATGAAGCCATGTCTCCCTCTCTCATAAAAACTTTCAGTAGCATCATTTATAAAATCCACAATATAACCATCACATGAAACATTCTTATCATGATTCATATGCATAAAAGTATCAATATTTTCCACATAAGCAAAGTTCTTCTTATTAATAACAATGGGAGTAGGATCATCATAAAGAACTTGAACATGATAGACAAGTTGTATATTAGAGAGATGGTTTTGGGTAATCCCTCCATAACTATGACAAGTTTCATGAGGATGATTGTAATTATAACATATGTCATAGTTGTCATTATGATAATTATCAAAGATTGGAGGCATAGTATCATCATAAACAACAGAATAGTTATCTTCCAAAGTGTGTTCATTTGTAAACATATCTTCATCAATTTTACTAGAAGGAGATGTCTTAAATATATAATCGTCAGTAGCAAAAGGATTTTCAAACACCTCATCCCCAAGATTGGAGCTTTCCATATCATAATTGGATGGAACATGGATAGTACTAATAGTATAGACATTATTAACATCATCATTTTCAGAATTGGTACCCCAAAGATTTTCAATATCAAAAGTAGTTTCATTTTCCCAATCATGATCACTACAAGAAGTAACAGACATATAATCATCTTCAATAGTGCCTATAGATTTAGTGTCGAGATAATAATGACCCCAAGTACGTGAATCTTCTTCAATAAGTTTAGACTCATTAGAAACAATCATGAAAGGAGCAACATGCTTAGGAGAGGATACCTTTTCCTCTCTCTTTTTACTCCTCTTCTTCTTCTTCTTCTTCTTCTTCTTCTCTTCCCTCTTCTTTTTATCTTTAGGAGGGAGAGGTTTGAAAGGAAGCTTCTCCACATGCCCTGGTTCATTGTTAGAAACAATAGAAGAAACTTGGGAGGATTCCTCCCTTTCATTAATTAGAGTAAAACAAGTATAAGTCCTTTCATATTTTGGCAAAGGTACATCTTTTATAATTTTTTCTATATAAGGATTACTGTGGCTCTTATCAACACAATGGAGACGGCATCCCCGCAAAATACTATTCATATCAAAAGAACTCATATCTAACAAAGAAGTTTTCCTTGATAACTCTTCACACCCCAAAAATAATTCAAGTTCATCATAAAGATCGGGATGGATCATGCTATCATCAAACAAACTCGAAATTGTATCATTAAACTTTGAGCATTGGAATTCGAAATGACCTTCTTCATAGCAGAGTTCACAAATAAAAGGATATAGGGCACAAACCTTTTCAGCAAGATCATTTAGAGCCCTACTCCATATTCTAGTTTTCTCATGCTTATGAAGTTTACAATATTCTTCTTCATTATTAGTCTTTTCACAAGGTCTAAGCACTCCACAAAAATTAACATCCTTATAAGAAATAGCATTTTCAGAAGTTTGAGCATGTTTATTGCAATCATTAACAACAATTTCATTTTCCATGCAAGTGTCTTTAAAGGTTCATGATACATGTCCCAGCTTTCTTTAGGAACATTAATATGAGAGGCAAAGGTTCTACAACAATCAACAATAATTTGAGAATCAAGACCATAATTAGCACTAAGCTTTTGAAAACCAGCAGTTTCAACGAAAGACTTAATGCATTCATATTCATAGTTTATACCTGATCCTTTACCTTTGTCGTTCTCCCAATCTTCAGTATTGCTTTGAATTCTTTCAAGAAGATCCCATCTAGCTTCAACCTTCTTACTTGTGAAAGAACCCTCTGAACAGGCATCTAGATAATCCTTGTAATGACCTGAAAGCCTTGCATAAAAATTAGTAACAATTATTTTCTCAGGAAGCTCATGGTTAGGACATTTGAGTATTAATGTTTTCAGCCTTCCCCAAGCTTGAGCAATGCTTTCTCCATCACGAGGCCAAAAATTAAAAATGTAATTCCTATCTAAATACAATTCATAAGGAGGATAAAATTTAGAGTAAAAGAGATATTCAAGCTCCTTCCACTCCGAATGATGAGGATCATCCAGTAGCTCATACCACTCCCTTGCTTTGTCCTTAAGTGACAATGGAAATAATTTCTTCATGGCATTTTCTCTTGATAAACCTGCAACCTTAAACAACTCACAAAGTTCTTTAAGTTTCAACAAGTGATCACTTGGATGGACTGTTCCATCCCCTGCATAACGTTCATCCATAACCTTTTCAACAATTTCCATAGGTATTTCAAAAGGAATACTTTCAGTAGGTGGATTTAAAATATCACAAGCATCATTAGAATTATCACATATGGGAGACACAGTATTATCAGAGCAAATTTTCTCCTCTAAAGCTGGGGAACTAAAAAGATCATTTTCATAAAAACTAGCTTCCCCAAGCTTAGACTTTTCCATAGCATTAGCAATAATGGTGTTCAAGGAATTCATGCTAATAACATTACTACCACTATTATGCAGACAAACTTCCATCGGTTTCTTAATTTTCTCTTCAAAAGCATCATGTCCTAATTCAATATAAAGTTCATAAAGATCTCTAATTTTTTGTTGTTTTCCATTAAGCCTAACTAGTGAAAATAAAAACAAGAAACAAAAAGAAATAATTGCAGAATCTAAAGGAGATACCTTCCAACACTTACCTCCCCGGCAACGGCGCCAGAAAATAGCTTGATGTCTACGCACGCTTCTATTCTTGTAGACAGTGTTGGGCCTCCAAGTGCAGAGGTTTGTAGAACAGCAGCAAGTTTCCCTTAAGTGAATCACCCAAGGTTTATCGAACTCAGGGAGGTAGAGGTCAAAGATATCCCTCTCAAGCAACCCTGCAATTAAGATACAAGAAGTCTCTTGTGTCCCCAACACACCTAATACACTTGTCAGATGTATAGGTGCACTAGTTCGGCGAAGAGATAGTGAAATACAAGTAATATGGATGATTATAAGTAGTAATTGCAATCTGAAATAAAAATGGCAGCAAGCAAACATGTAGCAGAACTTGTTGTAAACGGTGTTTCAATGCTTAGAAACAAGGCCTAGGGATCATACTTTCACTAGTGGTATCTCTCAACATTTTAGCACAACTGAACGCAAGTAAGTGCTACTCGGGATTATTCTCCTTCTTGGTGAAACAAGAGTACTATGCGTAGGGCTACAAAAGCACACCTCAAAGTCTGAGTAAACAAACACCACAATTCCACAAAGAATAAGCCATGATAATATCTAAATTATTTATAGAGTCACACACAAGTACCCACACTGTCACCTTGATACCGTGTTGTCACAATGACTCCGGAAACTAGATAAAATCACTTGAGTAGCATAAACATTACATATGAATTCAGCGATACTAGCAATGCTCATGATCACATAAAGATCACACCATGGGAGAGAGAGGTAAACCACATAGCTACCGGTAGAGCCCTCAGCCTCGGGGGAGAACTACTCCCTCCTCATCATGGGAGGCAGCAACGGCGATGAAGATGGCGGTGGAGTCGATGGAGATGGCTCCGGGGGCAATTCCCCGTCCCGGCAGGGTGCCGAAACAGAGACTTCTGTCCCCCGAATTAGGGTTTTTGGTGGCGGCGGAGCTACGGAACTCTTCTGGAGAAATCGTCGATTCTTCTAGGGTTTTCGGGGCAGGAGCAATATATAGGCCAAAGGGCAACGCGAGGGCGTGCACGAGGCGGCCTCACCACGTGGCGGCGCCACCCCCCTCCAGGCCGCGACGGCATGGTGAGGAGGCCGTGGGCCTCCGCTGGACTTGCCCTTCTGGCTCCGTGGGTCTTCTGGCGAAATAGAATTCTGTAATTTTTCTGGATTTTTCTGAGCACTTGGTTTTCGGGCCTTTTCTGCAATACACAGACATAATAAACAGAATCTGGCACTGTGGCATCTTGTTAATAGGTTAGTCCAATAAATGTCATAATATGATATAAAGTGTATATAAAACATGTGACAATTGGTATAATATTAGCATGGATCATAAGAAATTATAGATACGTTGGAGACATATCAATCTCCACGATGATCCACCATCTTCGTTATTCCAGTCACTACAAAATTCCCCGAAGGAAAAATTGCCGTGGCCGAAATCCGCCAAGTCCTCGTCACCCGCCTTGCCGCCGTCGCCTCCTCCCGAACTGCGACGAACTCCTTCTTCGCTTGATTGCCGGTGACAAACTCGAACAATCACTTGGCATTGGCCATCATGTCAAAACACCGTAACAAAATAGCTATACCAAAACACATGCACACAATCCTGCAAAACCAAGTTACATGTCATCTAACGTTTGTTTGCAAGTTTTAGCGTGGCTCTGTAGGTTCTACGGAATTACCGTCACTACTTACGCAATTGAGACACGGTTATAGCCGTTGCTAGATTAACTTTGCGGCGTGATTGACATCCCAACATTACGAAAACGTTGCGGGTCCCAATCCAAGCGATCACATGTGTGCGTGACCCCCGTGAGGCGTCCAAACCTCATGCCCTGTCCGTTATACAACAACGCCCACAACTATAGATATAGACCCGAAGCTACTGAAACACTTCGTTGGTGCCGATAGGCATACTAGGAGCAGCCGGAAGGTCCGTGGATTGCCAGAAGTTCGTAAAGATCTCGCCTATGCCACCATGGAATATCTTGTATAACTTATTGGATCAAATCATATCTACGCATACACCGCTCTGATACCACTGTTGGGTTGCGCAACAGAAACTTAGAAAATTCGCTTACCATATTACGCAATAGCCGAAGATCTATACTATGAAGATTTGCTGCACCCCATAATGCTAGATCCAAAAAACTTACTACAACCGTTGCGGAAGATCTTGTTGTAGTCGAAGTAGATGTTGGTGAAGCCTGATGAAGAATGTCACGTCCGCGCTGGGATGTGAGATTGTTACTGATCCGTGTCGTCGAGGGACTACTCGCGCAGCCCGCTCTAGCAGTATCCACACATACACCACGCTAATCCGTCAGCGTTTCACCGTCCAGAGCTACTTGCAATCGATGAAGAGAGACTGCCTAGCGGCGTAGTTTAGGTGGTTGATCTAATCAAACTTGATTAGACCAATATGAGATTAGAGAGATCTAATTCTCAACACATGAGATCTAATTAGAGAGAGAACACCCGTAGGCAATTGTTATATCTCAACCCATGGGGTTGGGGTTGTTTATATAGGTGGCCAAAGGGGAGGGGAGCTTGGGGGAGGGGCAAACCCCTCCCCTTGGTGCGCCGGCCAAGGAGGGGAGGAGTCCCTCCCTTCCCCAACTCGGATTGGGAGTTGGAGTAGGACTCCTCCCTCCCAAACCGCCTCCACCTAGTGGGCTGGGCCCACTAGGGTTTCGGTCAAGGGAGGGTGTCCCCCCCCCCCAACCGGTTCGGCCCACCCGCCCCCATGTGGGGTGCGGCTGCCTTGTGGGACCCATGGGCCCACTTGGCAGCCCCCTTTGGTGGGCTCCAAATAAAAACTTTTATTTATTATTTTTTGGATTTATTTAATTAATAAATTAATATTAATTAATTAATTATTTATTTATTTAGTTTAATTAATTCCCAATTGAATATTTCCTTTTACAGAATATTCCCAGAATTAATTACTTATCATATAAAACACTTTTACATGATCCGGGCACCAGTGTCTGCTAAACAAAATACTCCAGATAAATAATTCTTCCTATATAAACCATCGGAAAAATCCGACAATAATGGAAACACTTCGTATTGTTCTGAGACATGGAATGTCTGCCTTCTCTTACTCTATACCTTCAATGGAACAAGTTCCGGTGACATCGGAGCTACTCCGACACAATCTCATAACCAGTAAAACTACATCTTTATTCTCTCAATAAAAGATTGACTCACAACTTAAGTGTGTGACCCGAAAGGTTCGTTAGCACATAGACATGTCTGCGAGCTTGCCAGACAATAACCAGCATTGGGACCTAGACGTATGTACTGGCTCTTATGTATTCACGAGTGAACGACATAACCTCTTTATGTTTCTCACTACGCTAATCCCTTTACGTACACGATACCAATGATATCTCGAGTGTGAGACAATGTGCTCTAGTGTGATCAAACCCTTTGATCATAACACATATAAAACTCGTACCAATATCATTCTCTTATCTCATTCCATATTATCAATGTCCAGTGATAAATCACACTGTGTCTGGCCAGACGATTGGGGTGACATGATTATACTTGAGATGGCCTAGAGGATGTATCTCTCCATCGCATGGAGGAGTAAGTACCCTTCTTGAACAATCTCCGTTCCATTACTTATTCTAGTTCAAACCCAATAGCCACCGTTCAGGATGGACTGGTGGACTGGGGAGGGGCCCCTTAGTCGTAGATTCCCAACGCTGTTCTATATTTGCGACGACGAAATGATCTCGGTAGCCCAGGCAGTCAGTGGCGGTTGCCGGTTTAGACGTTCCTTAGACGAGGCAGGTTTCAATCAGTGGACTCATATAGCTGAAATTATAAGCTCAACTAACCTTTCAGCGGAGCACGATATCATCTCTTGGCTCTTGATACGTCGGGTACGTATTCGGTGAACTCCATGTATAAAAAACTGTCGAAAGGGCGACGGTGGCTCATTTTCAAGAAGTGTGGAAGGCTAGGATCCCTCTTAAGATTAGAATCTTCTCTTGGCAGCTTATTTTGGACCGTCTCCCCTCAGGAACACAACTTGCCACAAGGCAGGGGCCTTCGGATGGCAAGTGTGCTCTCTGTGGGCAGGACGAAGATGCGAGTCATATTTTCTTTAAGTGCTCGATGGCGGTGTTCATGTGGTCCGTGGTGCGCCAGGTTCTGGGGAGGACTTGGTGCCCCCAAAATTTTTGCCCAATTCTTTGCGATACTTTCTGCCTTTTGGGGCATACTCGGAGACTGCTCTGGCTTTTGTTTAGCCCAAGCTTGGACGCTTTGGGCTGTGAGAAATAAACTCTCTATTGAGAAGAAAATTATCAACCATCCAGCTGATATCATTGTCAAATCAATGATCTTCTTGCAGGCGTGGATTCCTCCTCTCAAGTCCCAGGACAAGGAGGGCGCAAGGTGGCTGGTCGCAAAGCTTATAGAGCTTCATTCCGCTTGCCTTCCCAGGAGACGGGGCTGATCCTCGCATTGTGTTTCTAGTGCCCTATCTAGTTATCGTAGTTTCGGCTAAGCTGTATGCCCAGCATGTTGCATTTACTTTTGGCTAAGCTGTATGCCGCAGCGGTTTGTAATGTGTGTTAAACTCTTTGGCTTTGTTAACTCAAAGCTGGGCTTGTGCCTTTTATCTAAAAAAAGCTGTTATGGACCCAGTTACGGCCGGACGTTAGATGACAATCAAAGCGTGAGTGTCGAACAAGCGGTCACTAGATGTTCTCAAGGTATAGGAACTAACTAATGAAAACTCTGTATGATTAATTTCTATTATTCATCTTGACAATTTGTCTCATAGCAAGATCATAGGGTGGGTCGGTTCAGTACTATTATCATTCCGATAATAAACTCCTATAGTTATATGACTTATACAAAGTCCATGATCAGGAAAACATGATCATCAGATAACAAGATAGGCTAGTCTTAGAGACAAGACTAGGAACGCCTTTCCTTGTTCATATCTCTACACGTGCATTGAAGGTTTTCCTCTTGAATACTTTGTATTCGCTATTCAAGTGCCCAACGTAGTTGTAGCATAAAGATATAAACTATTAATAATAAACTTGGAGATAAAATAATACTAAATATTATTGTCTCTAGGGCATATCTCCAACACGAGGATCTTGCTGCTGGTGGGGTACGGAAGGGGTATTGTCGACGTGGATTTGCACTTTGACCCTTAGCTAGCTACGAGAACACATAGGAACTCATTCGAACTTGATCTCTTGATGGGAAAAACCCCCTACCCGGCGCACCAGTTATCGAAGAACGGTTTTTGGTTCCTCCTCAACCGCACTTTCAAAGGATCAGAAGTGCATTTATTTTAAAGTATGGGATCGTGCGAACAAGTAAGGATCAACTTTGTTTTGCCTACAGTCTTGATAGGAAGATCATGAGTATAAGGTTACAATGATGGATTTTGTCGATTTATAGACAAGGAACTCGACAAGATTGAATGAAACTAGGATTAAGCTATCTATGGAATGTGCTGGTGATGAAGCCACACTTTGTCCTTCGTTGTGTTCTTCTCATATATGCATCATTGTTGAGATTCCTTCTGGTGTACGTGTAGTATTTCTTGTCTTGTGCGCCAAGTTCCATCGTGATCTTACATATCTTTTACTAGAAGTGGGCCCCAATCACTTTGTGCATCGTGGGCTGGAATGGGGTATAGGTGTGTGTACCATATAGGTACATGCCGACCCCATGTATCGCCGTCGCCTTTGTCCCCCATGTTTTTCATACTAGTGATCAATGACCATCCTCCACTACTTACTTCTTTGCAACAGAGGTCGACATACTTATAGGCTTGCAAGTTGTGGCCTATTACACCATATTTCCATCCATGCAGACGACATGGTCATTTTCATATGCCCCACTTGGTAGGATATACATGCGTCTGCGGCTATTGTGGAGCATTTCAGGAAGGCCTCGGCTTGTGCACGAACTTCGCCAAGTGTCCGACACACTTGATCCGACGCTCCGTGCAGTAGGAGGGAGTGGTAAGATCGGAGCCCCAAAGCCCTTTCATGCCTTTACGATGCACCTACCTTGGTCTTCCCTTAGATTTGGGACGGCCGACGTGGACTCAACTGATCCCATAACGGATAGAATGAGTGGCAAGCTCTATACCTTGAGTTTTTCTCTTCTCAAGAGAGCGGGAGGCTCGAGCTAGTCAAGACGATGCTTGCAGCGATGATGGTTTGGGAGATTATGTATGTAGACCTTTCGGCCAAGTCTCGTACCAGAATGTTGAAGATTTTTCATGGCCTCCTCTCGGCGGGCAGAAAGGAGGTGAATGGCGGTCACTTCCAACGTCCAAGTGGCTTGGGATAAGGTCTGCTCTCCAAAGTCTAACAGTGGCCTTGGCATCCAGAATTTCAAGCTCCTCAACATATCCTTGCCCACTAGGTCGATTTGGTTGCAGCTCACTAAGGTATACATACCTTGGGCCGAATTCAAGATCCAAGTTGGAGGAATGCCAATATCTCCTGTTGAATCCCAGTATCTCCTTTTGATCCAATCAAGGAGGGGGTGCAACCCAACTTTAGGACTCCATCAGATGGAGGCGTGCCAAAGGTGTGACCGAACCATTTACAAATAATATTCATGGACCATTTTATTCAGACAACCCTAGTAGTACTAGTCTCAGCTTATATTTGAGTTTGTGTTAGGTTCGGTTTGGGCATGTCCAACTGATGAGCGACAAGTGTTTGGCTCGTGTTGAAGAACGTTGTTGGACTATGGATAGGCTTCATAAGAGGGGACCACATTTGGCCACTTGTCTCTTTGCAATCAGAAGCCAGAGACATTGCAACACATCCTACTTACATGCATTGTGGGTAAAGAGGACTGGCATGACATGGTGAGCGGGTGGGAAATACCATAAGTGTTGCCACAACCGAATGCTGAGATTGTAGAGTGGTGGACCTCCAGAGTTTCACAAGTGGGGATCCTCTCAACACCTGGTCGATGGTCATTCTAGTGATGTGGTGCATCTGAGCGCACCACAATGACGTTGTTTTCAACGGGGTACCGTGTGGTCAATGAACTGCTCAAGATAGAAGCGAACTATTGGAAGCGAGATCCTCATAGGAGAGAGTTCAGTGAGATGGATG
Organism: Poa pratensis; assembly: GCA_947311845.1. Classification (NCBI taxonomy): domain Eukaryota; kingdom Viridiplantae; phylum Streptophyta; class Magnoliopsida; order Poales; family Poaceae; genus Poa; species Poa pratensis. The sequence goes on from CAMZMU010000064.1 coordinate 52,917,480, forward strand.
TAGAGAGTAGAGACAAGGAAGTTGGACAATAGCGAGTAGTAAGTGTAATTGAGTGGCAGCCAGTTGTGCACGTGCATGTGAAAGCACGAGCCGGCCCGCATGATGTGTTTTAGCCTCTTTTTGGGGCGTTTGTATTGGCCGTTTGGGGTTTTCATCTATGAAAATGATACCCTTTGACATGGCGCATTTTCAATTAAAAAAGCGTGGCCCCAAAATGTGTAGGAAAAAGGTGGTTTCCTGTCGGACTTGTGTTCCTTTGTTCCATGTAAAAAACTTAGGGTGCACCTAGGACAGAGGCGACTGAGATTTAGTTAAACCCTACGTCACCCTATAATTTTACAATGCGAACAATTTTAATAATCTGAACGTTTTTAATATCTTTTAAAATTTGAACAATTTTTTAAAATATATTTTTCAAATATGAACAATTTAAAAAATAAACAAATTTCAAATCTGAATAATTTTCAAAAATTGAACATTTATAAAATCTGAACAATTTCAAATGTAATCAATTTTCAAATCTGAACAAATTTCAAAAATTGAACATTTTAAAATCTGAACAAATTTTCAAATGTGAGCAATTTTCTAAACTGGACAATTTTTAGATTTGAACAATTTTTAAATTTGAACATTTTTTGAAAAGAACAATTTTAAGAAATCATAAAAGAAAAAGGAAAAGTACAAAGTAAAAAAAATAAGAAGGAAAAACAGAAAAGAAAACGAAAAAAGAAACGAAAAACAAAAGAAAAAAATCGCAAAGCACGAATCTCAACGTGTGATCAGCGGCTCTGGAGGCGACTGAGATTTAGCTTAAATCTCAGATGCCTGGGCACTAGTAAATCCGAAAAACTTACTATAGAACTAGAATCTTGGAGAAGTTCTCCGATTTTCCATTTTTTCCGAAGTGTTACTTCAAAGCTTGTGTCAATAGATATATAATCAATGGTGTGCTCTGTTGGCATTTGTCAACTAAATTCGGCACACGAAATGCATGTACGGAGAAAGCATGAATTTATGCTGATGCATTATGCTCGTGTGGTGTAACCGGCTACCAGAAGCAGGGGAACTGCCTTGTATAATTGCAAGTTTTATATGCCAAGCGTAGCTTTTAGCTAGTGATTTCTCATGATTAAAGGCAATGATAAAGGGAAGAAAAGGATGGCTCACTTGAAGCGTACTTCTGCCTTTGTTCGCTCTTCTTTCCTTTCTGCTGCTGTTGGAGAAGTAGCAGTACCAAGTACCAACCCCCTCTTTCCTCTCCTCTTAATTCTTCATTCGTTTTGACTAACTTGTCTCTCCTCTGCTTTGGCTGTTTTGTGCCTAGCACCGCATATAGACAGAGCGATCGTCTTCTTCCTTTCTTATCAGGATATTCGCGTTGCGCCCACCACCCCCCCCCCCCCCCCCCCCCCCCCCCCCCAGTTTCCTGCTCTTGCTTGGCGTGGTCCAGAAAAAGGGGAGGGAGAAGTTTTTTGCAAATTAAGCTTCTCACATCAATCTCTGCACCACTGTTTCTCTCCCCCTTCTTCTTCGGAGTGTTCTTGGTGGCAGAATTAGGAGAGGGAATAAAGACTGCGTCTCATGGGCAACTGCTGGTTTAGGGGAGCTCCTACGTTAATAGGGTCTCCTCCACTGCAAAATCAGGTAAGTAATACTCCTCCTTTCTGCTATCCTGTCTACACAGATGAACATGCCCGTGTGAAGTAGTAGTAGTATTCAGTTTATGTATTGATCCCTCGCCCCCAAATTCAGAAAGATGAAACTAGTCAATAGCGGAATTCCTGATTGGGTAGTACTCTGTTTCAGTTTTCTAGGCAAATGAAGTTTTTTCTAGAAAAAATGAACAATATCCATTAGCTAGCTAATTGAAAAAAAAAAAATTCAGTTGGTATTGATCTTGACGTGCAACTGTTTGTGTGGTTCGTGCGCAGAGACTCCGAAGATCCAGAGCCCATCGGAGAGGGACCGGAGCGATGAGAGCAAGCTGCCGTCGAACGCGAGGGAGGTGGAGGCCATGCGGCTGGACTCGGCTGCGCGGAACCCGCTGACCGCCTTCTCCTTCGAAGAGCTCAGGAAGGTGACTGACGGCTTCCGGCAGGACTCGCTCATCGGCGGCGGCGGCTTCGGCAGGGTGTACAAGGGCACCGTCGGCACAGACGAGCCCCTGCAGGTGGCCGTCAAGGTGCACGACGGGGACAACAGCTTCCAGGGCCACAGGGAGTGGCTGGTCAGTCTCTCTGATGTTGACAACTAAATTAAATTCTCACATACCAGGATAAGCACATTTGACCGCTTATTTATTTCCATTATGAAATTCTTACATACAACTAATCATGTTAAACTTACAGTTATACTAGTAGTACATCTTAGAGTCGGTTTGCATGCTTGTACCATAAGGCAGCGACTAGTGTCAACTAGATTATATCGTAAGCATGTTTAGGGCAATTTTCATGATGTGCGTAGGACACGGCTAATCTGACATCTCACCTAGAGTATATTGTTTGTGTTTGATGGGGTGGATGTGTAGGCGGAGGTGATCTTCTTGGGCCACCTGTCGCACCCGAACCTGGTGAAGCTGGTGGGGTACTGCTGCGAGGGCGACCACCGTGTGCTGGTCTACGAGTACATGCCGCTGGGCAGCGTCGAGTCACACCTCTTCTCGCGTACGTACATTACATTACTGCACGCGTGCGTCGTCGTCGTCGTCGTGAACTGAGATTGAGTCGGTGTATTCTTACCAGGGGTGATGGCGCCGCTGGCGTGGGCGATGAGGATGAAGATCGCGCTGGGCGCGGCGAGAGGGCTGGCGTTCCTCCACGAGGCCGAGAAGCCCGTGATCTACCGCGACTTCAAGACCTCCAACATCCTCCTCGACCGCGACTTCAACTCCAAGCTCTCCGACTTCGGGCTCGCCAAGGACGGCCCCGTCGGCGACATGTCCCACGTCTCCACTCGCATCATGGGCACCTACGGCTACGCCGCCCCAGAGTACATCATGACGGGGCACCTGACGGCGATGAGCGACGTGTACAGCTACGGCGTGGTCCTGCTGGAGCTGGTGACGGGCCGCAAGTCGCTGGACAAGTCCCGGCCGGTGCGGGAGCAGACGCTCGCCGACTGGGCACTGCCGATGCTCACGCACAAGAAGAAGGTGTTGGCCATCGTCGACCCCAGGCTCGGCTTCGACGACTACCCGGTCAGGTCCGTGCAGAAGGCCGCCATGCTCGCCTACCACTGCCTCAGCCGGAACCCCAAGGCGCGGCCCCTCATGCGCGACATCGTCGCATCGCTCGAGCCGCTGCAGCAGCCGCCGCTCCTGCCCGCTTCCGCCGACGGCGCCAGCTGATCGACCTGTGTACTCGTGGGAGCGAATTAAGCTACTACTAGAACTACTCATGCAGTATTGGCGTAGTGTAGAAGGCAGGTGTAGTGTTCTTGATACCGTAAATGATTGTTGATTCTTATTCCCAGGTTGTGCATGCAAGAGGAACTCGTGAACACTCTTGTACACAGAACAGATAGTCCTGTAAACCCCCCTTGAAGTTTTGATACTGTCAAGTGTGTATATCTGAAATCTGATTTACAAACCTAGTACCCAGTATATATTGTAGATCGCCATCCTCACTTAGATGAAAGAGCTCTCTGATCTGTACTTTCGCATATACTTGATTCGTTGGTAAATTGAATGGAGCAACAGGCTGCGCGGTTGCGCCACGAGGCAACATGCCGATTCAAAGGCAGTTAGTAAAACACGCACGTCCTCGGCGAACGAGCATAGAACCGGTGAGGCCATCGGTCAGGTTTTCACCTGTTGGACTGCTGGCTCAGTTAACGGTCCGGTTTTGTAAGTTATAAGGTTGTACATTTTTTCTTATAAATATTGTAATATATAAAAAATTATATATGCCAAAAAAATCAGACATGCAATTTGGCATGATAATAACATAACATGTACTCTTTAGATAAGCAACAACTTGTCAAACTTGCGACTCTCAGACTTTCAGCCGCAATAAGCAAGCATACAAGCCTGCAACATGCATGTTCAAAAGAAAAGAAAAGAAAAGAAAAGAAAAGGGCAGCAAAAGCGAATGAGCCAAGTAACTGACATGTATGTATTTTTTCCTTCAAAGAAAACACGTATTTATTTGCATCTCTACTACTATTAAACAAGCAAACAATTTCTTTCTTATGGACACCCCACAAAACGTACACAGCGGAGATAACACCACCAGATCAGCCCACTTAACTAAATCTAGCCGTCAAAATTAATCTAATTACTTGTCTTGCCTGCGTTTAGCAATTTTCCCGAGCGGACGAAAACTCTGCCGGCAGAGGAAAATTCCGCACCCAGCGTCATATCAACGCCTCATCCGATCCCCTCGGGCAGGATATCTCCCCTTTCCTCGATTTGCTTTGATCTGGTACAGACTGCTCACGATCCTTCAGGTCCTCCTCGCCATCACAATCTTCCTCCCCTCCCTCTCATGGCGGCGCCGCGCCTACCACCACCCACCCGCATTCCCAGCCTCTTCAGGCCTCGCGCTCGCCTTCCTCATCATTGCCTCGGACACGGAGGCCAAGTCTCCTGCCAGCATGGGTCAGGTTGCCTGTAGGTGTACGGCGCGGTTGTCTACATGCTCCGCGACGCCCTGAACAGCATCCACACGAGCGTGTACGGGCTGGTGTTGCAGATGGCGGCGGCGCTTGGAGGGGCGGAGCGGCGAGAGACGAGCGGAAGAGGGAGGAGGAGAAGCGCGGCGGCGTCCCCGGACCGCTCTTCCCGCGCACGACAGGGATTACGGTAGCATGGCCACCCCCGCCTCCTTGGTCTAGACGCCACCCTTGTCCCACTCCCTGAGCCCCCGAACTGTTGCCTGTCGAATCTACGCCAGGCTGCAACAGCAAGGTTTACCCGCCTCTCTTTTTTCTACTGTATGTATTTGTTGTTCGTTTCTAGCTGTGGACGGATGGTAGCGCCTACTTATTTTTTGACGGAGCCAGCACATAATTATGGAATCATCCATGTGACTTAAGGAGTAGTATGATTATGAACAATTTCTAATTAGATTTGAATCGGAAACTGCATCCTGCCATTTTACAGTTCCAAGTGTTTGCGATTGGTAATGTTGTGCATGCATTACTGTGAAAAATGTTTGCCATCGGCAAAGTTGTGTATGTATTTCTAGGCACAATTGGTGACTGTCTTTTGTTTGAATAAGGCAATTGTTGATCATGTCCCTCACTCCCTCCCTCTGTGCTAGGAGGCATGGTTTAATTTTATCCCAATGATCAGTATAAGTAATTTTAGATTATGTAGTCCTGGTCTCTTTGGCTGGTCCTCTCGCCCTATGCGATTCAACTGCATGTTCGACAATGGATCCAATGGCGGTGTTGCTATTGTGAGGGCTACTAGAGTATCGATGGCCTTTTGTGTCTCTGCACTTCTTCTTGCTCTGCTTGCCTGCTGCTGCTGCCGGTGTCTCTGCTCTTCCTCTGATCCGGCGCCAACGAGGACCCCACTACGGCCCGGGCACGCCCGTATTTCAGCGCCGCTAGCCAGAGTTTCCGACGGCTGCTGCCCCAAGGTCACCGCCCTTAGCTCTGACAACCGCTTGCAGAAATTTGCCACGTTGAGATCTGGAGGCCGCAGCTAGGTCGCCGTCCTCCCATGCTCTGATAAAACGGCGATTCTTCCTTCAACATAATCAGGAATTTCTTATGTATGTATGATGGATGTCACTGAAATATGGGAAATATCTATGACAAGGAACATATAGTACAAATTAGCTAGAACAGTGGCAGTCTAATGTCAAATGTTCTAATCTACCCTCTGCCTTACCAAAATCAAGTCATTGCAAAGCAAGTCTAATACAGAACACACAATGTTTCAGGCGATGAAATAATGCGCTACGAAGCTCCACGGCCACCATCCAGAATTCATCGGCTTGTTTTCGTGCTATTTAACGAGGAAGCACGTCAGACAGTTTATGCACCAGGAAGGTGAAAAAACTTTAACATCCGAGACTTGACCACCAGTTGTGCATCATTCTTCAACTGTCAAAAGGGGAGTGGTGTTGGTGGCAGAAGGTAGTCCATCTTTGGCTCCCTAAATATTATAATTTCATGACCGTGTTGTTAAAAAGGACTAGACTCGAGTCTGCGTCCGCAGTTTCGGTTCATCAGATAAACTTGCTGTTTTCATTTTAGTGTTCATCAATGAGAAATACTCATGACTGAAAATCCATCATTTTTTCTCACTAGATTAATTTTCCCTTGTTGCATTGTTTTGTTCATAAAAACAATTTTCTTATAGTCAGGATCTTTTACGCATACAATCGTTACCACTTCAGTACTGGGCCAGATCCAAAACAGTTGATTGTTGTAGCATTTCTAGATAAGAAATAAGTTACGACCAATATAAATATGTATGCCTTGACTGGCAGCAATTCTTCCAAATCCAAATGTGGTTGATGGAACTAATTATAGTGTGTGCAATTGGGAGTTTGTAGGTTTTTTAGATGAATTTGTTGTCTCTGTCTCAGATATTATTACAAGTTGTTGTACTTATTTTTAACTCGCTATAATAAGAAACATGAGCAAATTGCGATACTATTTTTCATGGTCACTTGCATCACGGAAAATATTTCTTCATTTGATGTCTCTTGTATCCCTGTCAGCCCTCATCTGCACCCAGTGATCGCCTCACAGACGAACGTCCATGTCGGAGGGTGGTCTCAGTGCTCATGGTCAGCGAAGGAGGTCATCAAGCCCAGCTACATCCTGGAGTGGCAGGTGAGACGCCGGGATCACGTGTGAGCAGCCAGGTCGGTTCGTCGACAGTCTTCCAGCGTCCATGCTCGGGGTGGCAAACCCGCGACCCTGCCACCGCGGTTCACCTCATCAACAAGGCGAAGAAGGCCCTATGTTGTTGCCTGCATACAATCTTCCGTTTCTTCTTATTTTGGGGCTACGGTTACAGTGTACATACAGCTGATATATGTGACATTCTTGAGGGGGTTTAACTTTATTTTGGCAATATATTTGCCCGCTCATTTCTCGATGTTGTCCATACAACTTGTGCATCTGGCGACTTTGTTCGTCAAAAGTAAAAATGTGTCATGTGTTACTATTGGTCCTCTTAAAAAATTGTTATATGAGAAATTTTAGCATCAGTCATATTAGAGAAAAAAATCAAAACATATGTCTACATGGTTCATTCATACACAATTTAGGTTTGCTGAGACCTGTCAGATGCATTCAGGTACAACTCTAGGGCTCCCAGTTACATGGTGGTCTCACTGACCAAGTCATGGTCTGAAAAACTCGCTGAAGAATATATCACGACCAAGGATTTTAGTGTTTGTAATATGTTTGGATTAATATTATTAGTTCATACGTGCGTGCACGTGCAAACTTACTAGTGCAGTGCAAAGATGCAAAGCAGCACAACCGTTCGGAACGAGACGGGGGGAGGAGCTATATATCGCCCCGCAGCGGCGGGTTGCGGTAGCGCCGCATGAAGGACGCCACGCGCGCCTTCCCTAGTGGGCCGGCCCAGGTAAAGCTTTCCTTCTTTTTCCTCTATTTTATTATGTTGATTTTAAATTGGAAACAAAAATTCGAAAATGTTTCTGAAAAAGAACATTTTTTTGTTCAGAAACATTTTTAAAAATCTGACCGTTTATTAAATTTGAACAATTTTGAATTTGAACAAAAAAATTGAACAAATTTCGAATAAGAACAAATTTTAAATTTGAACAAATTTTTGAATATGGAAAAAATTTAATGTGAACAAATTTCAAATATGAACAAAATTTTGAATATGACAAATTTCAAATTAGAACAAATTTTAAATTTGAACAATTTTTTGAATATGAACAAATTTTGAAGCTAAACAAATTTCGAATATGTACACAATTTCGAATATGAACAATTTTTGAATTAGAACAAATTCAAATAAGAACAAATTTTAAATTTGAACAATTTTTCGAATATGAATAAATTTTAAATGTGAACAAATTTCGAATTTGGACAATTTTCAAAAATGAACAAATTTCGAATTTAAACAATTTTTAAAATGAACAAATTTTGGATTTGAACAATTTTTGAAACTGAACAAATTTCGAATTTGAACAATTTTAAAAAAATTAAGAGATTTCGATTCTGAACAATTTTAAAAAATGAACAAATTTTTAATTTAAATAATTTTCGAAAATGAACAAATTTCGAGTTTGAACAATTTTCAAAAAATTAACAAATTTCAAAATGAACAATTTACAAATTTGAATTTTTCGAAAGAAAAATGAAAATAAGAAACGAAAAGGAAAACAAAAGAAAAAGAAAAACGGAAAAAGAAACAAAAAAAAAACAGAGAAGAAAAAAAAAGAAACGCGAGATGGGCCGGCCCAAAACAGCGACGCTTCCGGCGGCGCTAGCGGACAGAGCCGCGAATGAGCGATTGATAACCCCCAAGAGCAGGGGATCACTGTAGCACCTCTCAATGTGGAAGTAGGGTATCGATCCGCGGAGAAAGAAGGAAAAATTATCTATTCACTACAACTAAAGTGTCAAAAGTTTTAGTTGATTATGCACTAAACAAGTTTAAAGAATAAGATGGTTGATTTAATGGATGGAAGTTTAACGTAACAAAACAAGAATTTAAAAGTGTCACAATCCTCTTCAATGCAAGAGGACAAGACAAATGTTTTCTCTTATAGGAACAATGGACATGGGTTCACTCAATCCTCTCTCCCAATATGGTGATTATCATGTTATAGATAAAAAGTACACACAATTGTCATGCTTTAATGGTAAACTTCTATGACGGCTACATGTCCTAAAACACATAGTTGAAAGAAAATAATCATTTGTGTTGCTAGTGTCACCCTCGTAATGCTAGCGTGCTTTGTTGTCACTCCCACATCATACTTCTTCCTTTTTACCCCCCGATAAAAATGTTTGGCGACATTACTGTCACTTAATGCCTATGCCTTCTGTCACTAGGCCACTCTCTACCCACATACATCATACTTCATAATGGACAATATTCTAAACACTAGTGCAATGATTCATAATTCGTGTGCATGACCACATCTCTCTCATCTATCCACACTTGGTGGTGTCAATCACCTCATGACAAGGATAAACAAGGCATTATGCATAAATCAAACCATCACATGTATCATAGAATATCTCCAAAGTATGACAAACCATAGAAATCCCAACATGACGGTAAATGCATAACATAATATCATCTCATACCACAATATCCACCATAGAATTACAAAGATAGTTCCATAATCATGCAAGGCACATCATATGGACTTCAACAATGATCATACATAGAGAGATTGGATCAAGTTACCACCACAAACCCAAAGTCCAGGGGTGGACTACTCCCCCTTCATCATGGAGACGGTGGAGAAGTCGTTGGAGAAGATGGAGACCACCCCGGCAGCGCCCCGCCGGAGTTTTCCCCCTCCAATCTGCAACTCCAGGTCTCTGTTTCGTGGTTTCTGTGTTTCTGCGGCGCTCCTTTCCGAAGGTCGGGGACTATTTTTATAGTCGGTTTTAGGTCAAGACGGAGTCGTGGGCGAAAAGATCGACGGCAACGGAGCCTCGAGGCTCCAGATGGTGGGTCCCACGCGGCCAGATTCCTTGGCCGCGTGGGCCACCCTCTTTTGGGCCTCGGGCCTCCGCTTGTTCGCTTCCTTCGCTCCCAAGTCTTTTCCTTCCAAAAACTGATGCTCGTAAATTTCCAGGTCATTTGGACGTCGTTTGGGTCCCTGAAACATTAAAATATGAAAATAGGGTTTTCTGCCTGCGCAGGGTTAATTCCATAAAAATAGGAAAATCAAAATATTCCAAAAATCATTATAAAACATTGATATAACCCTTATATGATGCAAATATGATTGGAATATAAGTAATATAGTGCAAAGTTCATGTATGCATTTTACATGCATCAACATCCCCAAGCTTAACCAATACTCGTCCTCGAGTATGAAGGTGATAAAACTAACATGGACTTTGCAATTTAATACTAACAATGGATATCAAAGATGATTACTATTGCTACATAGAGTCAAATGGTTCATTCTTAAAAGGAGTAGCAATATGCAAGATAGTTTATGAAGTGATATCAAGTATTCAATGCAAGGATGTTCAATGATAATTCACAAAGTGTAACATAAGAAAAAGTACTATGGACCACAAGTATGCATAATGATAAGTAAGAACATCCTACAATGGTCATAGAGTATTGATGAAAATCTGAATATAAAAGGTGGACACTTTGGAAAGATATATATGAGTAGAGGTAAAGCATGAATAAATTTCATCTAACTTCTGAACTCTCTACTTAAGTTAATGATTGTAATGTGGTAATCCTTGGTGTCAAGCTCTCATTCCCCTATCATAGCATCTTGAATGATTAAGTTTAAAGTGAAAGCAAATATGAGTAGTGTGCTTGACAAAGTACAGGTTGAAAGTCTCATGCCCCTTGAATACAAGTACCTACTCCATGTGTTACTCAACTTGGAAACAAAGCAAGTTCAAGTTAAATATCATTGTAAGTAATAATAGTATCATTAAGAGCGTCAACTGGGGTACCTCTTGTCCCAGGATATGGAACAAGCCCATATCAAAATGACAAGACAAACAAACAAATGAACAATCTCAACACCCTTTTTATTTACCATTAGATAGCTTTTTATTGTAAGGTGTATCACAGAAGGTTCACCATAGCATGTAAGTAAATTTCCACCATGAATGATGCATGGCTTAGATTAGCGGCCCAGGCGTCTCTCTAACCATTTATACAAACTCATTTAAACTCTTTATTCCACATTTATTTCACCCATGGTAAGCATCCATAAACAAAAGTACATGATATCAACTAAATGAAATGAAGTGCATGTTGAAAGCTTGCCATGTGACAGCACATATGAGCTAACTCTCAACCAAAGACATTTGTCAAGCCCACAACATCATAATTTTAATCACAATGGGTCATGTTTTATTATGCAATGAAAGTAAAGTGTGCATCAAGTTCGAGAGAGCTCTATAACCAACTTTTCCCATAACAATCAACAACATAAGCATTTTCATTCAGAGGTATAGATAACACAAATATCATGATAAACATACTCGGAATAGCATAAAGCTAATAGGTAGATATGGTGGACTCACTGGAAAAACTTTGGTTGAAGGTGTTGGTTGGAATTTTTGGGCTAGCAAGAGGGAGAAAGTTGACCATCTAAATGCATGCATGAGTGTCCATAGAACTAACTAATCCATGTTAAACAAGTAAAATAACATTCAGCATCAAAACATGAATAAAAGATAGCTCTTGATAAAATACTTGCAAATTATTACTCATTAACAAGCTCATGAATCATGCAACTATATGTATCTTTTAAAATCAACTCCAACATCCCTTTTCCCAATCTTATAATAGCATCCAACATAATTCAACCCAAATTTCCAGTAGCTCTCTCATATATAAATGATAGTGTGGTGGTCTCACAAAATAAAAATCAAACCAAAACAAACAAAAAGACGCTCCAAGTTTATGCGATAAAGTGTTTCGATCGAAAAACAGAAGTTAGACGTGTGCAAACCGAGAGTGTGTAGGTCCAGTGGGGTTGTCTTCACATCCCCAAGCTTATGGTCTTCACCATCCTTGGATAGCTCTTGGTGCATCTCCTCTAATCCCTGTGAAAAAACTTCAAAACACCGTTTCTCCCATTTTTTTTCTGTGGGGTGCATTAGTAGTGATAAACAAATAGATTTCTTGCTGCATATAATCCTTGAACAAAAATTCATATGATGTCCAGAAAGTGTATAATGTTGTATGCCTACTCATAAACTCAATTGGATCAAAAAGATTCAAGTTAAAAGTTCAAAGCATGCATCAAACAAAATGGGACAGAATCTGTCCAGAAAAACAGCAGCAGCAAAACGTATTTTTCTACCCTACTAAACTTTGTCGAAAATTCCGAAAAATTCATGCATACAGAGGATGAAAAGTTGCACTACAGTTCAAATATGAGCTCATTCGGAGTTACAGAATAAGAATTAAAAATCATACCGTGCACAGATTCGTGCAGGAATAAAATCTCCGAACGCTATAAGCAACTTTTTAAACCAAAATGAGTAAAACTTGGCACTTTATTAAAAATTCCAGAAACTAAACTAAAACTAAGTCTCTTGTTACAGCAAGAGGACACAAAGAAAATCAAAAATAAAACAACCGGGTTGCCTCCCGTAAAGCGCTTTCTTTATAGCCATAGCTAGGCTTCTTACTTGATGTTTATTGTGGACGAAGCTCGAGGGAGCTTGAACTTTGATTGTCCCTCTTCCTTGGAAAGTGTTCATGCATAATACCAGGATCCCATGGTGTTCTCAAACCAATCAAAATAATAGTCAAGTTGAACCCTAGTTGAGAGAAAAACAAAACACAAAAGTAATAACAACGAAGTCTAACTTTCTTTCTATGCATTGGCATTTTGTATATGAATGAATCACCATAAATAGAAGTTTCCCAATGCATATTAACAATATTTACTTGCAGCATATAATTATTAGTAACATAAAGAGGGTTCTTATCACCTCCTCTTTCATAATAGTTGCAAGTAGTAGAAATAAATTCAACCATATAACCACAAGAATCATTCAACTTAGATAATTTAGGCACATAAAGAGGATTATTAAATTTATTATGGAATTCATTAGCATGCTTCCCTCTTTCAAAATAGTTAATAAGATCAATATCAAGTTTAATATCATGATTGCAACAAAGATTTGGAACTAAAGATAGTTGCAAACCACATAAGTATTTCTCAACATAAGCAAATTTCTCCTCTATGGTGTAGTTAGGAGAATTCAAGAACATAGCAGGACTCTCATGAGTAAGAGTACTATCATAAACAGCAAGTATATCATTTTTATCCTCACATAATTTAGTAACAACTTCAAACATGAGGATTATCAATAAGCATAGGACCATCATCTAAAGCATTATCATATAGCATATTTAAGCAACACTCCTCATTATCATCATAAGTTCACTAGTAGTATTATTAAAAAGTAAAGGAGCATTATTAGTTTCATCATAATAGCATGGGTTATCATATAGGACCATAGAATTTTCAGTTTCACACTCATCATAACATGGGTTCTCATAAATAACAAAAGATTTTTGAGTTTGAGTGCTACTATCAAATGTCGATGGTGAAGATGGGAGATCCAACTCTTCCCCAAGCTTAGGTTGGAACACATCCATTTCAATCTCCTCTTCACATACTTCCTCTTCCAAGCTTATGTTTTCATCATCCTCTTGGGGTTGCACGGGCATCCCCAAGCTTAGGTTCTTATCCTCCTCTTCCTGCAAAATGTTAGTGCTTTCCGTGGCAGCAAGAATTCTTTCTTTAACATAAACATTATCACTAAATTCTTTTTTGCAAATTTGGAGAATAATAGAAACTTGCCCTTTCATTTCACGAGCTACATGACTAGTTGCAAGAAATTTATCAAGAAGAGAGTCTATCTCATGGGCTCCAACATAAGCAATATATTTCTCAACTTGTTCTATATCAGGGCATAAACATTCATCTTCACGATAACAAGCAATTATAGGATCACTATTATACTTGCATTGATAGTGGGAATGTTTAACAACTCTTCTATTGCAACAAGTTATACCATGTAACTCACAAAACTGATTAGCTATTTTGTGAAGAGCTTTAAGCAATTTACCCACTCTATTTCCCTCTTTGGTTGATTGATATTCAGAGTAGGCGTCATACTTTTAAAATAATCATTACCCATAGACATTCCAGAAAGTTTCTCCATTTTTTAATTTTTTGTGTTTTGATATATATAACTGAAAGTAAAACTAATGAGAAACTCACAACCAAACAAGTTTAAAGGAACCTCCCCAAGCTTAGATGATTGCAAGATATAAAACAAGATAAAATAAATCTAAAGTCTAGTGCACACAAGAATAGAAACTTAAGCGCTACGCTCCCCGGCAACGGCGCCAGAAAAGTACTTGATAACCCCCAAGAGCAGGGGATCACTGTAGCACCTCTCAATGTGGAAGTAGGGTATCGATCCGCAGGAGCAAGAAGGAAAAGTTATCTATTCCCTACAACTAAAGTGTCACAAGTTTTAGTTGATTATGCACTAAACAAGTTTAAAGAACAAGATGGTTGATTTAATGGATGGAAGTTTAATGTAACAAAACAAGAATGTAAAAGTGTCCAATCCTCTTCAATGCAAGAGGACAAGACAAAGGTTTTCTCTTATAGGAACAATGGACATGGGTTCATGGGTTCACTCAATCCTCTCCCCATCTATGGTGATTATCATGTTATAGATAAAAAGTATACACAATTGTCATGCTTTAATGGTAAACTTCTATGACGGCTACATGTCCTAAAACACATAGTTGAAAGAAAATAATCATTTGCGTTGCTAGTGTCACCCTCGTAAGGCTAGCGTGGTTTGTTGTCACTCCCACATCATACTTCTTCCTTTTTACCCCCGGATAAAGAATGTTGGGCGACATTACTGTCACTTAATGGCTATGCCTTCTGTCACTAGGCCACTCTCTACCCACATACATCATACTTCATAATGGACAATATTCTAAACACTAGTGCAATCTTATATTTACTAATTGGAGGCACCGTAGAAGACACCACGTTAATTCTCACGTGAAAGTAAAAACTGTCCGTTCGATATATTTCCTACGCATTAATAGCCCTTGATCGAGTTACCCTCCTGTGTGCAAGTCTCCGCCTTCTCCATGTACGCGAAACGTTATCCACGCGCAGGTACTGTTATTTCTAGATTTTATTTAGTTCCCTAGCCCTAATCATACGATCTCTCCCGGCTGCTTCCTCTCAGTCGCCGCCGCCGCGGCAGGCAACAACGTGCAAAAGAGCGACCTCTCACGGTAAAACTGATTGGCATTGGTACATCGATCGTCCAGTTTACTGATTAACTGTCCGCCATATTGCTTGAAGGCGTTTTTTTCTTTGAACAAGCTTGAAGGCGTTGTTGGAATCGGCGTGAGGCATCAGAAAGGAGATTGGTGCACGTTGAATTAGAAAGCGGCTAAAGCTAGGTCTCCACAGGTGAGTTGGAAATCCATCTGTTAGACAAACTTGACACAATAAAAATAGATCGGTGCTGAATAGATGTGATTAGAGGATGCAAAATATGGATCGGTGGATGCTTGATGTCTGAACTATGATACTACCTGTGAATATATAGGTTGAGTAGATCGAACCAAAATTAAGCATATGATGCTTTCAAATAAATTGCTTCGAACATGTATGCATGAGCATGTTAAGCCAATAGTTTTCACGTTCAGGTAAAAAATATAGTTTTCACGTTAGTGTATTAAGAAGTGCGAAACCACAGCATGAAGTGACGAATAAAAACAATTTGAGTATCAACCTGCTAGATGTCCCTCCAATTAGCTGAGATCCGAGCGCCTATGATTGCCTCCTCTTTTGCCACTGGTTCATTACAATTAATCATGATCATTTGATATCTATGTGGCTGCTTGCTAATCCTATTTGCTTTGCTACACACAGTACATAATTTAATCCGAAGGCGGACTGCACCAGTATAATATTTGTCCTGTTCTGTCATATTACTTCCAGAATTTGATTACCATTCGAAGCGGTGGCAGGTAAACTTTACTAGGATATCTCAACGTAACGATATGCAAAGAAATCCATGACATGAATTTAATCTGAAGGTTGAATTTTATATTTGTTGATATATTTTGAAGGTGATCGTAATTATCATGCCCTAATTAGCTCCAGTAATTATTTTTCCATATACAGGGGCCATTAATTAGAATAGGGATCACTTTGTTATAGTATATTTTAACTGAATAAAAGTGCTAATAATAAATTAGAATATTATCAAAAAAAATGAATTGTCCAGGTTATTAATGGCGTGTCATCTTGAGGAGCTTCCGCTGAAGAAGGAGGCACATTCAGAGCTGGTTGAGGGTCATCCACAACTTCCAGAGCACAATTGTCTTTGAATTTAGTGTACAAAATTTAGTAAGCCCGCAACATGCAATGCAAATAATTAATAAGATCTTTCCTTTCATGTTGGAAAATTATTACAGTTCTCAACTGCCGGTTCAAGAAAAAGTGCTTAACGAGTGCAAATTTATAAAATAGCTATTAGAAGGCTAACTCAGTTAACACTATTCTAGCTATACAGAAATTATATACATTACCGTAAATGTGCCACAAAATCTAACATTTGTGTGCCTCGCCCTTTCTCCAGCCTTTGGGTGCACAAAACGTCAATGCGACTGCTTTCCATGCTTACTTAACACAGGATGTAATAAGCGTGCCAGACATATGTGTGGTTGGCAGGAACTTTTCACACCTTTTATTTGTGCTCAGAGTTTCTATCAGCACAAGTGAGAAGGCCTGGCCAGCAGGAATAGTGCTTGACCTGAACCTCAAAGGTACATCTTCATTCCCCAAGCAAATTTTCTACTGTTATAGTTACTATTTAATTTTAGATTTTTTTTCTCATGTGGACACTGCATACTGCGCAGTTAGAGGCACCTTACCCTCTTCTCATGTTAGCCTTTGTTTCCTGTAACAGTTACTCTTTAATTTAGCATTGTTTTTCTTCTGTGATTTTTGGTGGCTGTCGTTCCTTTTAAAACTTTTTTTCTACTTCTTATGTGGGCATCTCATGTTTACGAGTAGATATTATATGTTGGTTAAGATAAAATTATTATTTTTCTTTTGTGAAGAGATTATTTATGAGAATAAGTATATAAGAATTGGCTATTTACATAGTCAAATGCATGTCGTCAATGTTTTTTCTTTTAAAATAACTTTACCTTGGATTTTGTTGTGAAAAGTTAAATTGTTTACTTCCCAAGACTATGTTTACTAGGTTTTATGTCTGTCCTTTGTTATCATTGGTCCTTTTTACCCAAGAATGCTTATCCATAAACACAAGATAGGAATGAGAATAAAACATTATTTTGCGTCGACAACTATTTGACCAAGAAGAACGTGAAATAGTGAATGTGGAATGTCATAACTTTAAATAAATTAAAACTTAGTTTTTGTATCATCAAAACGGTATCTCCCCAGAAAGCTAATGGACAGGGTTCCAAGGTAGAGTTTTTCATTAAATTGTACACATTGATGTATGGGACGAACTTATACATGCTACATCTTCTAGGGGATAGAGTACATGAAATATCAATGATTGCAAACTAGGAAGGCTATATATAATTATTCTCGGTCAGTATGCCAGGAAATATTGCATATGCCATGAATTAAGTTCCACAGTTAACATATATAATTATTTTGGTTAACATAGTGTTAAACTATCACTAATGCTAAGCGACAAAAAAATTATCATGTGCTGCAAGTACACCAACCGGCATTATCAATTTTCGTCATCTAATACTTAATTTAAAACAAAAAATATTCTGTCATTTATGGGTAAATTCAAAATATAGAGACATGTACATACTGAAATTTAAGATGTGAGCATTGTTTTGAAACATCTTAAAAGAGTTTGTGTGTGTTCCATGATATATATGTTAAATATCTTTCATTCCTTAATTTTTAATGATATAATGAGTATTATATTTTTAATAATAAAATTCTAGCCCGTGCAGATGCACGGGTTGGCGACTAGTGATTCATAATTCGTGTGCATGACCACATCTCTCTCATCTATCCACACTTGGTGGTGTCAATCACCTCATGACAAGGATAAACAAGGCATTATGCATAAATCAAACGATCACATGTATCATAGAATATCTCCAAAGTATGACAAACCATAGAAATCCCAACATGACGGTAAATGCATAACATAATATCATCTCATACCACAATATCCACCATAGGAATTACAAAGATAGTTCCATAATCATGCAAGGCACATCATATGGACTTCAACAATGATCATACATAGAGAGATTGGATCAAGTTACCACCACAAACCCAAAGTCCAGGGGTGGACTACTCCCCCTTCATCATGGAGACGGTGGAGAAGTCGTTGGAGAAGATGGAGACCACCCCGGCAGCGCCCCGCCGGAGTTTTCCCCCTCCAATCTGCAACTCCAGGTTTCTGTTTCATGGTTTCTGTGTTTCTGCGGCGCTCCTTTCCGAAGGGCGTCGGGGACTATTTTTATAGTCGGTTTTAGGTCAAGACGGAGTCGTGGGCGAAAAGATCGACGGCAACGGAGCCTCGAGGCTCCAGATGGTGGGTCCCACACGGCCAGATTCCTTGGCCGCGTGGGCCGCCCTCTTTTGGGCCTCGGGCCTCCGCTTGTTCGCTTCCTTCGCTCCCAAGTCTTATTCCTTCCAAAAACTGATGCTCGTAAATTTCCAGGTCATTTGGACGTCGTTTGGGTCCCTGAAACATTAAAATATGGAAAATAGGGTTTTCTGCCTGCGCATGGTTAATTCCATAAAAATAGGAAAATCATGAAATATTCCAAAAATCATTATAAAACATTGATATAACCCTTATATGATGCAAATATGATTGGAATATAAGTAATATAGTGCAAAGTTCATGTATGCATTTTACATGCATCAGCGATATATAGCATCCAGCGAGACGGGGAGCTTTCGCCACTTTAGGCCTGCACTGTGGAAGCTCCGCATATAGCTTTTTTTAAGAGCCGCATTGGTGCGGCCCAGTAACCAGTCTTTTTCTCTTTCCTTTTCTCTCTTCTTTTTGTTTCATTTCTATTTGCTTTTTTTTGTTTCCTTTATTTTATTGGTTTCCTTTTTGAACAAAAGTTCACGATTTCAAAAAATGTTTAGATTTTGAAAGGATGTTCATGTGTTGAATCTGTGAACACTTTTCGAACTCATGAACATACTCTAAAACTCTCGTGGACGCTTTATTTGAATCTATGAAATTACTAATTTTCAGTCATGAATATTTTTTTTAACCCGTGAACATATTTTGAAACTCTGGTGAACTTACTTTTGAATGTGAACATTTTTTAAATCCATAAACATTTTTTCAATTCCTGAACATTTTTTGAACAATTAATATTTTTGAATCTATGTATGTACTTTTTTGAACTCATAAACATTTTTTTGAAACTCTGATTTTTTTAACCTAAACTTACATTAAATCAAAACACCACATTCTGTTTACAATCCCGTTCAATCAGTCCAACCACGCAGGGAGGAGCTGACTAAACTAACACACACCCATCCATGGAGAAGCCTAGCTTAGCTAACTCGTGCGCTACAGAATTGTTTGTGCGACCAATTTTACAGAAATTAACATCAGGCAAGAACTTGAGTGTAACATCCCAAAAATATTAATCAGTATTATTATTCCAAAAATGAGAGCCAACAAAAACTTTTGCTTAATTATATGTGTTGATCTCATATTGTTGCTTGTGTTGTTTCTTTCTTGCTAAATGTGTGTGCTTGCTCTAAAGAAAAACATGAAGAAAAGAAGAGGAATAAAATGAAAGTTGAAACAAAAAAATAATGTGACAAGTGTCACATGAAATTCTCCAAGTGAGAAGTTGTTTTCCTTCACAATAAAATTCAGTGGAGTGGTAATGCAAACCCTCCCATTTCATCCTTACTACTTATCCCTCTCCAATAATATTTTACAACTATTTTAAAATTCAAAAGTAAAAACAATTGAAATAAAACAAAATTCTATAATTAAAACCCTATGAACAAAAATGATTCAAAACATTTTATTTTGAAATGCCAAATTTTGTGGAGCTACTACATGCTATGTGGAAGCCTCACAAATATTTGAGAATTTTTCTAAATTGTTTAAGTGCCCCAATTAAATCCTAGAAAAGCTACTGGAATTTAAAAGAAATAAAAGAAGCAGAGGAGGACCTAGTTGTAAATGGAAAAGAAAGTCCAGGGGGCGTTCTGCGAAAACGCCGTCGTCTCCTACCTCTAGCTCGCTGTAGCTCGTCGCCGTGGCCGCAGCGCAGCCGCGCCGCGCCCAGGCCCCCCCCCCCCCCCCCTCTCCCCTTGCCCTCTGCTCTCTCCTCGCGCCGCAGCCAACCCCGGAGAGGACCCCCATCGCCGCTTCACACCACGCAGCTGCCACACCCGCCCGAGATGGCCGTGCCTCGCTGTCCAAATGCTCCCACGGCCGTCCCAAAATTAGGCATGCCCAGCTCGTCGCCACGCCGCCAAAGCTAGGCCTCGGCACCTCGAACACCACAGCCGCCCCTACGGCGAGCTCTCCCCCTCTCTGGAGCTCTCCTGCACCCGAGCCACCATGGACCGAGCTCGGCCGATAAATACACCACCCCGCACCGTGCTCTCCCTTCACTCCACCCCGACCTCTCCCACTCGCTCCACTCCCTCTGTGCACCGCTTGGCGAGCGGGCACGCCGCTGCAGCAAAGCTCTGCCATGGCAGCACGGCCAGGCGCTGCCGCACCCGAGGTAGACGACGACCACGGCCACGCCGTGCGGGCCTCCCATTCTCTTCCCTCTGGCCCGTACTCTCTTCCCCTTTGGACACCGCACTCACCCACATCTTTTTCCCTCTGGATCGTGCACAGAATCGCCGGCAGACGCTCGCCAGAGTTTCGGGAAGTTGCCGTGGAAACAGAGCACCTCGCCGCCGACGAACCAGCCCTCCCCAGCAAGTGCAACTCGCGCCAAGGTCTTCCCCGAGCCTCCGCCGTCGATTCGCATCACCACCTCGACCTCCCGAGCCCCCTAGGAGAGCTATTCGTGCTGCTCGCCGTCGCCGGAGCCGCGGCGCCGCCTATTTTAGGTCGTCGCCGATGGCAGCCTCCGTGCGCCGTTGGATCTGAGATCTACGGCCACGTAACGTTTCGTGTTTTGTTACACTGCCATGAGGGACCCACTGTCAGCATTTTAAACAATTTCCGCGCGAGAGATTTTTCTCCGTGAGACACTGACGTGTAGGCCCCTCATGTCAGGGTTCTCATCATTATCCACTAGTTTGATTATTTTCGAATTTCTAGTTTCTATGGATTTCAGTACTGGACCCAAATTGTAAATTCAATATCTCGAGATTTATGAATCCAAATAAATCAAACTCAATTGTTCTGGAAAGATTATAATTTTTTTTAACTAACCCAATTGGATTCATGTCATTTAATTAAATAGATAAAAAGTATTATTAAAAATACTACAGAAGGTTTAAATTCTAAACTTGTTTGTTTCTGATACTCTGTTAGTCCAAATAATTCCAAACCAGTTTTGCTAGCTTAGTACTGTCATGTATTAGCTTCCCTAATTTTGGTAGAATTATTTGTGAATTATCAATTGTTTAGTATTAAGTTGAAGTTTAAACACCCTTCTGCACTCAAACATTTAAATATGTTCAATGGTTAAACCAAATGAATTAGGACCAATTTTGTTAGGTCACATTTAGTCATGTTTAGTTACCCCTAAAAGGATTTAATTTTAGGATCAACATAACTTAATTGGTAGCTAAAACTTGATTATTAAGTTACTGGATTCAAACATTTGTGTAGGGAGTTTGGTAACCCCAATTGATCCAAATCAAATGGTGTTGTCTTCTACACATCAGTAGCTTTCTATAGAAATTTAGTTTGTATTTTTGTGACAAACAGAACTAAAGTTATGCAATTAAACATGTTCCACAAGTTTCTGCCATAATTTTGAACATAAATAAATGATGTTTAATTCAATTATTTTGAAACCAAATTGTATGGTTTGGTGTGTGCAGTAGCTATTTGTGATGTTTATGATTGTTCTGTTGTGATGCTTGCTTGAGTAGTTTAGTAATTGGTTGCATTGCTTGTTTGACGTTTAGACGAGAACGTTGCCGAAGTCTACGAGGAGGGGGAATACCTTGATCAGCAAGCACAAGAACCTGAGAACTTTGCCGAGCAAGGCAAGCTACTTCACTGAGCTTGCATTTACATACATCTATTTTGTCACATGAGTTATTCAAAAGTATCAATGATTTTGAAAACCTTTTTACAAGTACATGAAAACTATTTGCCACCTATGTAGAAGTATAAGATAGTTGATATAAAATTATAGGATGGGAAAATAAATGTTGTTTACCCAAAACTCCCTTGAAATACTTGTGTGGTTATAGAATACCGAGGTGTCGGTGTTGAAGTGGAGAAATGGAAAATGGTGGTGTTTATGAAAAATGCACAGTGTGTCCTTGTACTTACGTCAACCATCCGATACCCTGTGCGACCACATTTACCCACATATGGGAAAAGGGCGTAGTCATATAATTTGCTCATATTAGTATGGGATGCCTCAACAACGAGGATGACCTCGTTCCATGAGGGGATGGTCATGGCGACCTACCCCCTGACCTGGGTCCTGGCATCTGAGGATGGGGGATTGAAGGGTTCGCTCGCCGGGCAGAACTACGAGTCCTCACACTTAGGTTTCCCGACGGGGAATCTGGACTGGGTGTAGATGGAAAGGATGATAATTTCGTAGCGGTAGGATCCTATACTAGCATGAGCAAAGGACAGGCTATGGTCAGCGGCTTACTTCGCATACACCCTGTATGGCGAGATGTGGCGGACACGATGAGCTGCCGGATGGATGTGGGCTAAAAGCGTGCTACCTCTGCAGAGGGTTAAAACTATTCGAATAGCCGAGTCCTCGGATATGGACAGTTGGGAGACCCTACTTTGACCATGTGCAAGTTTTGGAAAAGCTTTTAAGTCTAAAAGAAATTGAAATGGTGATGGTGTGACACAACTATACCAAATGGAGTGGTATGAGTTGTTGGAATAAATGGACCATGGTGAGCCATGGTCAGGAAAAGGAAGGGTTTTTGGAGAAACATATGAGATGGTGACTTCTTTCAAAGATAGTTATAAAACTCTTCTTACCTTTTTCAATAAAGATATAGAGATGTTTTAAACAAATAAAAGTTGTAAGCTAAAATAAAACTAGTGCATACTCATGTTGGGGTAGTTTGCGAGTACATTCAAATGTACTCATATTGGTTTCGTCCCTGGCTATTGTCCTAGCCAGACTACGAGGAGGAGCACTACGCCGAGCAGGAGTATGGCGACTTCTACGCGAACTAAGGATCTCCACAAGTCAGCTGCCTGTCGGGTCGTCATCGTTAGAATATGATGTCTACTACGCCGTAGCTTCCGCTGATATTTTGGTTTGGCCCATGAAGGCACCTATGTAAGACTTGGTCTAAATGACCACCTATGTAAGACTTTTTATTCGGTATTGTAATGGATGTAAACTTTGGTATCCAATTCGGATTATGTGCAACGACAGACTGATCACGGGATCGTTGTGTTAAGCATAATCGGGTATTTCGGAAAGCTAGTCCGGGGTCCCCACAGACTTGGTATCAGAGCCATCCTGACTTTAGGAAACCTTAGTTAGCATGGTCGTTAGACAAATGTTACAAAAAGATTAATTTCTAAAAGAAAGGAGTGAAGTATTTTCGAAAACTGCTTATCTCCAATCCTCTTACTTATGCAAAAATTTATTCTCATTCAACATTACAATTTCCTTAGTATCCTTAGAATCTTGCAGACTTGCCATCTCATTAAGCTTAAAATTCTGCTTATTGTTACCTCACTAAAAATTAAAATTTTGTACACTTATCATCCCACTAACTTAAAAATTTTGCTTAAAATTGTAAATGGCACTCCATTGGACCGAGTTCGTTCAGCTTGAGAAGGATAGCAAGCTGACGTTTGAGAGGAACTTGTTTGAGTTGAGCAAGCTGTTAGGTCGCCCCGCACCAGAGTTTGACTGAGCTCAGATTGACGTTCACGGAGTCGGAAGGCTGAGCTGGCTCATCAAGTCGTCAGTTCGCAGGAACATCAAGGCTCCCAGTTCCAGGACACTCGTCTTCACCACCAAGGAGGCCACCTGGGTTGATGGACTCTGTACTGCCACACAGAGGATGCTAGCCCGACTTTGTGAGGAGCACAAGGCGGAGTTGGCAGATTCCTGTTTCCGGTTCTACGGGAGGCGCAACTGCGACGGACACCCTACTCCTTCCCCTTGCCACCCGATGTTTGGGAGCTACATCATGGACATGGAGATCTTACTTCAGTGCACTCAGGATGATCTGATGCGCACTAGGATTCAGCTTGACTTTGACCGCGAGTCGCTCGTTGAGCTTCGCGAGAACGAGGAGAAGCTGATGGAGGAGAAGGTCGCTCTTCTCAGGAAGAGGGCCCAGCTGAGGAAGACCATCATAAAGCTCCGCAAGAAGGTGGCGGAGCAGGACGAGCTGATTGAGGATCTAGAGCACCATATGTCGTGGGTTTGTCACGTCAGGTGTCATAGATGACTTCGTAGGTGTGGGATTATGCGAGTCAAGCATCTCCGAGCTTGGGATCGCAGGAACAAAGATCAACACAGATTTACCCAGGTTCGGCCCCCTCAATGTGAGGTAAAAGACCTACTTCCTGCCTACCCTAGATTGGTATTCATATGATAATCGAGGTGTTACAATGGAGGCGATCCGATCTGGTACTCGCCGTATGAGCTAGGGTTTGGGGCTTGATAGCTTGACCCGCTCTAAGTCCTGCGAGTCCTCTTTATATACACAAAAGGAAACTTCCCCCATAAGGAATACATCCACAGAGGCCTACTCGGAGACTACTTGGTCTTCACGTCCTCCGGGATATGTCTTCTAGTTCTTTCCCTTATGGCGGTTCAATATTGGGCTTGTTCCCAAGTGGGCCTTCGTCCGTGCGAGTAAGTTAAGTCGCACTGGGCCGCGGGTTAATCCAGAAAGTATTCCCCCGACATTAGCCCCCAAGATTGGTTAGGACTTTACGGTGAGAACCTTCTGACCTCTTGAAATGGTCTCTGAGCCGCACTGCAAACGTTCTGACCAATCTCCTGACTCATGCGATTCAGCGCTGTGACTCATCCGCGCGACTCATCTCTCCTTCTGGAAATATTCCGTTTCCTTTAATTGCGGACCGTTACTCGTTTTGCGGGCGCAAATTGTGCCTTTGGTTGCGAGCACAGATAATGCCGTTAGTTGCGGGCCCCTTCAGTTATAAGCTGCGGCCACCTAGGTCATTATCCATTTGCCCTTGCAATCTTCTCATCCCTAGCCGCGCCGTATTCTTCCTCGACCCGAGCCTAGTTCCCCAATCCAATCTCCCCCTCGCAATGGCGCCCAAGGCGAAGCCATCTGACGATAGGCGCAAAATCTCCTGCAACTGGGAAGGATCCTGGGTAACGGAGGAAACCCTTGTAGATCTGGCCGAGGCTGGCTTCTTGCCGCCGAAGGAGGACGGCGTCTGGCGGGCGCCAGGCGATGAAATCGAGCCGCGCCCCAAGCCCAACGAGCTGGTGATGTTCGTGGAACACGTGGAGCGTGGATTCACGCCGCCAGGTTCTCCCTTCTTCCGCAATTTGCTGCAACGCCTAGGCCTCCGTCTTCACGACATCGGGCCCAACTCAATGCTCCAGGTGAGCAATTTTCACGTGCTGTGCGAGGATTATCTTGGCATAGCCCCCAACATCGATCTATGGCTGGCCTCTTTCACCTGCAACAGCCAACTTGTCTCCAAGGGTGGCGCCTACGTTCAGGTCGGCGCCATCTCTCTTCAGC
Organism: Poa pratensis; assembly: GCA_947311845.1. Classification (NCBI taxonomy): domain Eukaryota; kingdom Viridiplantae; phylum Streptophyta; class Magnoliopsida; order Poales; family Poaceae; genus Poa; species Poa pratensis. The sequence goes on from CAMZMU010000064.1 coordinate 52,943,093, forward strand.
GCCATAGGAACTCTTGCCTTCCCAAGCTAGCCCTGGCGAATTGACCTAGGGCTTGGCAAAAATCTTTCTTCTATTGCCAAGATACTTCACCGGAGGGCGAAACTCGCCTTCCCTCCTGGTCTAACACCCTCTTCGTGCCTACCGAGGCACTGAAATCAAAACCCCGCGACTCGTCCATGTCCTTCATCAATGAGTCGCTGATCAAAATCCGCGCCTTAATAGGTCATGGTCTTACTGGCCTTGATCTTCTCTCTTGCTGGACCAAATGGCGCATTCAGCCCGTGAGTCCACGACAGCGATCCTTCCTTGAGTGCACAGGCACCTCTGCTGACGTTGATCGTATCAAGGCTTCGGACTGGAGGCCTGAGGATTGGGTGGAATTTGTCACCCGCGTGACTGCTGCTCCCAAGCGTGCCGCACGAAAGAAGTTGCTGCCCACTCTAGAGGGCAGCGAGACTGCTGATATCCCTTCTGTTGCTTCTGCGGCCTCAGATGGTGAAGAGACTGAACTGGACGAGGATGATAGTCCAGTGCCAGCCGCGAGTTCTGTTGCCGCGGCTGGACCAACTCCCCGTAGAGCCTCCAAGAGGCTATCTCGTGAGGAACCAGAGGTTGATGCTCTGGAAAACCCCGAGGCCACGAAGCGTCGCAAACCTGCTACGGGCGCGATCTCCTTCGTTGCCAGGCGTGCTTTCAAAGCCACCGCCTCTGCTGAAGAAGACATGGGTCCCCACTCTGGTAATTTCTGTTGTCTTGTCATCTTGAATGCTTATTCTTTTTCCTCTACTGACACGCAAAACTTCTGCTCGTAGATTCTGGGACCCAAGGCCTGTCCTCACCGTCAAGCGGTGAACTTATGGCCTTTGTGAAGATGGCTCCAGAGTTAGTAACTTTTCCCTGTGCTTATAATACTTTTATTCTGGCTTATGTGCTTCTTCTTCACACAATGCCCTTGCTTTTTCAGAAGTGCGGCTAAACCCGCGCTGAGCCTGGAACGCGGTTGAGCCGCATTTATCACCTGCGGCTCATACCGCCATGGTAGAGGGCGTGGCCACCACTGATGACCTGGCCACGGTCCCTGTTCTTGACACAGCCACCCAAGAGGTGGCTCTGGAGGATAGAACGGATCCCCTTATGATCCAGGACGTGGAGAAGGTCAACCCCTCCTCCATAGATGTAATGGCCAAGGATGCTGATGCGCCAGTGATTGAGTCGCCAGCGGCGGACAGCCTGCGGTCGCCAATTCTGCGTGCTGAGGTTGCTTCTTCCTCCTCCACAAGCCGCGCTGAGAGACTGTCAGAGGCTATCATTGCCTCAAATGACAAGCAAGCCATGGAGCTCCGCAAGGCACTGTCTGACCTGTCTGCGGCTTATAAGGTAAACTTCTATCTCCAGTTATCTGTCTCTAGCCCCCAAGGATCAAGTTTCTTCTTTGACTGTAAAGGGAGACTTGATGCTTCTCTTTTAGCTGTTGATATATACTTACTAACTGATGTACCCTTCGTAGGAGGAACTAAGCTCCATAACAGCTGCCAAACTTGCCTTGGAAAAGCAGCTGGGGGATACTCCCTCTGAACTGGAGAGGCTGCGCGAGCTCCTTGGCCAGCGTGACGCTGAGCTGAAGAAGAGGGAAACCAGGATGGGCGAGCTATCTGATGAAAGCTTCAAGTTATCTGAGCAAGCCAAAGCCACCGAGCTGCGGCTTAAAACTGTTGAAGAGAAGTTCCAAGAGAGGGTCCAGCAGCTGGACCTCCAAGTCAGTGCTCAGAAAGACGCCATTGCTGATGCCAATGAGGACGCAAGGCTTAAGGCTGTTTCCATTGGCGAGCTTGAGAAAAAGTTGAAGAAAGTTTCTGATGCCCATAACCTTGTCCACGCCAAAGTGTGCATCATGACTCAAGAGTTAACTGGTATGTGTTGCGACTCATATCTGCATCTGTTTTCTCTACTATCTTTGCCTGTGTGTTGTAGAGCTGACGGAGACATGCCTCGATGTAGGTGAAGATGCCAAGGAGCAGCGCGGCAGTACTCAAGAACAGCTGGAGTATATCCGCGATTTTTCGCGAAGAACTTGTGACGCCATGAAATCACTGTCTAAGTGCCTGCTGCCGACCAAGCCAGTCCCCGGTGATTCTGAAGGGCTGCTGAAAAGACTGCTTAGGGCGCCTCAGTTCTTTTTGGACTGGAAGGAGTCCTCAGCTCGCACCGGCGCGGCTCATGTTCTTGCTTTGGCCAAGACGTACTATCCTTCTTTTGATGCTGCCAAGGTTGCAAAAGGTAGGCCCTCGAAGAAGGTGGATGGCACCGAACTGACGGCCTCAGAATATGCGACGACTTGGAAGGATATGCGCGGCCACGCGACTGAACTGGTGGAGGGGATAGATCTTGCGACCTATATGGGCAAGTATAATGCAGATGGAAGCAGATGGGAGAAGTTACCCGCTCCGTCATCCAGTGCGGTGATTCCGCAGGAAAAGAACCCCTCTCCAGGCGTATCCAGCTCTGCAGCCCCCAAGCCCGCGACTGAAGAGCCCTCCAGCGAGCCTGCGATTGCTCCTTCTGGCAAGCTTGGTAAGCCGCCTGTTCCTCCTTCCCACCGGCCAAAAGCTGCGCACAAGTGAAGAAGAGAAAACAATGGTTTGATGATCTTGGCCCTTAGCGGTCTGTAATAATTGTTAGAATTTATGTGTCATAAGACAATATTATGGTTTGCTTAAGTACTCTTGGCAGTACATGTTTCGACCAATAGGCTGGTCCTTATGATTTGTCTCGGTTTTTCCTCACTTAGGCCCTTGCGCGGCTCAGTATTTCCCAGGTAAAAAGTGCGTGTTCAGGGTCGAGAGCGGCCATGATAGGCAATCAAACTCGATTGACGCCGCACCCCCAGTACTTTGGCCGCATAGTGCAAGTCGCATCCAAGAGAGGTTGAGTATAATCACGATAAATGCCACTTGTTTGGCGATCCCAAGGAATAGGCCGCGCTAAAAAGCTGCCGCACCCCCAAGGGACCAATGATTAAAAAATAAAAGACTCACAGCTCAATTGGTAGTTTGAGATGCTTTATTTCAGAATCATTATATGATACATAGGGTCGGTCGCGCCTAGGTGGCGACCAGAAGTGATGCTTGGGTCGGTTGCGCCTAGGTGGCAACCAGAGATGTTACATGGGTCGGTCGCGCCTGAGTGGCGACCAGAATTGGGTCGGTTGCGCCTAGGTGGCAACCAGAGATGTTACATGGGTCGGTCGCGCCTGAGTGGCGACCAGAATTGGGTCGGTTGCGCCTAGGTGGCAACCAGAGATGTTACATGGGTCGGTCGCGCCTGAGTGGCGACCAGAATTGGGTCGATCGCGCCTAGGTGGCGATCAGAAGTGTCAATTGGGTCGGTCGCGCCTGAGTGGCGACCAGAATTGAAATTTTTAGCCCTGAGTGGCCAGCTTGATGATGTAAACTCTTAATAATTTTGCTGCGGCTGCTGATGGCAACTCGCGACGCCTGGGATGTGTCCTTATTGGCAATGGCTCGTAGCCTTTGACTTCCTTGCCTCCCTTGCGGCCGTAATCTGAAGTCGCAAGTCAGGCAGGTGCCTCTTGGCCTTCACGATGTCATCAAAATTCTCCTGCGACTCGCGCATGGGCGCGCTCTCTGCGATGCAAGCTGCTCTGGCTATGGCCTTGTCGCCTTCTTCACATTCTTGAGCTATTCTTTTGTCGCCATTGATGGTGATGACACCCTAGGGCCTGGTATTTTAAGCTTTAGGTACACATAGCACGGCCTAGCCATAAACTTTGCGAATGCTTCTCTGCCAAACAGCGCATGATATGGGCTCTGGAAATCTACAACCTCGAACCAAATGTACTCGCTCCTGAAGTTGCTTTGTGTCCCAAAGGCGACCTCCAAGTTAACTCGCCCCAATGGCTGAGCTGATATGCCTGGCACGACACCATGAAACGTTGTTCTTGATGGGTGTAGCTGCTTTTCTTGAAGGTTCATTCTTTTGAAGGTTTCATAGTATAATATATTGATGCTGCTGCCTCCATCCATCAGTACTTTGCTCAACTTGTACCCTGCGACTTGAGGGGCAACCACCAGCGCGAGTTTTCCCTCTTCATTTATTTCTCCTGGGTGATCCTCGCGGCTCCAAACTACTGGTTGCTCGGACCACTTTAGCCACTGTGGGACGGCTGGTACTATGGCGTTAACAGCCTGATTGCGTCGTCGCAGCTTTTGTTCCCTCCTTGAAGTATTCACCACAATGGTATGATACTGACCCAACTGTTTTGGGAACTGTGGCTGATCTGGCTGCGGATTTGGGACGGCGTTGTTGCTGTTGTTGCCTCCGCCATGTTTACCTTCCTCGTTGTTTTGATGATTGAAGTTTGTGTTGAGTGGCTGTCCATCCTTCCACTTTTTGTAATGATAACACTGTGCCTTCGTGTGGTTGGGTGGTTTCCCATCTTTTCCTATATGGATGTCGCAGGGGCGGTTGAAAACCTCTTCCAAATTAACTGGGTGAAAATTCCTTCCTCTGCTGCTGCTTTGTTTGTAACGAGTATTCGTATTTGCGACTAACCCTGAGTTTCCTTCCTCGTTTTTGCGCTTGTTATAACTCGCATTGGCATTGCTAGCTTGCTGTTGTTGAGGCTTGCTACTGGCCTTCTTTCCCTTGCCAGTGTTTTCCTCTTCCTCCCCATCAGATGCGTCCCTGGTTTTATCCGAGCTAGCATACTTGTTGGCCGCCGCCATTACCTCGCTTAGGCTCTTGACTTTATCCTTCATGCGACCTAGTTTGTGGACTAGCGGCTCAAATTTGCAATTTTTCTCCATGACAAGGACTGCTGAACTGGGTGGTATGTTGTCTGAGGAATGTATGATCTCTGCGACCCTTCTCATCCAGTGGCGACTCGACTCGCCTTCCTTCTGTACACAACGCTCAAGGTCCTCTATGCTGCAGAGTCGCTTGCATGTTCCTTGGAAATTCTTGATAAAAGCTTCCTTCATCTCATCCCAAGAGTTTATTGAATTTGGTGGCAAATTTTGTAGCCATATGTGGGCTGCGCCTTCTAACATCATGTTTAGGTAACGTGCGCAGATCTCTTCGGATGCATTTAGGATGCTCATGCCCATCTCGTAATTGTTGAGCCAAGTAACAGGGTCCATGCTGGCGTTGTAGTTGGCGACCTTGCGAGGCCCTTTGAAATCTGCAGGAAACGGTTCAGACCTGATTCTTTCGCTGAAACAGACTGGGCCTTTGAGTCGCGACGATAGGTTGGACGAAGCTGGCCTTCCTATTGGATTGGCCGCCGGCGCGGCTGCACAATCTCTATGGGTTGAATTTGCTGAGGTTGATTTTGAGCCGCAGGTTGATCTTCCCTTTGTCGCCTAGCCGAGCTCGAGGTCGCAACGTGTGGCGACTCCGCGTGGATGCTTCTCTCCGCCGTTGCTCTGCTATTGTAAGGGGTGGAGTGCAGCCGTCCTGCGTGTTCGGACATATTCGCCTGCTGTATTACTGCTGTGCTCAGCATCTCAATGGCGCGCCGTGCCTCTCTGTCCATTGGCGTGTTTCCTGCTGGCGCTAATCTGGCCAAGATGTTTGTGGCTGCAAAGAGATTCTCCACTGGGCTAACATAATGCCCTTGCGGCGTGTGGAACCTTTGAGGCTGCTGTGGCGACTGCTGAACAAAGGTTGGCTGCGTCAATGGCGGGGGCATCATGGCCCTGTTGTTAGCCTGTACTATGGCCCTTGACCAGGTATCTCTGCTACTCTTGGTGCTGCGAAAGATGGAACCGCTGGTACGATTGATGGTACAGCGATTGCTTGAACCGCGGGCGCAGCTAACGGGGCCACGGACCGCATAACCATGGCAGATGGTGCCATGTGTGCGGGTACCGCGACTGAAGGTTGTGCGACCCCTGACCATGCGACCGGGTGCCGTGTTGGTGGCGACTGATGGGATCGTGTTGGTGGCGGCTGACGGGACCGCAATTGCTGGTTCAGCGGTAGGTGATTGGAACAGCTCCATAGGGTTTACTGTTCCTGGCTGCAGGCGACTCGCGTGGCGTCTGTGTGGCAAGGTGGCCTGTATTCCTTGCAGAGTATTGGTTTCCTCGATGAGTCGCAGTTGCTCCTGTTGGAGGCGCTGTTCCTCACGCGCCAGCCTGGCTCTCTCATCTGCGATTCTCTGGACTTCATCATATAGCCCGATCCTGGTAGCCTCCAATTCTGTCACCCTAGCAGCCGCGTTAACCGCAGATATTGGTGTAAACAACACGCTTCCCTGTGGCGGCGTGACCGCTGCGCTGGGGGTTACCCTTGACCCTGATTCCGCAGGCGCGACTCCAGGTGGAGTCTCTCTGTTTGCGACTCCTGAGGCCGCGACTCCTGGCGTCATCGCAGCGGATGCCGCGACTCCTGATGCGTCTAGCGCGGCTTGTTCTGCTGCTTCCGGCGGTGTGGGGGCTAAGCTGCCTGGTGGCATGCCCAGCCCTTCGTCTGCTTCTGTGGTCCTGTAGACCCCTTCCACGTGCCGATCTTCTACAGAGGGCGAGCCACTATCCACAGGGCCTCCGCATAGCCTTTCCTCAAGGACATACTCAATGGATTGGCCTTCTTCGTCTTCGAGAGGCAGCGACTCGTGGTTGATAGATTCTTCTTCTTGGTCCACTGTTACCGCGACTCCTTCTTCTGAGTCGCCATGTTGCGATGGATCCTCTGACTCGCCGCCAATGAAGCCGACGAAGACGTTGATGGATCCAAAGGGGATGACGTGGCCGGTCTCCAAGTAATCTGCTTCCGGCCCCCAGCTTGAATCGTCGATGAGGGGTGTGCCATTGACCGTGATGATACGGCCAACAACAAGATCTTCAGCTCCCTTCATGGATCCTGCGCGGAACGTGACGCTCTTGACCGCAGGCCCCACGGTGGGCGCCAACTGTCGTGGGTTTGTCACGTCAGGTGTCATAGATGACTTCGTAGGTGTGGGATTATGCGAGTCAAGCATCTCCGAGCTTGGGATCGCAGGAACAAAGATCAACACAGATTTACCCAGGTTCGGCCCCCTCAATGTGAGGTAAAAGACCTACTTCCTGCCTACCCTAGATTGGTATTGATATGATAATCGAGGTGTTACAATGGAGGCGATCCGATCTGGTACTCGCCGTATGAGCTAGGGTTTGGGGCTTGATAGCTTGACCCGCTCTAAGTCCTGCGAGTCCTCTTTATATACACAGAGGCTCGCTAGGTTACAAAAGGAAACTTCCCCATAAGGAATACATCCACAGAGGCCTACTCGGAGACTACTTGGTCTTCACGTCCTCCGGGATATGTCTTCTAGATCTTTCCCCTTATGGCGGTTCAATATTGGGCTTGTTCCCAAGTGGGCCTTCGTCCGTGCGAGTAAGTTAAGTCGCACTGGGCCGCGGGTTAATCCAGAAAGTATTCCCCCGACACCATACTGACGAGATGGAGGAGGAGGGCGAGGATCTCCGCAAGGAGAACAACGCTTTCCTCAGTGACGATGATGACTTCGTGGAGGAGATGGATTGTGAGGAGGACGATGATGAGGAGGAGTTAGTTGACGAGGAGGAGGAGCCACTCGAGCAGTTCTCGAGGACGAGGAGGATCCCGAGGAGCCACCTACCAGTCAGATGCTGACGTGTTAGAGCTGGAGGTTCCACCTCAGTAGGCGAGTGACTTGATCACTACCGCAGGATTAGGTTGACCCCTATCGCTAGTCGAGTCGAGTAGTGGTTCTTTTGGAAACCAGATGCTATGTACCTTAGATGTAAGGTGATGTAAGCTTGATGTTGTAAGCTTGAAGTTGTTGTGAACTCCTTGATGTGATGTTTGTGAAATATAAGTATGTTTGTCTTGTTAGATCTGTGTGAAATATTTTCATATAATCCTTAAAATTAATCAACCACTTGAGAATCGTCTTTTCCCTTAGTCGAACTTTTCTTGCCTTGCCTCTTATACCCGGTGTGCTTCAGGATGCCGCCCCGTCGCAGAAATACGGAAGGATCAGGATCAGCACCACCACCACCGGACCCAACCCCCGCCCAACTTCTCGCGCTTATCATGGAGGAACGTGAATGCCCGGCAGGAGCGCCAGGCTCATCTCGTGCCCTTCACAACTCGCAGCCGCTTATAACAACAACAATAACAACAACAACAACAACAACAATGGTGGTAATGGCAATGGCGATGGAACCAGCGATCTACCTTAGGCGATTTCCAGAAGACCAACCCACCCACCTACTCCAAGGGACTTCACCCACTGGAGGCCGATGATTGGCTTCGCACCATCGACAACAATCTGGAAGTTGCTGCTGTGGGAGAATGAGAAAGTGTTGTATGCAACCCACTATCTCGCTGGACCTGCAAGAGCTTGGTGGGAAACTACCAAGGCTCTCCAGCAAGCTGGTCATGTCATCAACTGGGCTGAGTTCCAGGAGAAGTTCCGCAAGAAGCATATTCCCATGGACTCATTGAGAGGAAGAAGGATGAATTCCGCAAGCTGAGGCAGGGAAGTAAGATGTGGTCGGTTATCTGGATGAGTTTACCGACTTATCTCGGTATGCTCCTGATGACACCGACAAAGAAGAGAAGAAGATGGAGCGTTTCATGAGTGGACTTCATGATGAACTGCAGTGTGCTCTGGTTATCCATGACTTCCGTGATCTGGAGTCACTTGTGGACAAAGCCATCCAGCTGGAGACCAAGCGCAAGTCTATGTATGAAGGTCGCAAGAGGAGGATGAATGCTCAGGAAGGTTCGAGCAGCCAGAAACCTCGTATCTTTCAGCAGAACCCCAGGCCTGCCTATCGTCCACCCCAAGCTCCACGCCCCAATTTCCCTAACCGCCCAAACAACTTCAACCGCCCCAATGACAATAACCGTCCCAGAGGAAACTTCAACAACTTCAACCCCAATGCCAATGTTGTCTGCTTTGAATGTGGCAACAAAGGTCACTACTCCAGAGAATGCCCCAATCCCAAGAAGCCTGTCCAGCGCCCCAATGCACCGAACAATGGTCAAGGCCGCAATGGAAATGGTAATGGCAAGAATGCCGCACCCCGCGGGAATGCTGCTGTTGTCAGAGGCCGTCTGCACCACATCAATGCTGAAGAGGCTGAAGAAGCGCCAGATGTTGTGCTGGGTACGTTCCTTGTCAACTCAGTACCTGCAACTGTTCTGTTTGATTCTGGTGCCACCCATTCGTTTATTACCAAAGAGTTTGTTTCTAAGGGAGGTTTAGTCGGGAGTCTTTTACCCAAACCATGTTGGTACAAACCCCAGGACTGTTAGCCAAAACCAACCAGATGTGTTCCGAAACCCCCATAGAAATTGGAGGAGAAAGGTTTGCAGCCGACCTAATTATCTTAGGAAACCAAGGCATAGATGTTATTCTTGGAATGGATTGGTTAGCCAAGTATCACGGTCGTATTGACTGTGCCCGAAGAGCTGTTTCTCTCACTTCTGATGATGGAGTTGAAGTGGAGTATGCATCTGAGACCAGCCAGACCAGACCCGGATGCCATGAGAGCATAGCTCGACCCGCCCTAGATGAGATCCGTGTTGTTCACCTGTTCAAGGATGTTTTCCCAGAAGAATTGCCTGGTATGCCGCCAGACCGGGATATTGAGTTCATAATTGAGCTTATCCCAGGACATCCCCCATATCCCAAAAGCCTTATCGGATGAATCCGGAAGAACTGGTTGAGTTGAAGAAGCAGTTGGCTGATATGCTAAGCAAAGGTCTTGTCGCCCAAGCGCTTCACCATGGGGATCACCCATTATTTTTGTGGACAAGAGAGACGGTACCACACGCCTGTGTGTGGATTATCGCAAGCTGAATGACGTGACCATTAAAAACAAGTACCCTCTTCCCAAGATCGAGGATCTGTTCGATCAAATGAACGGAGCCCGAGTCTTTTCCAAGATCGATCTTCGGACAGGTTACCATCAGTTGAAGATCCGAGAGACAGACATTCCCAAGACCGCCTTCACCACCCGTTACGGTTTGTTTGAATACACCGTGATGTCCTTTGGTCTGACCAATGCCCCAGCCTATTTCATGAATCTCATGAACAAGATTTTCATGGAGTACCTCGACAAGTTCGTGGTAGTTTTCCTTGATGACATCCTTATTTATTCCAAGACCGAAGAAGAGCATGCTGAACACCTGCGTCTAGTTTTGGAGACCCTCCGAGAGCACCAGCTGTATGCCAAGCTTAGCAAGTGTGAGTTTTGGCTCAGTGAAGTGGCATTTCTCGGACATATTGTATCTGCTGGAGGAATTTCTGTTGACCCTGAGAAGATACAAGCCATTGTTGACTGGTTATCCCCAACCAGTGTGACTGAAATCCGAAGCTTTCTCGGACTTGCCGGTTATTACCGCAAGTTCGTTGAAGGATTTTCCAGTATAGCCAAACCCATGACCCAACTGTTGAAGAAGGACAAGAAATTTGAATGGACTCAGAAATGTGAGGATAGTTTCCAAGAACTGAAGAAGAGACTAACCTCAGCCCCAATTTTGATTATGCCAGACGTCACCCAGAGTTTCGACGTGTATTGCGATGCATCACGCCTCGGACTTGGTTGCGTTCTGATGCAAGAAGGCAAAGTTGTGTCGTATCTGTCCCGGCAGTTGCGACCGCATGAAGAGAATTACCCAACCCATGACTTGGAGTTAGCTGCTGTGTCTTGCTCTTAAAAGTGGCGTCCCTATCTTGCGGGACATCGCTGCGAGGTCTATACAGATCACAAAAGCTTGAAGTATATTTTCACCCAGAAAGATTGAACCTGCGACAGAGGAGATGGATGGAATTAATCAAGGATTATGATATTGGAATCCATTATCACCCTGGAAAGGCTAATGTAGTTGCCGATGCCCTTAGTCGCAAACCTTGCACCCTGAATGCCCTGATCCAAGCCGAACAGCCAGCCTTGTTCAAAGAGTTCGAAGACTTTGGACTAGAACTTGTTAGCCATGGTTATCTCGCCAATTTAGAGTTAACCCCAACCCTGATGGATCAAATCAAAGAAGCCCAAAAAGGTCATGAAAGCATTGAAGGAATTAAGAAGAAGATTTCCCTCGGCAAAGCACCCGGTTTTACCGAAGATGCTGAAGGAGTGCTGAAATTCAATGACCGTATCTGTGTGCCCAATGTCACGGAACTTAAGGAGTTAATCCTGAAGGAGGCCCATGAGACCCCTTATTCAATCCACCCCGGCGGAACCAAAATGTACCAAGACCTTCGAGAAAGATTTTGGTGGCATGGAATGAAGCGAGAGATTGGTTCTTTCGTAGCCAAGTGTGATATCTGTCAGCGAGTCAAGGCTGAACATCAGCGCCCGCTGGATTGCTTCAACCTTTGAAAATTCCCGAGTGGAAGTGGGATGAGATTGGAATGGATTTTATTACCGGACTTCCAAGATCCAACCGAGGCCATGATTCAATCTGGGTCATCGTTGATCGACTGACCAAGGTTGCCCATTTCATCCTGTCAACACCACTATCGGGGACATCAGTTGGCCGACTTGTATATTTCCAGAATAGTGAGCCTGCATGGTGTGCCTAAGAAGATTGTATCTGATAGAGGCACGCAATTCACCTCAAGATTCTGGAAATCCCTTCATGAAGCCCTCGGAACCAAGTTAGCATTTAGCACAGCTTATCATCCCCAGACCGATGGCCAAACTGAGCGAGTGAACCAGATATTGGAGGACATGCTTCGCGCATGTGTTCTATCCTATGGTTCCAAGTGGGAAGATTGTCTTCCGTTTGCAGAGTTCTCGTACAACAACAGTTATCAGTCCAGTCTGCAAATGGCCCCTTTTGAAGCCCTTTACGGCAAGAAGTGTCGTACACCCCTGAATTGGTCCGATACCGGAGAAGGCAAATTGTTTGGACCAGATACCCTCCGTGAAGCTGAAGAGCAAGTTCAGCTTATTCGTGAACGCCTCAAAACTGCCCAATCCCGTCAGAAGAGTTACGCTGACACCAAGCGCCGTGATCTCACTTTCAGTGTCGGAGATTATGTTTATCTCCGAGTGACACCCCTCAAAGGAATGCAGCGTTTCCATGTCAAAGGAAAATTAGCGCCAAGGTATATTGGACCCTTCAAGGTCATTGCTCGTCGAGGAGAAGTATCCTATCAGCTGGAATTGCCCCGGAGTTAGGAGATTATCATGATGTCTTCCACATTTCCTTGCTCCGGAAGTGTCTGAAGTTCCTGACCAGCCTGATGTTTTCAAAAACATCGACCACCTCTCCATCGACCTGAACCAAGACCTGACTTATCGTGAGAGACCCCTCAAAATTCTCGAAGAAGATGTTCGTGTTACCCGAAGACGTGCGATCAAGTTTTACAAAGTCCAGTGGACTAACCACTCTGAAGAAGAAGCAACTTGGGAACGCGAAGATTATCTTCGAAGCGAATTTCCAGACCTCTTTAGTACCCAGGCCTAGCAAATCTCGGGACGAGATTTATTCTAAGGGGGGAAGGATTGTAACATCCCAAAAATATTAATCAGTATTATTATTCCAAAAATGAGAGCCAACAAAAACTTTTGCTTAATTATATGTGTTGATCTCATATTGTTGCTTGTGTTGTTTCTTTCTTGCTAAATGTGTGTGCTTGCTCTAAAGAAAAACATGAAGAAAAGAAGAGGAATAAAATGAAAGTTGAAACAAAAAAATAATGTGACAAGTGTCACATGAAATTCTCCAAGTGAGTTGTTTTCCTTCACAATAAAATTCAGTGGAGTGGTAATGCAAACCCTCCCATTTCATCCTTACTACTTATCCTCTCAAATAATATTTTACAACTATTTTAAAATTCAAAAGTAAAAACAATTGAAATAAAACAAAATTCCATAATTAAAACCCTATGAACAAAAATGATTCAAAACATTTTATTTTGAAATGCCAAATTTTGTGGAGCTACTACATGCTATGTGGAAGCCTCACAAATATTTGAGAATTTTCTAAATTGTTTAAGTGCCCCAATTAAATCCTAGAAAAGCTACTGGAATTAAAAAGAAATAAAAGAAGCAGAGGAGGACCTAGTTGTAAATGGAAAAGAAAGTCCAGGGGGTGTTCTGCGAAAACGCCGTCGTCTCCTACCTCTAGCTCGCTGTAGCTCGTCGCCGTGGCCGCAGCGCAGCCGCGCCCAGGCCCCCCCCCCCTCTCTCCCTTGCCCTCTGTGCTCTCCTCGCGCCGCAGCCAACCCCGGAGAGGACCCCCATCGCCGCTTCGCACCACGCAGCTGCCACACCCGCCCGAGACGGCCGTGCCTCGCCGTCCAAATGCTCCCACGGCCATCCCAAAATTAGGCATGCCCAGCTCGTCGCCACGCCGCCAAAGCTAGGCCTCGGCACCTCGAACACCACAGCCGCCCCTACGGCGAGCTCTCCCCCTCTCTGGAGCTCTCCTGCACCCGAGCCACCATGGACCGAGCTCGGCCGATAAATACACCACCCCGCACCGTGCTCTCCCCTCACTCCACCCCGACCTCTCCCACTCGCTCCACTCCCTCTGTGCACCGCTTGGAGAGCGGGCACGCCGCTGCAGCAAAGCTCTGCCGTGGCAGCACGGCCAGGCGCTGCCGCACCCGAGGTAGACGACGACCACGGCCATGCCGTGCGGGCCTCCCATTCTCTTCCCTCTGGCCCGTACTCTCTTCCCCTTTGTACACCGCACTCACCCACATCTTTTTCCCTCTGGATCGTGCACAGAATCGCCGGCAGACGCTCGCCGGAGTTTCGGGAAGTTGCCGTGGAAACAGAGCACCTCGCCGCCGACGAACCAGCCCTCCCCAGCAAGTGCAACTCGCGCCAAGGTCTTCCCCGAGCCTCCGTTGTCGATTCGCATCACCACCTCGACCTCCCGAGCCCCCTAGGTGAGCTATTCGTGCTGCTCGCCGTCGCCGGAGCTGCGGCGCCGCCTATTTTAGGTCGTCGCCGATGGCAGCCTCCATGCGCCGTTGGATCTGAGATCTACGGCCACGTAACGTTTCGTGTTTTGTTACACTGCCATGTGGGACCCACTGTCAGCATTTTAAACAATTTCCGCGCGAGAGACTTTTCTCCGTGAGACACTGACGTGTAGGCCCCTCATGTCAGGGTTCTCAACATTATCCACTAGTTTGATTATTTTCGAATTTCTAGTTTCTATGGATTTCAGTACTGGACCCAAATTGTAAATTCAATATCTCGAGATTTAGGAATCCAAATAAATCAAACTCAATTGTTCTGGAAAGCTTATAAAATGTTTAACTAACCCAATTGGATTCATGTCATTTACTTAAATAGATAAAAAGGATTATTAAAAATACTACAGAAGGTTTAAATTCTAAACTTGTTTGTTTCTGATACTCTGTTAGTCCAAATAATTCCATACCAGTTTTGCTAGCTTAGTACTGTCATGTATTAGCTTCCCTAATTTTGGTAGAATTATTTGTGCATTATCAATTGTTTAGTATTAAGTTGAAGTTTAAACACCCTTCTGCACTCAAACATTTAAATATGTTTAATGGTTAAACCAAATGAATTAGGACCAATTTTGTTAGGTCACATTTAGTCATGTTTAGTTACCCCTAAAAGGATTTAATTTTAGGATCAACATAACTTAATTGGTAGCTAAAACTTGATTATTAAGTTACTGGATTCAAACATTTGTGTAGGGAGTTTGGTAACCCCAATTGATCCAACTCAAATGGTGTTGTCTTCTACACATCAGTAGCTTTCTATAGAAATTTAGTTTGTATTTTTGTGACAAACAGAACTAAAGTTGTGTAATTAAACATGTTCCACAAGTTTCTGCCATAATTTTGAACATAAATAAATGATGTTTAATTCAATTATTTTGAAACCAAATTGTATGGTTTGGTGTGTGCAGTAGCTATTTGTGATGTTTATGATTGTTCTGTTGTGATGCTTGCTTGAGTAGTTTAGTAATTGGTTGCATTGCTTGTTTGACGTTTAGACGAGAACGTTGCCGAAGTCTACGAGGAGGGGGAATACCTTGATCAGCAAGCACAAGAACCTGAGAACTTTGCCGAGCAAGGCAAGCTACTTCACTGAGCTTGCATTTACATACATCTATTTTGTCACATGAGTTATTCAAAAGTATCAAGGATTTTGAAAACCTTTTTACATGTACATGAAAACTATTTTGCCACCTATCTAGAAGTATAAGATAGTTGATATAAAATTATAGGATGGGAAAATAAATGTTGTTTACCCAAAACTCCCTTGAAATACTTGTGTGGTTATAGAATACCGAGGTGTCGGTGTTGAAGTGGAGAAATGGAAAATGGTGGTGTTTATGAAAAATGCACAATGTGTCCTTGTACTTACGTCAACCATCCGATACCCTGTGCGACCACATTTACCCACATATGGGAAAAGGGCGTAGTCATATAATTTGCTCATATTAGTATGGGATGCCTCAACAACGAGGATGACCTCGTTCCATGAGGGGATGGTCATGGCGACCTACCCCCTGACCTGGGTCCTGGCATCTGAGGATGGGGGATTGAAGGGTTCGCTCGCCGGGCAGAACTACGAGTCCTCACACTTAGGTTTCCCGACGGGGAATCTGGACTGGGTGTAGATGGAAAGGATGATAATTTCGTAGCGGTAGGATCCTATACTAGCATGAGCAAAGGACAGGCTATGGTCAGCGGCTTACTTCGCATACACCCTATATGGCGAGACGTGGCGGACACGATGAGCTGCCGGATGGATGTGGGCTAAAAGCGTGCTACCTCTGCAGAGGGTTAAAACTATTCGAATAGCCGAGTCCTCGGATATGGACAGTTGGGAGACCCTACTTTGACCATGTGCAAGTTTGGAAAAAGCTTTTAAGTCTAAAAGAAATTGAAATGGTGATGGTGTGACACAACTATACCAAATGGAGTGGTATGAGTTGTTGGAATAAATGGACCATGGTGAGCCATGGTCAGGAAAAGGAAGGGTTTTGGAGAAACAAATGAGATGGTGACTTCTTTAAAGATAGTTATAAAACTCTTCTTACCTTTTTCAATAAAGATATAGAGATGTTTTAAAATAAGTAAAAGTTGTAAGTTAAAATAAAACTAGTGCATACTCATGTTGGGGTAGTTTGCGAGTACATTCAAATGTACTCATATTGGTTTCGTCCCTGGCTATTGTCCTAGCCAGGCTACGAGGAGGAGCACTACGCCGAGCAGGAGTATGGCGACTTCTACGCAAACTAAGGATCTCCACAAGTCAGCTGCCTGTCGGGTCGTCATCGTTAGAATATGATGTCTACTACGCCGTAGCTTCCGCTAATATTTTGGTTTGGCCCATGAAGGCACCTATGTAAGACTTGGTCTAAATGACCATTTATATAAGACTTTTTATTCGGTATTGTAATGGATGTAACTTTGGTATCCAATTCGGATTATGTGCAACGACAGACTGATCACGGGATCATTGTGTTAAGCATAATCGGGTATTTCGGACAGCTAGTCCGGGGTCCCCACATTGAGCAAATCAAGCGTCTCACACACCACAGGGGAAATAATGGACGTGTCCGGCACCTTGTTTTGAAGAGCTTTGATCACCTCTGCACAATCATTCTCAATAATGACAGGTTTGACACATAAAGGAATAATAGATTTGATACTCCAGTGTCCAGCAATAGCTTCAGCCATTTCTGCAGAGGGACAGTGTTCAGTGCGTCCCCAAGCAGAGAAAAGAACATCGCCATGTTCATCTCTAAGAATGGCCCCCCAGGTGCCCAAGTTTGAGCTCTCTATAAATCCAGCATCAAAGTTGAGCTTACACCAGCCTGGAGGCGGAGTTGTCCAGAATGAACTCTGCACATTTTTGACAGATATGTCAGGTTTGAACAAATTCAGAATCAGGCATTTACCTTTTGGGTCATCCAGAAGTTCAACATTTGCATTATCCATTGCAGAAGATAGGCAAGTCTGCAGGAACAGGGTTGACTGCTCAATCCCACATTTTCCATCACCGAAAATCAAGTTGTTTCAGATATGCCATGTACGCCAGCATAAAAGAAGAAGTTTAGCTCGCATTGTCTCATCCACTTGACCAAGGAGTACTAGAATCCAATCCTTTCCTGTGTGTTTGAAGGCATTTTCATGTGGAAGACTCCAATCTTGTCTCAATCGGTGTCTTAATGCTTTTGCCCTAGTGCAAGAGACCATGGCATGAAAAAAGTCCTCCGATTCAGTGCCACAGATAGAACTTGTAGGCAAAACATCCATTTTTCTTTTGCATCTGTGTACTTGAACACCTAGAGAGTTAGAGGCAAGTTTCCAGCCAAACACTCTAACTTTTGGCTGGACCTTAGCTTTCCAAATAGGATTCCAGGAACTTCGAACACCAGGTTGGTTGTTACTCATACCTTCCCCACTACCCTTATCTAGAAGCTCTAAAGCAAGTCTGTATGCACTCTTAACAGAGAACATGCCATTTTTTTTCATATTGCCAAGCAAGAAAGTCCTCCCCTGATCTAGACGGTAGCTTGATTTGTAAAATATGACCAGCATCCGCAGCGTGAAATATGGTTCTAATGAGCTGTTCCTTCCAGGACTTAGTGTCTTGATCAATAAGTTCAGAAACCCATCTCCTTCTTGATCCCGACACATTGCCCATGACTTTTAAATTTCCTCTTGGCACCCAATTATCTCTCCAAATCCTGATCTTTTCACCATTATTTATGAGCCAAATCATACCTTTCTTGAGAAGATCCAGTCCATGAATAATGCCTTGCCAACACGTGGAAGTGTTAGTACTAAAAGCTGTATTAATAAGATTTCCAGATGGGTAGTATTTAGCTTTTAGAAGTCTGGCACAAAGACTATTTGGGAATTCAATTAGTCTCCAAGCCTGTTTAGCTAGCAGCGCTTGATTAAACAAGCGAAGATCACTTAAGCCCAGTCCTCCTTTGCATTTCGGTTGGATCATCTTATCCCAAGACATCCAGTGTACTTTTTTACGGTCGGTTGGATCATCTTATCCCAAGACATCCAGTGTACTTTTTTACGGTCTTCTTCATCACCCCACCAAAAATTCCTGATGATTTGAGCAAGGTCTTCACATAAACCAGCAGGGAATTTTAACACACTCATAGCATAGGTTGTGATAGCCTGAGCCACAGATTTGATCAAAGTTTCTTTTGCAGCGGTAGACATGTATTTTTCAGACCAATCAGAGCATTTCTTCCTCAATTTTCCTTATGCGATTGGAATTTCTCATTTTTCAACCTTCCTTCCGGAATTGGAAGGCCAAGGTATTTGTCATCAAAGCTAGTAGAGCTAACATTTAGGACAGAGGCAGTCTTCTTCCCATCTTCCTCAGAACAAAACTGACCCAGCAGCAAGGAGCATTTTGCAGGGCTAAGGAGCTGACCCATGCTAGATTCATAAGCACGCAGAATGGAGTTGATTTTCAAAGTCTCCTCTTCATTAGCTTTGAAAAAGAGGATACTATCATCAGCAAAAAGTAAGTGGGAAATGACAGGGCTTCTTCTGCAGATTTGGAGTCCTTGTAAATTGTCTGACCGAATTTGTTGTTGAAGCAAAGAGGAAAGCCCTTCAACAACAAATAAGAACAGATAAGGTGATAGAGGATCGCCCTGCCTTAATCCTCTAGTTGGTTTAAAACTTTTCAGAAGCTTGCCATTTAACTTGACTGAGAAGGAAACAGATTTTACACAGGTCATGATCCAACTTATCCATTTATTAGCAAAACCGAATTTTCTCATGGCTTCCTCTAGATATCTCCAGTCAACTCTGTCATATGCCTTCATGAGATCTAATTTGTAAGCACATAATTTGCCAGCATTCTTAGAACCATCCTGAATTGCATGAATGCACTCAAAAGCAATCAGTGCATTGTCCGTAATCATGCGTCCAGGAATGAAGGCACTTGCGTCTCTGAGATGATATCCTGCAAGATTGGTCTCAACCGATTCACAAGACATTTAGAAACCACTTTATAAACAACATTACAAAGGCTGATGGGTCTAAAGTCTTTCAGAGAGAGGGGGTTCTTAATTGTGGGATCAGAACTAGTGCAGTATCATTAATCCCCTCAGGCATGATGCCCTCTGCAAAGAATTTATGGACAGCTCCGATGATATCCTCCTTAAGAGTACCCCAATTACGTTGGAAAAAGCAAGCAAGAAATTCATCTGGTCCCGGCGCTTTCATAGGTCCAATCTGGAATAAGGCAAAGCTTATTTCTTCATCCGTAAACTCAGCACATAAAGACTCATTTTGCTGGTCATCTACTTTCTGTTCCAGAGTTTGAGTGATGATTGCATGCTGTACAGAAGGGTCAGCCGTGTAAAGGTTTTTGAAGAAGTCAGTGGTCATATTCTCCATCAGAGTCTCACTGACAATCATATCTCCATTTTCATCCAGCAGCTTTTCGATTTTTTTTTCTGTCTCCAAATAGCTCGGCGGTGAAAGTACCCAGTGTTTCTATCTCCTTCACGCAGCCAAGAGATTCAGGACCGTTGGCGCCAACGAATTTCCTCTTTTGTCAGCAATTCATCAATTTCTTTTCTGATTTTCTTGGCTGCCTTCAAACTGTTGGCATCTCCTCTAGTTTCCAATTTTTCCAGAGCCTTTCTCTTTCAATCGAGTTGTTTAGGGATGCTTCCTATGGTGCGCCCACTCCAAGCATGCAGCGACTCCATGACCGCAGAAAGGTTGTTGGCCACGTCGCCCAAGTCAGTTGGTTTCTTGTGCATATTCCAGGCAGTAGCAATTTCCTCACCCAAAGTCATCTCCCTTTCCCAGTAGCATTCATATCTGCGCATACGAGGAAGGGAAGTCACAGTACCAGAAAACTCAAGGTTTAACAACACTGGACAGTGATCAGATCTAGAGAAAGTCAAATGACGAACATGGTAATTCGGGAACATATTAGACCAGCCGATGTCAGCCACAACTCTATCCAGTCTGACTCGAACATTCTTGTTCCCCTGCTGCTGGTTGTCATACGTCCAAGTTTGCCAGAAAAACCCAGATCATGGAGATCATAGTGTGAGAGAACTTCACAGAAATCTTCCATTTGTTTCTCACCCCGCCGCCTAGCAGAAAAGTGCTCCTCTTGCCACATACACTCATTGAAATCACCAAGCATACACCACGGACCAGAAAGTAAAGGTTTTATTCTTTTAAGAAAATTCCACATGTTCATCTTTCATGTGTACGCGGCTCACCATACACAAAAGTGTACCTCCATTTATTACCAACATGAAGATTATGGATTGTTACATCAATATGCCTAGCATGCACTCATCTTGAACAGCTCGACATTGACACTTTCATCCCAGAACAAAGCTAAACCTCCCCCTTTTCCCTTCTCTTTGAAGGTGATTACATGTTTCAAACCAAGTCTCCATCTAAGCCCTAACACGTAATCTTTATTTTTCCTTGTTTCAGAAATAAAAAGGATTTTCGGTTTGTGAGTGTGCACTAGCCTTTCCAATTCCCGAAGAGTTGTGGGTTGGCCAAGCCCACGACTGTTCCAAATCAAGATCGTCATGGCTCCTGACAGGTGCGCTCCTTCGCATCTGTCAGGGTACCAGTGGCCCCGTGGCTGGTTGCCTCCACATTTTCCTCCCTTTCCTTCTCCCCTTCAACCCTCTGATCTTGCTCCTCCACCTGAGTATTCTTTTCAATGCTTCTATCACCCAGGCAGCCGCCCAGATGACGCAGTTCCTCCTCCCTCAGACTATCTAGAACTTCCTTGCCCAGGCAAATCTCCAGTGAAGGAACCTGCATGAGAATTTTCTTGGGCACAGGTTGCTTCAGGGCATTCATTTCATCATCATCCAATCTGGCACGCGGAGCCCCTAGGACATAGTCCTGGGTTGTCAGCGTGTTATTATTTGCTTCAGACTCCTTAAGCTGGATCCTCTTCCACGTGGGGTGGTCTTGTTCGTCTAGATAGTTGTCGTGGAAGCCCTTGTTACGCCCTCCACCAAAGCCCCAGGGTCACTCCTAATGCCATCCGAACTGACAGGCACGCCCGCGGGCAAAGCTTGAGCAGGGTCCCCAGCTAGTTTTCAGTGCAGGTTGCAGGCTTGTCGGTGCACGCTTGATTGTTGTTGACGATCTTGTTTCCTTCGCTGCAGGAGCCCGGCTTTTCATTGACGAAGAGCTTGGTCGCCCGGCTGACCATATGGTCGACAGCCAGGTGTTGAGAGCTGGAGCTCTTGTTTGAATCCAGCTGGTGTAGGCGCCACGAGAGAGAAGATGCCTGATGGGAGCGCCTCTATCCCGCAACCTCAGGGAGGAACCAGCGCCTCTGGTCATCATGTTGGATCGGCTGCACACGAAGGTCAGTGCCGAATCTCTTCCTCTTCATGTTGTCGGGGAGGTTGCATTCTGCATCCCTGTGGCCAATGAGGCCACAGAAACTACAGAAATATGGAAGCCTCTCGTAGTGGACCGAGGTGACGACTTCTTCGTCAGATTTACCGTCGAGGAGAGTGATCCACCTCTGGAGGGGTTGATCGATTGGTAGATGTACACGGGCCCTGATAAACTTATTGCAGAGATCTCCATGAGCAAAGTTATCAATACAGATAAAAGACCTGAGTTTCTTTCCCAGGTCTCTAGCTAGTTGCTTGGAAAGAAGACAATTAGGAATATGCTGAATTGGGCCCAAATAGGAACTGTGGTGAACCGTACCGTTTCTGGATCAACACCTTCTTTCAGAGCATCAACGAGTACAACATCTTCCCTGAATCTCCACGAACCTCCTTTGGTCACATGGTTGAAGTCACCTTCCTCAGAGAATTCCAACACGAATCTTCTATCAGCTAGCTGGTTGGAGTCGAGGTGGCCGCGAATCTTCCATATCTTGTGCATGGAGTCGATGAGGTTCTTCGAAGTGATGACCAGGACGGAGAGGAAGACACCGACGGCCAGAGACCTGCCCCGGTCTCCCCCCTGCGCCCTCGCCATGTCGACCACCAGTGCCTTCTTCTCGTCTTCATTGCCCAACTCGTAGATGGGCTCCTTTCTGCTTCGCCGGCCTATGATGACCACAGAATTGGCCACCGCACCGCCAGCAGAGGAGGCACCCGAACTGTCGCCAAAAAGTTCAGTGTCTGGTTCAGAGTAGTCAATGAGAAGCGACTTATTCATCAAAATGTTACCAGGAGGTGGGGGTAGCTCTTTGTGATTGCGATTGGGTGGATTGTTGCTCTGATCCGCCATGGAAGGAGGTACCAAGAGAGCAAAAACAGGTGGGGCGGTGGAGGGGGTATTCAGAGAATTTGTGCAGCAACCAAAGGCACCAGCTGAATATAAAGGAATCGCAGACCCTGCCAGGATTCTGCTCAATTTGATTCTGTGATTACTGCCAATAAAGAAACGTGAAATCATCGGGTGGGTTGATCGATAAAAGGCCGGAATCAAGGGGGGAAATAATTTGTAGGAATCAACATGCAGAGAGGAAATGGGCGCCAGAAATCAGGTGGGCATTGAGTATCGGGGTCTCCCTCAATCAGGGCTTGATCCGCCACACACTCAACGGGAGAATCAAAAACCGAAACAGCAAGCGATGAATCAGGGTTCTTAACTGGGGAAGAGACAACCACAACCAGGGTGGCTGGGGAGGGAGGCATTTCAGCCTTAGCCAACGGGCTTGGACTAGGGGTCGAGATTGACTTACCCAAACCACAATCTGGAATTGGAAGAGTACACCTGGATTTTGAAGATGTTCAACCTCTTCCGAGGATCCATCGAATTGAGGACTAAATCTCTCAATTTCTTCCTCAAATAAGCGGGTATGAAATCAGGGATACGGGTTATGGAAGGCATTTTCTGGTGTGAGTTGTGGGGCTTGGTGGTCGGGGAAGGGTAGGGACGAATCTGGGTGGATCTCATTCTGCAAATCAACTGTTTCGATGGCGGGATCGCCGGGATCTTGGGGATCTCCGCCATGGGCACCTGGGAGATGAAGCTCCGCCATTCCAGGTTTGTGCTTTTTCAGTCGCAACCCACCAATATCTGAAACTCGGAATATTATTAAACCCATTAATTTATTTTATCCAAATTCTTAAATCTTTTTGGAACAATGATTAACTTCTTTTACAACATAAACATCTTTACCAATGTTCATGAACATTTTTGTACAACATAAACATCTCTATCTATAGAAAATGTTCATGTATCATAAAAAAAAGAATCGTACAATAAATAAAAAGAAAACATAAAACATAAAATAGAAAATAGAAAATAGAAAATGGAAAATGGAAAAAATATAACTTTCAATGTAATGTCTGGCAGATTCTGCAGTGTGCTTGGACAGAAAGTTACATTCTACAATGTCTGGCACATTATATTGTGTTTCTCAGCTCCAACATCTATCTAAAATTGTTCAGGTAAGTGGCAAGTGTTACCAAACTTTCATTATAGCTGCACAGAAGCATACCATGCTCACGACAGATAATCTTGCAAACATATCTGGTGCATTTGTAACACATTGTTGTGTCTGACCTCACACGGCGAAAACAATATCAGCCCATGCTAAGCTAGCAAAAGCCCACTTTACGCATCATCGAAGAAGCAGGGCAACGAGGGAATCACACATGATGACATGACTTTGTACAGCCTCCAAATCTGCAGGCAGGCTATAGAATGCTAAATTTTGAATGCGGACTCTCATGTGCGAATCCAGATGTAATTCTAGTAATTTCTCAAAGTTCTCTATTGTCCGTGACTAAAGAGTAGCGGCATGGTACGGCTTGGGAGCAGCTACTCGTGAGAGATTCACGTGTCGCCCCTGTTTCCCCTACCTCGTCTCCTCCGGCGGCTGGTGTGAGGTGTTCCTAGCCATTCCCGGTGAGGTCATGTGCATCGGCAGGTTATAGGCCCTGGTCAACCTCTCTGAGGAGCACTCCAGCTCGAACGAGGAGGCCGACGACTAACGGAGCGGAGGTTACATTTTGGTTCACCTCGGTTGGACCCCTCGACCTACCTTAGGAAGCTTTATTGAGCGGGCGGAGGATCTAGGGGCAGGGGCAGAGCAAGTATTTATTCATGGGCGGGGTGGGGGGAGGTAATACTGGAGAAAAAAATCACCTCTCCAAACTACGAAATAATTGTTATATCTAAATACCATTGACATTTAGTTTTGCCCCGACACAAAATAGTCACAAGCGTATGTAGCATAGCATAGCTAAAAACGGTGAACAAATCCATATCCACACCATGCAACTGAGGTTGCTAATCAAACTATTCTGATATATAATACCTTGCCACAAACATGTCCTATGGAAAAGTTTCAGATATACCAATGACAATAATCAGGAGGCATGTTTCGGTACTCCACCCGAGGGACAAACCATTGCCAGAGTCTTCTTCCATGCTGCCTCCATGCTGATGTGTGCGTAGTCCCGTTGAGCCTTTGGGTCCATATCAGTAGCTAGACGGCACCCTCTCTCCCTTGTCTTAATACAAAGGTGTCATGAGTTTCCTCCTACATAATTGAGATCCCTCTTATGTAATACATGTTTTGTTTGTTGCGATATGATAAATTGTCACTTTATGATCATATCTATTCATGATTTATATTGATATCTTTGATGTTATCTTGATGAATTATTTGTAGTCATATATACTCTCTTGTTTACTTGTCTGCTCTGGCCAAATATGATGCTTAGATCTTCAGAGAGAGTGGTGTATGACACTAGGTTCAGCCATGTAGTGTTCTATATCCTAGTGACATAAAGGGACAAGATATGGAATGTATTGTTGTTGCTAAGGATAAAACAATGGGTTTTATACCACATTTGGATGGTGTTTTTACTGCTTACATTGTGTCCTCTATTTGAATCCTCTATTTGCATGAATTTAATACTTTGAGATGCATGATGTATAGCGGTCTTGGAGTCGATTATTAGTTATAGATGTTGTCGGACTAACGATCTATATATTTCGGAGGTAATGCCTATATGAATCATGATTCATAAAAGTAAAGATAAGTAGTAATCGTTGTCCAACTGTAATTTGTTAACTCAACAATGCTATGTTTATTTGGAGTGGTACCTCCACTGAGCTTATGGCCCACGGTCGATATTTTCATATTGTTTACATCTTCCCTTTACTTGTCTTCCCATCACCTACATACTGGTCCATTTGTTATTTACTTTAATTTAGAACTTCTTATCACATCATACGTCTAATACTTGTAATTAGCAGGATAAGAGACTTGATAACCTTCTTGAAACGTTGGGCACAAGCTTTGTTTTATAGTTCCGTGCAAGTACTCTTAACTTGGTTGACATCTCATTAGTTTCTACTGGTTTCATTAATCTTGGTTCTCAGTCGAGGAAAATACTTTTTATTGGCCTACATCATCCCTTCCAATTGGGGGTTCCAAACAACTTCTTCGGAAGTAGCAATATTTCAAAGTTTTGAGATTGCTACATGCAAATACTTGTCTTGTAATCATACAAGATATTTCTTTAAGTTTCTTATGAGCAATCGTCGTACTCTTTGAGAAAGTGACAACTTTGCTGGCTTACAAACGATCTACTTGACTTAAATCACGGATTTTAGTTATTGAGTTGGTTAATGTATGCAACAACAATGCTATGATGGGTAATATTTAGGCATTCTCACATAAATGTGTTTGGCATTGGGAAAAGTTGGACACTTCTCTAACCAAGGAGCGATCAAACTAGGGTTACATCTTAGATATCGATCATGAGTGGGCTCTTAGCTGTAGTAGCAATGCTACACCGGATATTCCAACTTATCCCACACAAGTACCAATTTTGGTCTCGTTTACTAATAGATAGATGTCCAAGAAGCGCATAACCAAAGATAGTACTTGAGAGTCTTAACTTGATAGCATTAGTGGATATCATCGAAAAGGTCTACTTCTATTTGTCCTTGACAACTAATCGTGTGCATCTTTTACATTATAAAAATAAATAATTAACTATGATTAATAATATCACAAATACATGCTCTCCCTAGATTTAACTTTGATAAGGTACACATAAGTTTTGATTGAAGCTATAGTGGTATGGATCTCAAAATATGTTATATAACTGAGTTTGTGCTACCTCGTATGAGTAGATGCTAAGTTGCTTTAATCTTAAAGAAAAACAAGGATACACCTTTGGGCATCAGTCTTCCATTGGTAAGCTAAGATGAATAAAATCAATGAGTTTATCAACCCTTTTCCTCGAGGACAAGGTTTAAACTATCGATGTTGATGAGTGGAATTTGTATAGTGGTTGATAGATCATTTGTTGCATAAGAATCCTCGTCATGTTTCATATACCCTATTTTACCTAAAAGGAATGTGGGTAAGGAATGCCCCCACAACGGATTCTTTTGAAATAATAAGAACCCAAATCTGTGTTCGTGAGGATTTGAACCTGGGTGGTTGAGTTGTACACCCACTTCCCTAACCAAGTGATCACAACTCACTTCTTTCATATATCCACTTTCATATTCATTATGCATGATTGCTTGTTTCCACTCATTTTGATGTGATCCTTGCATAGTATATATTTAGTTTTGGTTAGATTTTATTACCATTTTCTTGGGTTTTGTGTGTCTACAAGTGAGGTGGAACTCTTTTGAGCTTAGAACGATGAATATGGTGATGTATTTTGAAGGGAAAATGGCATATATGAAGACAACATGAAGAAAAGATCAGTTCAATATTAAGCATGTCAACATAGGCGCTTCTGGAATACAAAACGATGCACGGTATTGGTGCATGCAATGGTACCATCCATTCGGTCATACCAATTGGAATCATGTTTGACCCATCAAACCAAGACATTCAATTCATGATATTGCGCCTCCGGAACTGTACTACGGATGTCGAGTACATAAGAGGTGAGGAGAACAACCATAGCCACAATACATCAGAGAAGGATCAATCTAGCTTTGTCCTCACCTCCATTGTGACCACCAAGATCCATATCCATCATAGAGGAAGGGTCAAGAAAAGAAGTGAAAGGACATGTGCTTCCTAATCTAAGTTTTGGGTGTTTGTTAACAACATTAGTGATGATCTTACCGTGTGTTAAAGTACTACAGGTACAATTGATGAAATGCACATGGCAATGGTTAACCGCTCAAAAAGGAGAAAAAAGATCGAAGCCGGTTTCCCGAAGATTTAATTTATTGAGTCGTAGGGAAGTCGTACTATCAAGAGGGGTTACTCTTTGGAAAGCTTGGGGAAATCATTTCTGCATAATAAAAAACCATACTTGCACCCCACAGCCCTCCTACAACCTTGGTGGAAAAAGACAGGAAATTGATCTGCTGAAAAACAGGCCAAACTGGAAGAAATCTGAATGGCTCGGTTTGGTCCGGAATTCTAAACCACCCGGAAAATTCCGGATGGATTCCGAACTGATTCCAGGCTGAGCTTTTCCTTTCTGATCTCAGTCCGAATTCTAGTGGGTAACATCCGGATTATTCCGAGCCACCCGGAATTCTGAGCCAAATCCGGATCCATTTCGGACTGCACGTTTTCTGTCAAAAAACGGCTAGTTTTTCAGTGGACCTATTTAAGTCGCCCTTCTTCTCCAAGAGGGGCACCCGACAAGAATATCTTTGCCCACCTTTGTTGCAAGCTTCAAGCTCATAGATCTCTCTCCCTACCCACTCAAACACCTTGTCCTTCTAGGATTTGGGAGAGTACACCTTAATCTACACCTACACCAAAGCGATTTGATTTCCCCATCCATTCCATTGAGGAACTTGTTACTCTTGGGTTCATTGGAACCCTAGACAGTCGTGGTCGTTCTTGTGGCTTTGGGAGCCGCGGGGACTAGCCGGGAGCCTCCAATTGAGTTGTGGAGAAGTGCCCCGGCCTTGTTGAGTCTTGTAGCTTTGGGAGCTGCGGGATTCCGGTGAGAGCCTCCAATTCGGTTGTGGAGTGTGTCTCATCCATGTAAAGGTTTGTTGCCGACCTCGAGGGCATCATATAGTGGCTCGTGGATCTCCTCATTGGAGGATAACACGAGGGAGATACGGTGTGCCATAGCAAGGCTATTCGGGGATCACTTGTGACCCCGCACCGCTCCAACGAAGACGTAGCTTCCCGGTAAACATCTCCGCGTCACCGTGTGGTTATCTCTTAACCTTCATTTACTTGTATTGCTAGCTTATCTTGTTTAGAATATCTTACTAGTTTGTATCTTGCTCATCATATAGGATTGTTCGCCTAGTTGCATATCTAGAGAACTTATATTTGAGCAAAGCCTCATTTGGTTAAAGAAAAAGAAAATTTGTAGTTGCCTATTCACCCCCCCTCTAGTCAACCTACTCGATCCTTTCAAGAAGGAAGGAAAAATGAGTCTCCACCAACGCCCCAAAAAGCCAGAGGTTTAGTGCCATCTCCGCCTCAAAATATTACAAAACTTTGTGCTAGAAAATGCTCCAACTTTTACCTGAAAGTATTGGGACTTAAACGTCTGGAATCTAAGCTACTCAATATTTCGAAAAATGTGATTTAAAAAGGTTCGACCAAAAGTAAACACAAATATCTTTTAGATAGAGGTCAAACCCAACTAACAAAATAATTCAGGAGTTTCTAGAAAATAGTGCAACCACGCCACATAATGGATTTGTGGCACCTAAGCTCGCTAGAGCTCGGTTCTTTAAAATATGAAAATGGTATAAACTTTTACATATACATGGTATGTATATTTGTGTAAAGTTTAGGTAAAAAAGACGTTTTATTTTGGGCTACAGAAAATAACAAAATTGTGGTTGTGTAAAGGAGTAAAAATATACTGAAATTTGTCTTTTTTGAGTAGCCCAAAATATAACCTATTAATTTAAATGGAAATTCTGGCCCAAGATAACTTATCATTATCGTTAACTTATTAGTCGACTCAATATAAGAGACAAATCGGCTTATCGGGCGATAAATCAATTTTATCGGTGGGCTATTTATCAACCATATTTTTTGTAAATCACATATTTCAACACTAAAACATCTAAAATAGGCTATAAAAATATATTATATTGGCACTATAAATTCTAAAATACGATATACAAATATACTATATTCAATAATACTAAATTTTTTAAGATGGCTATCATTAACCCTAGATTTCAGTGTTGAAAAATCGATGTAACGACATATCGGGCGATAAATCGCTTGCCATACCGTAAATCGGACCAAACGATAAACTCGGCCGATATGGCTTTATCTTGTCCTTTAACCACCGATAAGCGATAAATCGGCTGATAAATTGGCTTACCAGCGAAATACATAGTAAATATGTAATTGTATATAAGTTTTGGAAGATTTGTTTGGACCCAGGAACACGATTTTCATTTTTTTTAAACGAGATCACTGGTACTCTTGTGCATCAACGAGTTTTCCTACCAGGCGTTTCGCAATAAAAAGGGACTGTCTATTTGTCAGCTAGCTGATTTCTAATTCGTGCACAGACAGATTTTTAGACGAATCAAGTGTTGGCACGTGGACAAAGTTGTCTCTGTCCATGGTAAACCTGAGAGCGTCTATTTGGCGCGCGGAACTGACTTGATTTCATTAACGGGTTGACCATTTTCAGCCCGACTCGGGCCCAAATAACAAAAATCTTTCCGCATCTCACAGCTGGGCTTTCTCTCAGTATTTGGGCTTACTTCCTCGGCAGGAATTGCTTCCGTGCGACACAGCTGGGAGGAGGGGGGGCAGGTGAGGATCTTCTTCTTGAAGAGGATATCGATAAGCTGCTGTTCCCCCCTCGTCGAAAAAGGACACAGACACAAAAAAGACACAGAAAACACAGTAGATGTAGGATTTGGGTGAGGACACACCGCAAAAAATGGAAGATGATGGAGAAGGGAGCATGAAATCTGACGGAAAAGAAGGAGACAATATATCTGACGGGAGAGATGCTGAGTATGCACAGGGAAAAACTATAGAGTTCATAGATAGATAGAGTTTCATAGATAGATAGTAGATAGATATAATTTGCTAAGTGAAATCAACTTACAACAACTCAGAAAAAAAGAGGGATTAAGAAGAACTAAGACAGATAGATAGAGTTTGATGACATAACTTACAAATTTCATAGTACTAGCATTTCCCTCCCGAAAATGCATAAGATAGATCCCATCACAAAATATATAGGTCCTGACAAAGCATGACCTCAGGCCCACCCTACATTTGAAGTCTAAAGAACATCGAAAGTGACCATCAGGAAGTCGTCATCATTCTTGTGAAAGAGGATCAGCACATCCGGCCCATGTCCCAGTTCATTCTCATTAGCGAACGGAGATCATCCATCCCTGAAACAAACCTTTCCATCTTTGCACGTGTAGTATGACGATAGCCCGTGGTAGACCCCAAATAGACTTTTCATGAGCACTGCCTTCCCCGCATCAGGAATGTTCTGAGACAATTTCCTTGGGATGCGCTACGAAGGACATAGAACCAACATCAGTACACTCAAGTGCATGAAAAAAACAGATGCCGCATTGGTAACCTGATAAGAACAGACTTACCAATCCATTGTGAGAAATATCTGTGACAGTTAAAGTGTGGACGAAAATAGCTCCCAATCCAAGACCGCTTGTTTGGACACATGTATCCAGCCTTCCTGTTGACGACCAGCAGTCAGTTCAAGACCCCTTGAGAACACAACAACAGTTGCATTTGAAAGGACAAGGATGTCGCCTAGAGAGGGGGGGTGAATAGACGATTTAAAAACTTTTCCGGTTTAGGCTTGATAATTGCGGAATAAAACTAGATGTTTAAATTAACAAGCTAACAACCTAAATATACTAGGCTCACCTATGTGCACCAACAACTTATGCTAAGTGACGAGGTGTACCCTCATCAATTCCCATGGTTAAGGACCTAGGGTTGAGATTATGGGGAGAGAACGTGGTAGTACTGGTAGTTTCGTCGGCTGACAAGCAGAGGCAAAGATTTACCCAGGTTCAGGCCCCTCAAGTGGAGGTAAAGACCCTACTTCCTGATTGTCTGTTATTGATCGCTGGAGATTATGAGGTTACAAGGTGGCTCCGGCGAGATGACGATCTCGCAAGAGCTTTGGTGGTTCGAGTATGGCTTGGTCCTAGATCGGCACCCCTCCCAGCCTTTAAATAGGCTGGGTCTCGGGAGTTTGTAACCGACCTAGTTTACACATAAGGAAAGTATAAACCGACTATGTCTATGTCTAAACTTGGAAGGTACTCCATCTTGTTGGGCCTCTCGTCTTGGGCTTCGAGTCGTATCTTCGCTATTTGGGCTTTTAGTCATCACGTGCACCAGGTACCCTCACGGTAGGGTACCCGAGATGTATATCCTTGTCAGTAGCCCCCGAGTACTTGTCTGACTCGAAGAATCGGGCATGGACTCGTTCGTAAGTGCACGTCATATGCTTAGCATTATATATATTATATTGGAATTCCTGTATGAATAGCACATGTTGGCTATGTCGAGTATTTCATCGACTGTGGTTTTTGCTTATGATGATCAAGGGATAATAGCTTAGCAGGCCCAGTTCACTCGACGGATCGGGACTGGTTAACTACACATTTGGGTAACACCTTACTAGCTTTCAATCAAACTCGAGTCCCCGGACTCGAATCTGGAACAAACTGGTCAGATTCGACTAGGCCGCGGAGGTCTTACTGAGTCGATCTGCAGTATAACTTTGAATTTTACCCAACGCGTCCGTCGGGATTTTTCATCATGTCTGCTGACACGGAAAGTATAAGGATTGACGTTGCTGGAACGGTCCTTAGCCCAGCTCGAAAGTTCGGCGGGTCTTACCTTTGCACTATGCATGCAGCATCCGAGGTATTTGCGACGGACGCAACTCGGGAATGTTTCGAGTATGATTTTATATATGAACAGTCGATATATTCGTCGACTGACACTTTGACACTATTTTATCGGGTGCGCGACAGCGCTCCCGATGGGAGTAGCCCCCGAGATTGTGCTTTATTGATTGCAATGAAGGATAATCTCAAAATCATCTTTCCCTACATTTGTTAGTCGAAGAAAATCTTTTGCCATAATTCTATCGGGTGCGCGGCAGCGCTCCCGATGGGAGTAGCCCCCGAGATTGTGCTTTATTACTTGTAATGGAGGATAATCTCAGAATCACCTGGTCTTGATCATCTTTAGTCGAAGAAATTTTTGATATGCTCCCGATGGGAGTAATATGTCTTTGATCGAAGAGACAGTCGAGTGACCATACACTCGACAAACAATCGAGTGATTAATATGCTTTGGGCGAACCCGACATCTTTTCTGAACAAATTTGCTGCAATGACGTCAGGGATGACGTTTTATGGCGACTGCGCCACCTGACACGCGGTGGCGTGCGCTATGCTGCGATAGATGGGACGTGACACGTCTTGTGGGCCCATTGTACAGCCGTTTGGACTGGATTTGACCGTTCAGGCACGATTTCTCCGGGGCCATGATGGTAGTTCCTAGATTCCCGTGCGTAGTGGGCGGAGTGGCCGGCGACGGTTGCCCTCCGTGGCTGCCACGTGTACGGTTAGATTTGCTTATTTGCCCACGATCTCGCATCGACGGTGCGGATTCTTTTGCGTTTGAGGTTAAAAAGGGTGCGGCGGCGTAAATAGTGTTTTTACTTGTCATTTGCTCTCCGCCGCCGCTACTTCTTCTTCCTCTCCCGCATCGCCATAGCCTCAGAGCGAAGCTTGTGCAACCACCTCCGCCATGACGAAACCTGCCACCCGGAAGGGCAGGAGTGCCGCGAGCGCATCGGCAGACAGCGCCGCTGCCGCTGCCAGCGGTTTGAAGAGGGCAAGGGCGCCTGGACCAAGTCCACCTGCAGCAAAAGGATGCTCGCCGGCCTGCGAAACGACGGGCTGATCCCTGAGGATGTCTCGCAAGTTCGCATCCCCGGCGCCGAGGTAATCCCGCGCCCAGGCCCCAATGAGCGGGTCTGCTTTGTGATTTTGTGAACAGGGGATTCTCCTTCCCTGTTCACAACTTTCTTCGTGCACTGATGCACGTTTATGGGTGCAACTGCACGATTTTACGCCCAATGGGCTTTTGCACATTGCGTGTTTTTTCGTTCTTTGCGAGTGCTTCCTGGGCGTCGCACCCCACTTTGGTTTGTTCCGCCGCATCTTCAATGTCAAGCGCCAGCACAGCACCAAGGGACCTGGTGGTTTTGGAGTACAGGCTCGACCTGATGTCGAGTACTTCAAGATCAACTTCCTGGAGTCTGTGCAAGGATGGCGCCAGAAGTGGTTCTACATCAAGGATGTGACCATTGGCGCCCAAACCTTCGGGTTGCCTGCCTTTGACGCAGACGCTCTGGTAAAGAAGAGGCCATCCTGGATTGCCCAGCCGACCGGAGTCGAAGCCGAAGAGGCTGACAGTTTGATGGAGAAGGTGCTGAAGCTTCAGACCACTGCTGGTCGAGAGGTCACGGGCATCCACCTGCTAGCCATTATGGCCAAGAGGCGAGTGCAACCCCTTCGAGCCCGAGCACATGCTATGTGGGGATACAGTGGTGCTTCTGACCCAACCCGCTCACGCGCAGTAGAGCTTTCTGATGCGGAGGCGGAGAAGTTGGTAAGAAGCCTTACCAAATTGACTGATGAAGATCCCTGCGAGATGAACTCGCCTGTGCCTCCTTATGAAACCAGCAACCCTTTACCAGAGGTAACAGTCGATACTATATCTCAGTTGATATGTTATGCATGTGTGATGTTGAATCCTTTGCTGTTTATTTGTGCAGGGACACAAAATGTATGAGTCGATGCCTCCCTTGCCAGAGAGCGGCCCAGTGCCAGACAATGAGCCTTTCGAGGCAGATTCTGATGATGAGATGGCCTCACTCGCCACCGCACACACGCCAGAAGCCGATGAGGGCGATGCTGAGGTGCAGGGCAAGCAGAAGCGGTCGCGCGACGAGGAGGACACCGCTGACTCGGAGGAAAAGGAGGAAGACAGGACGGAGTCGATGACGGCGCCACTCGAGATTCCCCCGATTCGCTCGCTTCCCCCTCGACCACCGAAGAAATCGCGCCCGAGCATGGGTGTGCTTGCACCTGGTCGATTGTGCGACCTTACTGAAGAGTAAGTATTATGTGCATATGCTTTGTCATGTTATGAATAATACCACCTTGTATACTTATAATGTGTGAAACAGTGTTTCCTCGGATGAGGATATGCCTCCGCCACCTACGGCGGAAAAGAGCAGCGCAGCGTCCACTGCACGGACGCTGCCACCAGAGCAGCCGCCTACCCCTGCGACTCCTGCCGCTACAGCCACAGCTACGCCACCCGAGCCGGAGGTTGCAGCAACTGAGAGCGGAGCTGCGGCTGCAGGTGTCCCTGCGTCGACTTCTTCCTTCTTGGAGCACGTAAGTTTGTGCTTGCCGTAGTTTTAATCCTCATCGAATGCGATTTTTTTTGCCTAACTCAGTTATTGAGTTATGAATTTGCCCATGTCGTGTACTTAGGCATTTGTGCGAGAGTTGCTGAAGGCTGGTGCCAAGTATGTGCACAAGGAGACTGAAGCCGCCACCTGCAGCAGCAACTCGAAGTTGCAAAGAGTGCGTATCTCTTTATGCTATCACCACTTGTTGAGGGTGATTTCTCTTGCAGTCTGCTGATCATGTGTGTTTGTTTTGCAGAGGCCGCCGCTGATGCGGCAGAAAATTTGAACAACGCCACCCGTCGAGTGGCTGATCTGGAGAAGAGGCTGAAAGCAGCCGAAGTTAGGGAGGAGTCGGCAATTGGTCGACTCTCTGCCGCCAGCACCAGCTTAACTGGTACGAATTTTTGCTCTGTTCCTTAGATGTTTGAGGTTTCTGATATATGGTGCTGATTATTTTGTCCATATGCTAGGCGTGATGGATGGCCCGACTGCTACTGGCAAGCAAAGCCTTGGCACCTCACTTGATGAAAGTGTGGCTGTCTCGGAGGCTACCAGTAGCAGAGCAGGGGAGATGCTAACGCAGGCGGCGAGTGCCTTGGGCGCCCTCCATGGCAGCTTCTTCCCCGGCGAGGAGCTACCATCTTCCTTTGCAGAGCTGGTTGATTTATTCAAGCCTGAAGGGACTGCCGTCGCTGACTTCTGTCGCGAGCAAATGGTAAGTGGTGCTCAGACTACTTTTCTCATGTTGCTCGCGCACGGAGTCGAGGCAGATTTTGACGCAGCCACGAAGAAGTTTCCACGGGGTCCTGATGGCAGAACCGTCGGGCTCGGCACTTGGATGGAAGCCGCCAAAACATATGCCCAACAGCTGGTAACAACTGTTGAAGAAAGGGCAGCCAAGGTCCAGGCGAAGAAAACTTCCTCCAAGAAGTCGACGACTTAGCCAGTGACCCCTTTGTTTGACTAGGTCTAGGAATTTCGTCATTTTGCTTTTGCTATATGTAAATTATCAGACATCGTATCTGTCTTGTTATGAAACATGAACTTCAGTGATCGGGAGGCGCAGCCCCCGAGCCTTTTGTTTGAGCTCTTTTATGCTTCCTTATGCATTGAATTATTCTGACTGTAGAACCGAGCTTCTAAACCATCGACTGGCCCTGTTGTGGGTGGTTCTTCGAAGTCACGAAGCGTTAATGACCAAAAATTATGGACTTTCTTCATCAAAAGCTTTCCGAAGTTACTCGCGAGCTGAAGGAAACACAAGATGCGTATGCTGAGTTGCAGTCGAGGCCATCCCCAACTACAGAGCGAGAAGCCTTTTTGCTTGAGGAGTTGGAGAGAGTAAATCTGCAACTCGAATGTAAGACATTTTTGGATCATCGAGATCTATTCTTTGCAAGGTGACTCGACTGGGCGATGATGAGCCCTTTGCTTTTGCGCAGGTGTTTGCTCTGACCCGATAAAGGAGGAGGCACGAATTCAGGATCGACTCGATGGTCACGCGAGTAGCACTGAGTACTCCACTCACCCCTTTGGTCAGACAGGGCGAAGAGCGCCATTTTGGTAAGGCTTCTGGACCGGGCTTGGCGCACAGCCATTCGACTGGAGACTTGCAGGTTGGCTTTATTTCGAGTCCACGAAGCTTTGTTTCCTTTGAATGAGCAACCACAGGGCCTTGTGGCTTTGCTGAAGAAATTTCGAAAAGGCAAGGCGATCAAGAAGTTTGTGCGTGAGCAACTGATTAGCGGGGCTAACGTTGCTCTTGCCTTTGTGCGATCGCACCTTCCGCACCTTGATTTGAAAAGGATTGCGATGGGACCCGCACCCTACCAGGTGGTGGTCCTGTGCCGATGGAGGAGCACTACCAAGAGACACGAGTGGACGCATTGGTCCTAATCCATCGTGTGCTGAAGGAGGAGGAAAAATGGACCGAGCCCAAGGATGAACCTGTTGAGTAGGTTATGTGTATGGGGGGTGACCCCAAAGCGTAAAACGCAACACTTGTGATTATTGTACATTATTTGTTTATATGTATGCAGCCCCCGAGCCTGTTGAGCGGGGTGTATGAAGCAACTTGCTATAAAATTAGGACTATCCAGCCCCCAGTATTCGTGTGCGGCTGTGAATATTTGCAGTACTTGAAGCTTCACTTGATGCTTATAGGCTCAACTCCCGAATAATTGAGTGGGGTTAAACAACTTTTGTGTTTATGTATGATTTTTATGACCCAGCCCCCAGTATTCGAGTGCGGCAGGGGTATTATGTTGTGAACAAGCGGAAGCGCATGCTTTTTGAGATAGCGCAGCCCCCGAGTGCTCGGGTGAGGCTAATTTTGTGAAATCAAGTTATGCGAATAGTAAGCAGGGAGAAATATGAGGAATCATGAATTATATTCCATTTTGAATGTTAAGCTGCAGGCCGCCTCATTAAAAACCTTCCAGTCCCCTTAGGTACCCTGGTAAGGAAAAGAGCGCGTCTGAAACCTGCAGCTATCCGACATATGTGCCTATTACATTGTGCGACTGAGATCTAAGCATAGAAACGGCGCAGCTGCGCAACGTTCCAAGGATTATGCGAGAGTTCTCCTGTCTTCGCGTGCTTCAGTCTGTATGCTCCACCACCAATGACCTCGGTGATGATGAAGGGTCCTTCCCATGGAGAAGCGAGTTTGTGCACCTTCTTTTGCTTCAGTCGAAGTACCAGGTCGCCAACCTCGAAGGACCTGGTACGCAGTCGACGGCTGTGATAGTTGCGGAGGTCCTGCTGATAAACAGCTGTGCGTGCGAGCGCCGTGTTACGTGCTTCTTCTAGCAAGTCGACTGCGTCTTCGAGTGCCTCGTCTGCATCTTCTTCATTGTATGCTTCGACTCTTGGTGCGTTGAACCTTACGTCTGATGGCAGATTGCCTCTGCGCCGTAGACCATGAAGAATGGAGTGAATTGCGTTGAGGCGTTGGGTGTTGTGCGTAGGCTCCATAGCACAGACGGGAGCTCTTCTACCCAAGCACCCGCAGCCCTTTTGAGTGGCACCAGGAGGCGCTTCTTGATTCCACTTGTCACAAGCCCATTGGCCTTTTCGACTTGGCCGTTTGATTGCGGGTGCGCCACAGATGCATAATTGAGCGTGATATCTTGCTCTTTGCAGAAGGATTTGAATTCCTCAGCCGTGAAGTTTGTACCGTTGTCAGTGATGATGCTACTTGGCACACCAAAGCGGTATATGATGGATTTTATGAAATTGACTGCTGTAGTGGCAGTCGAACTTGTGATGGGTACTGCTTCAATCCACTTGGTGAACTTGTCGACCGCCACCAGAAGGTGAGTATGCCCTCCATGGGAGGATTTTTTGAGTGGCCCAACCATATCGAGCCCCCACTGGGCGAAAGGCCAGGCCAATGGTATTGTCTTCAACGCCGATGCGGGTGCGTGCGGCTTTGTGGCGAATTTTTGGCAGCCGATGCACCTTTTGACTATGTCCTCCGCGTCTTTGAGTGCTGTGGGCCAGTAGAAGCCTGCGCGAAAGGCTTTGGCTACGAGTGATCGACTGCTGGCGTGATGCCCGCAAGTACCTGCATGAATATCACGAAGGATGGCTTGGCCATCTTCAAATGCTATGCAACGCTGGAACATACCTGATATGCTGCGTTTGTAAAGTTCACCGTTGATGACAGTGTATGCTTTAGATCGTCGAGTGACGCGTCTTGACTCTGTGAAGTCTTCGGGTACCTCGCCGCGGAGTATGTATGCGAGGAAGGGTTGAGTCCAAGTTGGCTCGATGAGGAGTACCTCGACTGGTGGGTCCTCTGTGCTAGGTGTTTTGCTCTTGGCTGGTGCGGCTGATGCAGGAGTTGCCGCTTCTTTTTGATTGATCTGTGCTCGATGCGCTCGAAGAAGACACCAGGTGGCACTGGTGCTTTGGTCGCACCAATGTTGGCTAACTTATCTGCTTCTTCATTGCTCTCACGCCCTATGTGCCGCAACTCGCAGCCTTCGAAGCTGCCCTCCATGATGTTGTACAGGTCACGGTAGGCGATCATGTTATCTGCGATTGCGTCGCAGGCCTTCATTGTTTGCTGCACCACCAGATTCGAGTCGCCGTAGATCATCAGTCGAGTGCACCCGAGGGCTTTGGCCATCCTCATGCCATGGATCAGAGCCTCATATTCTGCTTCGTTATTGGATGGGAACTCGAATCCCATTTGCAGGATATAGCGGAGCTTGTCGCCTTTTGGTGATATGAGGATGACACCTGCGCCTGCGCCTTCGTTTTTCTTCGAGCCATCAAAGTACATAGTCCAGGAATTGGACACATCTGGTGCTCCTGGGAGCTGAGCTTCAATCCACTCGGTGTGGAAGTCGGGTAAAACTTGTGCTTTGATGGCCTTCGGGTAATCATACTTGATGTCTCTTGGTGCTAGCTCGATGAGCCATTTTGCTACTCGCCCAGTTGCATTGGGGTTTGTGAGGATGTCCCCGATCCCTGAGTGCTGATTACAGTGATCGGGTGCTCGGAGAAGTAATGCGTCAGCTTCCTTGAGGACATGAACACGGCGTAGCCAGCTTCTGATAGTGCGGGTACCGCTGCTTTGATGTGGAGAGCACTTCACTCAAGTAATAGACTGGACGTTGTATGCTTTGGGCGTGTCCCTCCTCTCTGCGTTCGACCACTAGAACAGTGCTCACCACCCTGTTAGTTGCAGAGACATATAGGTATAGTGGCTCGCGTTCCCTTGGTGCTACGAGGATTGGAGGGCTTGTGAGGACTCGCTTGAGGTCCGTGAAGGCTGCTTCGGCTTCTGGCGTCCACTCGAATTTATCTGCTTTCTTCATCAGTCGATAGAACGGGAGTGCTTTTTCGCCTAGCTTGCTGATGAATCGACTGAGTGCTGCTACTCTACCCGCCAACTTTTGCACGTCATGGAGCTTTGAAGGCCTTTGCATCGTCAAGATGGCCTGTATTTTCTCCGGGTCCGCCTCGATTCCTCGAGCTGAGACTAGATACCCGAGGAGTTGCCCGGCTGGCACGCCGAACGTGCACTTCTTCGGGTTGAGCTTGATGTGGAAGCGTTTGAGGTTTGCGAATGTCTCTCGCAAGTCATCGAGTAGTGTGTTTTCCTCTCTTGTGGTGATGACGATGTCATCTACATAGACCTGGACGTTTCGCCCAATTTGCTTCTTGAGGCAATCTTGCATCATGCGCTGGTAGGTTGCGCCTGCGTTCTTGAGCCCGAAAGGCATTGTGGTGTAGCAGTAGACCCCGAGTGGGGTTATGAACGCCGTTTTCTCTTCATCTCTTCCTTCATCCTTATCTGGTGGTAACCCGAGTAGCATCCAGGAAGGACAAGCGAGCGCACCCGGCGGTGGAGTCGACGATCTGGTCGATTCGAGGTAGTGGAAAGTGATCCTTTGGACAACACTTATTGAGTGCTGTAAAATCTACGCACATCCGAAGGATATCTGTGTGCTTCTTCTCTACGAGTACGGGGTTGGCCACCCATTGTGATTTCTTGATCTCTCTGATGAATCCTGCTGCGAGTAGCCTGTCGACTTCGGCTTCGACTGCAGTTCTTTTTGGGCCGGATATGCGGCGCATTGTTTGCTTGACTGGTTTAGCATCTGGAAGTAGCTGGAGAGAGTGCTCGGCGAATTCCCTGGGAATACCTGGCATGTCTGCTGGACACCATGCAAATATATCCCAGTTCTCACGGAGGAATTCGACGAGCGCGCTTTCCTATGCGATAGGCAGACTCGACGAGACATTGACTGTCTTGGTCGGGTCAGTCGGGTGCACCTGATGCGATCTTGTGTCATTGGTGGCATTGAATGCTCTGTCGACTGCCACCTTTTTGTTCTGGCATAAGTGTTCGATCGTTGGAGACCGCTAGATCAGCGAGTGTTGCTTCCATGCCAAACATCTCAGAGATTTTGCTGAATTCTCGGTCGCAAGAGTCAGACTTTTGGAAGTTCCCTTGACTGTGATTACTCCTTTTGGTCCAGGCATCTTCAGCTGGAGGTATGCGTAATGTGGCACCGCCATGAATCGAGCGAACGTCGGGCGTCCAAGTATAGCATGGTATTGTGACTTCCAGTCGACCACTTCGAACTCAATCGACTCTGTCCTGAAGTGGTGCTTGTCCCCGAACGTTACGTCGAGTTGTATGGTGCCTCTGGGCTTATTGCTTTCCCTGGAACGATACCGTGGAAGGTATTTGAGATCTTGGCAGGTTTTCGACTGACCTGTTCATTTTGCGGAGCGTATCTGCGAAGATGATGTTTATGCCGCTCCCACCATCCATGAAGACCTTGGACATGGCGTAGCCTCCAATTTGCGCGTCGAGTACCAGAGCAGAGTGCCCTGGCGAACAACCGATGGAGGGTGGTCCTCTTTGCTGAAGCTTATTGTAGTTTCGGATCCCTTCAAGTATTCTGTTACCGCAGGAGGTGACATGACCGCCATGTTTACTTGTCGAGTGCGAAGTTTTTGCTCCCTGTTGGAAGGTCGACCTTTCTGTATCATGTACATCTGCCCTTGGGGCGGAGGGTACTGTGGCTCGTCCACCCGAGGTATGTGCTGTATGGCACCCGCGAGGTTTCCGCCTGCAGCAGGCTGTGGTGGTGGAGGTGGTGCCATCAGAACAGGCACATTGTTTGGCTGAGGCACGGGTGCAGGTGCTTGTGCGGCTGCTGCCTTTCTGCGATTTACGTAATCAGTCGCCATTTGGTCGAACTCCCTGCAGTTTCTCATCGAGTGATTGGATCGCAGTTTTCCGTCGTCCCCCTTGTACAGGTGGAATCTGCAATCAGCGTCCATCTTTTCTTCGAATGATCGCTCAGATTGTGCCCGTGACTTGCGCCAGTCCTTCCTCTTGTAGCTATCACTGCGTTGGCCGCGGTCTCGGCTGTCTCGACGATCATCTCGACTGTCTCGCGATCATCTCGACTGTCTCGCCGATCTTCCGACCGTCGGTCGCTTCTGTCCTGGTCATTGCGGGGTGTGGAGAACCCAGCCGCCATGAATTCGGGTCTGTCATCGTCGTAGTGACGTTTTGAACGTTTGCGCCTTCGGTCGTCTCTGTACGAGTCTCTGCGGCTTCGACTGCCGCTTTCATGATTGTCACGGGGTGAGGACCCGCGTGTGGTGCGCGCCATGTCTCTCCGTCTGCCCACTCAGTCGCGGTCATCAAGAGGTAGCCACAGAGGTTGGCTTTTTGCGACCGAGTGCTTCTTTGAGTCCCCCTGGCGAGTCCCATTATGAAAGCATCCATGGCCATGTCTTCTGAAATTACTCCGACTGAGTTGCGTATCTCAGTCCATCGTCTGATGT
Organism: Poa pratensis; assembly: GCA_947311845.1. NCBI lineage: Eukaryota > Viridiplantae > Streptophyta > Magnoliopsida > Poales > Poaceae > Poa > Poa pratensis. The sequence goes on from CAMZMU010000064.1 coordinate 52,984,817, forward strand.
ATGACCTCAGCGTTTCGTCTGAACGTTGCACGCAGGCCCGCAGTTCCTCGAACGTTTTTGGGCGCTCACATAGAGGCTCGAAGTTTTTGATGAAGTCATCGCGGAAGTGATCCCACGAGTCGTACTTTGATGGAGGTAGGGCCTTGAGCCAGTCGCGGGCTGTGCCTTCGAGCATGAGTCGTATGTATTGCATGGCGTGGTGTTTGTGCCTCGCTGGCACGCGACAGCCAGCCTGTAGTCTTCCAGCCACCCAGAAGGTTCCTGTCGACCCGTGTACTTGGGCTGTTCAGATGTGAGTTTGAACCCTTTGGGCATCCGTGTCTCGCGGACGCGTCGAGTGAAGCACAGAGCTCCATGTGGCTCAGGCTCTCGATCAGAGTATGAGTCGCTACTGTAAGATCTGCGTGATCTGCTCCTGGACCTGCGCCTACGCGAGCCGCTTCTTTCCTTCGAGTGGTGGCGACGACCACTGTGATTATGCTCTTCCCGACGCGTGTCGACTAGGGCACGGTCTCGACTCCCACCTGGAGTTTTGGAATTTGGCGTATGGCCTTCGCCGCTAAGGCGAGTGATTTGATCTGCTGGCGATGCAGTTTTGCATTGGGGTCATCAGCTGGAGGTTTGATTGCCTCAGGTATGCTGCAGCGGTGTAGAGAGCACCCGCAGCTGTTTTGGGTACTGGCATCCTTCCTCGTCGTATGTCATGAAGAGTTGCCTAAGTTGCGGGTGAGTGCCGCCCTTTCGTCTGGCGAGAGGTGTGACAACCTTGATCTGGGTCTGTGTCTGCTCGCCCGGTGGAGCTCAGGGAGAGCTGTCTTCTTCGCGCACTCGACAAGCTAGCTTGCTTTTTGCGTTCTTCGAGTGTTGCTCTGACCTGCCGCAGTCGAAGTGATTCCTGCCAGTTGAAGTACTGGAAGGTCAACATCTCCTCTTGTGTTGCGTCTGCTGGCATCATTGTGCACTCCTTGATGACTTTATCTGCTTTTGCTGCCATCTCAGCAGTGATTGTGAGAGTTGTGACTCCGTCCGGCATAGTAACTGTGCACGGGAATTCTGTAGGCCTGCGGCTGGCCGCAGCATCTGATGATTCTGCGGCGATGGCGACGTAGACCTGCTGGGGTATCACCCGAGGGTATGTATGTGTGTCTTCGAGTCCGTCATGGACTCGACATCTCATCAAGGCTCATGTCGGAGTCGATGCCCGTCGAGTGGTCCGTCTGGACGGATCTCGCTGTCGATGCCTTCATCGCCTATGCTCATCTCGGCGTCGGCGAGTTGTTATGAATCTCGAAGTCGAGGTTGTTGTTGTTGGTGCAGATCTCGGAGTCGACGTGGTTGTCGATATGAGTTTCAGGTTCGTCGAAGTCGCTGAGGAGATCCCGCAGTCGAAACTATCCTCGAGTGGGAGATCAGCTCGGGATCGTTTGTGCGGTATGCTGATTCGGCCTCCTCGCCCTGGAGTTCTTCAATGAGCTCGCGCATCTCTCGTGTGGACATGGTTGTTGCAGACGAACAAGCTTGGAGGGTCGACGATGGTATGGACACAGTTGAGGGATCCGCAGTCGAAGGAGCCGCAACCGATGGAGCCTCGGGTGCGGAAGTCGCGAGTTGGCGTGGATCCGTCAAGTCCTGCACACCAAGCTTGTTGACGAAAAAATTGAACGAACCAACGGTTAAACCCAAACCTGACTCGAGATCGGAGAAGGCCTCCTGGAATCCTGGCGAGTGTGGCTCGAAATCCATCAGAGGATCCGATGCTTTTTGCGGGTGAAGCTGGCGTGTTGCCGTTTGTCGAGTGAGCCGGCGAGTTGCCGTGTGCCGCCTGAGTCGGCGAGTTCTGGTTTGTCGATGCAGCCGGCGAGTTGCCGTTTGTAGATCCGATCGGCGAGTCGCCGTTTTCCGATGGAACCGAAGAAACCGCGAGTCCAGCACTATTCTTTCCCACAGACGGCGCCAATTGACGAGGTGTACCCTCATCAAATCCCATGGTTAAGGACCTAGGGTTGAGATTATGGGGAGAGAACGTGGTAGTACTGGTAGTTTCGTCGGCTGACAAGCAGAGGCAAAGATTTACCCAGGTTCAGGCCCCTCGGGTGGAGGTAAAGACCCTACTTCCTGCTTGTCTGTTATTGATCGCTGGAGATTATGAGGTTACAAGGTGGCTCCGGCGAGATGACGATCTCGCAAGAGCTTTGGTGGTTCGAGTATGGCTTGGTCCTAGATCGGCACCCCTCCCAGCCTTTAAATAGGCTGGGTCTCGGGAGTTTGTAACCGACCTAGTTTACACATAAGGAAAGTATAAACCGACTATGTCTATGTCTAAACTTGGAAGGTACTCCATCTTGTTGGGCCTCTCGTCTTGGGCTTCGAGTCGTATCTTCGCTATTGGGCTTTTAGTCATCACGTGCACCAGGTACCCTCACGGTAGGGTACCCGAGATGTATATCCTTGTCACTAAGCAAGACAAGCAACAAAGTGATAGCAAGATAAAATACTTCAAGCACGAAGGCTATCACAATGTAAAGTGCATAAGAAAAGAGCTCGGGTATAGAAATAACGAGGCACGCGGAGACGAGGATGTATTCCCGAGTTCCTCCTTTTTAGGGGAGTACGTCTCATTGGAGGGGTGTGAGTTTCAAACTCAAGACGCCACAAATGGCCTCACCCTATTCTCCGATGAACCTTGCCCAAAAGCTCGGTTCACCTTCCACTATTGATTTCCCTTTTGGGCGGAATCGAGTCCCGTACAACATCTTGAGGCACAACCCACAAAAGGATTGGGAGCTCCCAAGTGGCCACAAAAGGCCTCAACGCCACAAAAGGCGTCTAGGGTCCAAGACCCAAGAGTAACAAGCTCACGAACTTTCACTTTCACGAATCCTCGTGGAGAGCACAAACCGATGCACAAAAACAATGGCAAGAACACAAGAAGTGCTCAAGTCTTCACTATCAAATTCCATCAAAAGCAACTAATACTTGTGGGGGGGGGAGAAGAGAGGAAGAACAAATAAGAACGCAACAATGGAACTCCAAGATCAAGATCTACTAGGTTCCCCTCACTTAGAGGAGGAATGGATTGGGGGAATTGTAGATCTAGATCTCTTCTCACTTTACCTCAAAGATATGCAAGAATTATGAGAGAGATTGAGAGGTAGGCAAGCTTTTCCAAAGGTCAACATGAAGGAGAGAGAGGGGAAAAAACGAGCTTGAGAGGTTGGTGAACCGTTGGGGAAGAAAGCCCCTTTAATAGGTCCCCTCAGAAAGTGCCGTTGGGCAGTGCAGGAAGGCCGGCTGGGAGCCGGCCTGGCTGGCCTGGGGGCTGGCCTGCGCAGAGAGCTGGCCTGGGGGCCGGCTACCCATCCGAGCCAGCCGGCCTGGGAGACGGCCAGGCCGGCCTGGGGGCTGGCCACCCAGAACCCGAAAATGTAACACCCATAACTTTTTCATCCGGACTCCGATTTTGATGATCTTGGGCTCGTTGGAATCGCAACGAAGAGCTCTTCAAGATTATGCAGAGAAACATCATAGTCCATCATGTGAGGAGGAAGCCAAAAGTAGAAAGGTGAAACCTCTCTATAAAAAGATGAACCGGCAAAACCTCCAAAACCGAAAACGCGACAAGTTTTCCATACGAAATCCTTTTCGGTGAACTAGAGCTTGGTATGGAGATGAACACAACCTCTAAATTCACACATGGATAAAAGCCAAATAAGAACCAAGAAAGATGATATGCCAAGAATGCAAAGGTTTGATCTCTCCACAAAGATGCGATCAAGTTACTCACTTGAGAGCCCTCTTGATAGTACGCCGTCTATCCTTTACCCGGTCTCCCACAACACCAAGAGACAGTAAAAAGAAACCCTATCAAGATCATACCTTTGCCTTGAGCATTCCACTTGAGCTAGATGATGACGATCTTGACTCCCTCAAGTTGAAACACCTTTCTTGATTGTGCTTGCTAGCACATGCTTGATGACGACTTCTCCGAATGCTCCACCATACTCCTTATGGGAGAACCTTGCTAATCTCCGTCTTCATGAATCCACTTGCACTTCATCTTCTTATCTTGATATATATGATGGCTTGGAGATAACATGAAGTTCACTCATCTTCTTTTCCAATCCATGCTTGCAATAAGCTCAACTCTTCGCATGACCATTCTTCATATAAACCCTTGGATGGAACCTTGGTCATCATGTAATTCTTATAGAGTCCAACATATGACTCCAATCTTTTCCTATGGACAAGATCACAAGTATATCTCAATGCAAACATTAGTCCATAAGGATTGTCATTAATTACCAAAACCACGCATGGGGCAACACATGCACTTTCAATCTCCCCCCATTTTGGTAATTGAGGACAATCCTTTTACGAGGGTTTATATAATGATTTAAGCAACCATGCACAACAAAAAGCACTGATGCAAGAGAAAGAAAGGCAAATGCTTAAGAACGAAACTAAAGCATAAAACCAAATTCCCTTAAACCCTCTAAACTTCTCCCCCATTGGCATCGTTTGCCAAAATGGGAGGAAAATTTAGAAGGCCAATATAGTAAGAGCTCCCCATAATTTGTGCCTTTCTCATAATATGAGTGAAATCAAATGCACGTATCCAATGACGATAGTTGGGAAGGAGATCAAACTATATTGAGGATCCAAAGATTGCAAAAGAAAAAACAAATTGAAGATACTTCAACAAAAAAAGTAACCAATCAAAGGATTTGCAAAACCAATAGAACATAAGAAGATATTATGATAGGATCAACCAAGTGTTCTAACAATCAAGAGGGAACTCTCCAAGGTACGTGCACAATGTAGGATTTGCATTTCAATATGGTGTGCACAACATGGAATCCTCACTCCTCTTAGATAATTTTGAACACAAGCAAGTGCAAGAAAGTATTTTTTAGAATACCAATTAAAAATGTAACTACTCTCATGTGTATAAGTTTCTAAGTAGACATTGCTAGCGCTAAGTTGACGAGGGAATATCTCCCCGGCAACAGCACCAGAAACAATGCTTGTACGTCACACGTCAGTTGGGAACCCCAAGAGGAAGGTATGATGAGTGCAGCAGCAAGTTTTCCCTCAGTATGAAACCAAGGTTTAATCGAACCAGTAGGAAAACGAGGTTTGCTTCGAAGGTGTTGGTGAAGGAGTGTAGTGCGGCGCAACACCAGGGATTCCGGTGCCAACGTGGAACCTGCACAACACAATCAAATTACTTTGCCCCAACTTAACAGTGAGGTTGTCAATCTCACCGGCTTGCTGAAAACAAAGGGTTAAACGTATCGAATGGAAGATGATGTTTGTTTGCATAAAACAGTAGAGAACAATGATTGCAGTAGATTGTATTTCAGATGTAAAAGAATGGACCGGGGTCCACAGTTCACTAGTGGTGTCTCTCCAATAAGATAACTAACATGCTGGGTAAACAAATTACAGCTGGGCAATTGACAATTGATAAGTGCATATAACATGCATGTGTGAGTTGTGGTGTCTACTATGAGATTCATTTGGGCATTACGACAAAGTACATAGACCGCTATCCAGCATGCATCTATGCCTAAATAGTCCACTTTCCGGTTAACATCCGTACCCCTTCCAGTATTAAGTTGCAAGCAACAGACAATTGCATTAAGTAATGTGCGTAATGTAAACAATACATTCATCCTTGAATAAAGCATTGCTGTTTTACCCCTAGTGGCAACAACACATCTACAACCTTAGAACTTGCTGTCACTATCCCAGGTTAAATAGAGGTTGAACCCAACTATCATGCATAAATACCCCCTCTTGGAGTCACAAGTATTCACTTGGCCAAGGCTTCAACAAGTAACGGAGAGCATGCAAGATCACAAATGACATAGACATGATAATATAATATTCAGCTCCACATAGGTATCAATATAAGTCAGATCCCAGCAAACACAACATGTAGCATTACAATAAGATGATCTTGATCATGATAGGCAGCTCACAAGATCTAAACATGATGGCACAAGTGGAGAAGACAACCATCTAGCTACTGCTATGGACCCATAGTCCAAGGATGAACTACTCACGCATCACTCCGGAGGCGGGCATGGCGATGTAGAGCCCTCCGGTGATGATTCCCCTCTCCGGCAGGGTGCCGGGAAGAGCTTCAGAACCCCCCGAGTTAGGGTTGACGACGGCGGCGGCAGCGAATATGTTCTGGATGAAAGGCTCGGTGTTTTAGGGTTTTCACGTCTCGGGGAATAAATAGGCGAAGGGGCGATGTCGGCGGACCCCCGAGGGGCCCAAACCACAGGCGGCGGCGGTGGGCCGCGCCGCCAGGTGGTTTGGCCACCTCGTGGCTCTTCGTCTCTCCTTCGGACTCCGTGTACGTGTTGGAAAAATAGGGACTTGGCCTTTTGTTTCGTGCAATTCCGAGAATATTTCCAGAAGTAACTTTCTGAAACCAAAAACAGCAGAAAACAGGGAACTGGCACTGTGGCATCTTGTTAATAGGTTAGTCCCAGAAAATGCATAAAAGTGATATGAAGTGTATATAAAACATGTAGCAAATGGTATAATATAAGCATGGAACAGCAGAAATTATGGATACGTTGGAGACGTATCAAGCATCCCCAAGCTTAGTTCTACTCGTCCTCGAGTAGGTAAAACGATAACAACAAATAATTTCTGAGGAGACATGCTTTCACACAATCTTGATCAATATATTGCAAGGCTCATGTCATGAATGAAGTGACTCAAAGCAATGTCTATAGTTTGCTAACAAATAGATAAAGAGTAAACAATGAATCATATAAGCAAAAACTTTTCATGAATAGTACTTTCAAGACAAGCATCAAAAAGTTTTGCATAAGAGGTAACTCATAAAGCAATAGATTCAAAGTAAAAGGCATTGAAGCAACACAAAGGATGATTAAGTTTCAGCATTGCTTTCAACTTGTAACATGTATATCTCATGGATAGTTGTCAACATAAAGCAATATAACAAGTGCAATAAGTAAACATGTAAGAATCAATGCACACAAAGTTGACACAAGTGTTTGCTTCTAAGATAGAAAGGAGTAGGTAAACTGACTCAACATAAAGTAAAAGATAGGCCCTTCGCAGAGGGAAGCAGGGATTAAATCATGTGCTAGAGCTTTTTAAGTTTTCGAAAGCATATAGAGAGCACAAAATAAGTATTTGAGAGGTGTTTGTTGTTGTCAACGAATGGTAGTGGGCACTCTAACCCCCTTGTCAACCAGACTTTCAAGAGCGGCTCCCATGAAGGACGTTATCTCTACCAGCAAGGTAGATCATCCCTCTTCTCTTTTGTTTACACATGTATTTTAGTTTCTTTATAGATGACACTCCTCCCAACCTTTTGCTTACACAAGCCATGGCTAACCGAATCCTCGGGTGCCTTCCAACATTCACATACCATGGAGGAGTGTCTATTTGCAAATTAAGTTGCTTACTGATAAATCAGGGCAAAACATGTGAAGAGAATTATTAATGAAAGTTGTAATTAATTGGGGCTGGGCACCCCGTTGCCAGCTCTTTTTGCAAATTATTGGATAAGCGGATGTATATGCCACTAGTCCATTGGTGAAAGTCTGTCAGAAGTAAATGACAAGATTGAAAGATAAAACACCACATACTTCCTCATGAGCTATAAAACATTGACACAAATAAGGAGTAATAAAGTTTTGAATAGTTTAAAGGTAGCACATGAAATATTTACTTGGAATGGCAGGAAATACCACATAGTAGGTAGGTATGGTGGACACAAATGGCATGGGTTTTGGCTCAAGTTTTGGATGCACGAGAAGCATTCCCTCTCAGTACAGAGTTTAGGCTAGCAAGGTTGTTTGAAGCAAACACAAGTATAAACCGGTACAGCAAGAATCACATAAAAACATATTGCAAGTATTATAAGACTCTACACTGTCTTCCTTGTTGCTCAAACATTTTACCAGAAAATATCTAGACCTTAGAGAGAACAAATATGCATCCCAAGTCTCAACAAGCTCTACGGTAGTTCTCCACTACTAGGCTTTAACTACATGATGCAAGAGCTTAAACATGATCTACTTGAGAGCTCAAAACAATTGCAAAGCATCAAATCGAAACAAGACAATGATCTACAAGAATGCATATGTCTTTTCCAATACCAACTACTACATGTAGCATTTTCTTTCTTCCAAACAAACACCAATCAATTTATTTAAACATAAACTCTCCAAATGATAATATAATGCAGCAAGAGAGTATTTATAAACAAGTGCTAACAGCTCGAAGAGATGCATGAAAAACAGGAGCTAAAAGCACTGCAGTAGCTAGTTAAGAATACTCAACAAATATAAGTGAAGAACATGAGTATTCACATGAAAAAGCGGAGCGTGTCTCTCTCCCACACAAGGATTGCTAGGATCCGAATTTATTCAAACAAAAACAAAAATAAAAACACACAGACGCTCCAAGTAAAGCGCATAAGATGTGAAAGAATTAAAATATAGTTTCACTAGAGATGACCTGATAAGTTTGTTGATGAAGAAGGGGATGCCTTGGGCATCCCCAAGCTTAGACGCTTGAGTCTCTCTGAATATGGTTGGGATGAACCACGGGGGCATCCCCAAGCTTAGGCTTTTCACTCTTCTTGATCACATAATATCACCCTTCTCGCTTGATCCTTGAAAACTTCCTTCACACCAAACTCAAGACAGTTCTCATTAGAGGGTTAGTGCATAATCAAAAATTCTCATATTCTGTAATGATACAATCAATCCCAAAGCTTCTGGACATTAGCTACAGCCACCAATGCTTTGTGGAGCAAAGAAATCCACACAAACACAGTAAAAGAGCGAATGCAAAACAAAAGGCAGAATCTGTCAAAAACAGAACAGTCTGGAATGACGAATTTTTTCGAGGCACTTAAGTTGCTCAGATGGATCTGGCCTAAAATAATGAAAGTTGCGTACATATCTCAGGAATATGCGTGATTTTTTCAGAATTTTTTGAATTTTCTACAGGGAGATAAGCTCAAATCCGTGACAGCTAAAAATCTGTCACTGCGCAGAAATCCAAATCTTGCATCAACTTTCAATATAGAACTTTACTTGGCACAACATTGCGATAAAATAAAGATACAAAGGAGTTGCTACAGAAGTAACAAAACTCCTTGACTCAAAGAAAACAAAAATAACAGCAAATAAAAACGATGGGTTGTCTCCCATAAGCGCTTTTCTTTAACGCCTTTCAGCTAGGCGCAGAAAGTGAAAATCAAGTGTTGTCAAGTGGCAAATCATTCAAATCATCAAAAGCTTCTTCCAACACACAGCTTGTAACAATGGGTATCTTAGATGTTCCTGGAGGTGTTTCATTACCTTTAACCGTACTAAAAGTTTTATCAATTTTAAGCTCATAATGAGTCTTTGGTTTTGGCACTTTAGGAACATACATAAACTTTTGCTCTCTACCCACATAAACTTTCTCCTTTTTAGACTTAAGAGAAGTAAAGGTTGAACTTAAGGTTTCAATAGCTTCCTCTAACTCATCAATTCTATGATTTTGGGTGTCATGGATATTATTATCCTCAAGAACAGTGATTCTTTCATTGATGGTGGCTATTGATTCATTAGTCTTACCAATACAATCAAGAAAATTTGGAAAAAAATTCTCCATAGAGTCTAACTTATTTATAACATCCTCCAAGGTGATCTCAATTTTAATATCTTTAGTGGGTGGTGTTCCTACCAAACTTTCAATAATATTACAGGCTTCTAAAGCAGGAGTACCCAAGAAATTTCCACCTGTAAGAGTGTCTAGAACATACCTATACCAACTAGAGATACCAACATAAAAGTTCCTAAGGAGGATAGTGGTAGAGTGTTTCTTAGTACATCTATGATGAGCATCACTAATTCTATACCAAGCATCTTTCAAATTTTCACCTCCTAGTTGCCTAAAAGAACGAACTTCAACTTCAGGAGCATTCATTTTGAAAAACAAAATCAAACGAATTAAACAAGTAACTAATTTTTTTGTGTTTTTGATAAAGAGAGCAAACAAGACTAAATAAAAATAAACTAAGCAAGACAAATAACAAAGTAAAGAGATTGGGTGTGAGAGACTCCCCTTGCAGAAGCAATTCGGTTTTCCCCGGCAACGGCGCCAGAAAACGTGTTGCTAGCGCTAAGTTGACGAGGGAATATCTCCCCGGCAACAGCCAGAAACAATGCTTGTACGTCACACGTCAGTTGGGAACCCCAAGAGGAAGGTATGATGAGTGCAGCAGCAAGTTTTCCCTCAGTATGAAACCAAGGTTTAATCGAACCAGTAGGAAAACGAGGTTGCTTCGAAGGTGTTGGTGAAGGAGTGTAGTGCGGCGCAACACCAGGGATTCCGGTGCCAACGTGGAACCTGCACAACACAATCAAATTACTTTGCCCCAACTTAACAGTGAGGTTGTCAATCTCACCGGCTTGCTGAAAACAAAGGGTTAAACGTATCGAATGGAAATGATGTTTGTTTGCATAAAACAGTAGAGAACAATGATTGCAGTAGATTGTATTTCAGATGTAAAAGAATGGACCGGGGTCCACAGTTCACTAGTGGTGTCTCTCCAATAAGATAACTAACATGCTGGGTAAACAAATTACAGCTGGGCAATTGACAATTGATAAGTGCATATAACATGCATGTGTGAGTTGTGGTGTCTACTATGAGATTCATTTGGGCATTACGACAAAGTACATAGACCGCTATCCAGCATGCATCTATGCCTAAATAGTCCACTTTCCGGTTAACATCCGTACCCCTTCCAGTATTAAGTTGCAAGCAACAGACAATTGCATTAAGTAATGTGCGTAATGTAAACAATACATTCATCCTTGAATAAAGCATTGCTGTTTTACCCCTAGTGGCAACAACACATCTACAACCTTAGAACTTGCTGTCACTATCCCAGGTTAAATAGAGGTTGAACCCAACTATCATGCATAAATACCCCCTCTTGGAGTCACAAGTATTCACTTGGCCAAGGCTTCAACAAGTAACGGAGAGCATGCAAGATCACAAATGACATAGACATGATAATATAATATTCAGCTCCACATAGGTATCAATATAAGTCAGATCCCAGCAAACACAACATGTAGCATTACAATAAGATGATCTTGATCATGATAGGCAGCTCACAAGATCTAAACATGATGGCACAAGTGGAGAAGACAACCATCTAGCTACTGCTATGGACCCATAGTCCAAGGATGAACTACTCACGCATCACTCCGGAGGCGGGCATGGCGATGTAGAGCCCTCCGGTGATGATTCCCCTCTCCGGCAGGGTGCCGGGAAGAGCTTCAGAACCCCCCGAGTTAGGGTTGACGACGGCGGCGGCAGCGAATATGTTCTGGATGAAAGGCTCGGTGTTTTAGGGTTTTCACGTCTCGGGGAATAAATAGGCGAAGGGGCGATGTCGGCGGACCCCCGAGGGGCCCAAACCACAGGCGGGCGGCGGGTGGGCCGCGCCGCCAGGTGGTTTGGCCACCTCGTGGCTCTTCGTCTCTCCTTCGGACTCCGTGTACGTGTTGGAAAAATAGGGACTTGGCCTTTTGTTTCGTGCAATTCCGAGAATATTTCCAGAAGTAACTTTCTGAAACCAAAAACAGCAGAAAACAGGGAACTGGCACTGTGGCATCTTGTTAATAGGTTAGTCCCAGAAAATGCATAAAAGTGATATGAAGTGTATATAAAACATGTAGCAAATGGTATAATATAAGCATGGAACAGCAGAAATTATGGATACGTTGGAGACATATCAGACATCAATCATGAAGATATAAGTCCACAAAGAAACATGCACACACAAAATAGATACTACGGTGAAGAACATGATATCCTAGTGGAAGTCATATATATAACAATAAGATTTTTGCTTAAAAGCATAGCACAAAGCTCAATTTTATCTTAAAAGGATATAGATGAACTTTCAACAAATCTCATCATAGCATCAAGAATATCCACAAGGGGAAAAAAAAAGATAGTTGGGATGCTCCGAGAAAGATAACAAGTATCACAAAGGGCAAATGATTTTGCAAATTCATCAATATTGCATATGAGAGACATTGAGAAGAATTGCTAGATTAACATATTTGAGATTGGAGAATCAATAAAATGATTATATATATTCCCTTGATATGTAATCATCCCAGCTTGCTCACATTTGCAATAAAGATGTTTTGATAAAGGCTTTGCAAGAACACATCAATTGCAACAAAAAGATTCATGCCAAGAAACAACCTATACAAGGTTGAAAGCTAGAAAAATAGGATGAGGTAGATACTTGTTACCAAGATAGCATTGGTGATGTAGAAGATAAGAGTTCACGATCATTCAAGCTTGGCTCCAATAAGCACATGGTGACACCACCTTCCTTGTATATGAGACAAGCTTCCAATGCATCTCCAATGTACCTAAAACAAATTCAAGTACAAAATGGTACCCAAACTCATTGGGTCCAAAGTAGTTAGAGCAACTACAATATATATGACAAACTCCACATAAATATGTGCATATTGATATGAAATTGAATTTCATGCACATCTTAGCCATTTAGGATTTGATGGAGTTTTATCCTATATATTGGATCAACAAAAATAAGCATGCCATAAGATATACACATAGTAAATATGCATGCGCAAGACTTCCAAGAACCAAACAAGATACAATTTGGACAAAACACCATTTAAACTAAGAAAACAAACACAAGTGTGACAAGAAAGAGAATTGTCCAAATTATATTAAAAACCCAAATCAACACATGATTGAAGATACCACTTTGAAAAGATATCAAACGAAGGTAAGATACCAAATGATGAAAAAACCATCAAGGAATAAACCAAACCCTCTACACTTCTCATGATAGCACAAAGTACTAAGACGAGAAATGTTTGTCTTCCAAAGAGACACGTCATCGGGATCAAATACCAATTGAAAACAACTAATGTTCAAAACATATAGGATTGCTCCCCCAAGATATGTGCATTATTTATGATCTTGCATTTGAATACAAAATGCACATAAATGGGATCATCACTCTCCATACATATTATTCAAACACTAGTCATGTTCAAGGAAGGCCACAGGATACAAAACCAATTCAAAGAATGATGTTCTACTCAATATAGGATAGCTTCCCCAAGAATAGCGCATTATCTAAAAGTATGACTTTGAATGAAAATGCACTAGAATGGGATCATTGCTTTTCCTAACTCAGGAAAGCATAAAACAAATTTTGAGTAGAGCAACAAGGATCCAAAAGATACAAGGATGACAAGAGGATTTAGATCAAACCAAGTCCTTGGCAATAAAAATAAGGCAATTCAAAGCAAGAGCCAAAACTGAAGATGGTCTACAAATTCCACCACAATTATGAGTATCACTTGTCATGGACAAGGAGTATATGGAGATAAATCTCGGTGGTATATAGGAATGATATTAAAGACCAACTCCACAACAAATAAGCATATGGCAAAGGATAGGAATTAAAGGCCATGCTTAGATAGATAGATATTCTTGATAGCTTCAATATTTATGTGATCATGCAAAGCAACTCCAAAGAGTAGCTTGAAGCAATCGGTTTCCCAAAAAGATATATGCGAACATATTTGGGGAAAGCCGTACCAAGAACGTCCATCACAAACAAGATCCAAAGAAGAGAGACAAAAAGGCATTTAAATATGGAACTTGTTTGAGAAACATGCCACATAGGAATAAGATAATGAAGAATATCAATTCTAGGTGGCAATATCTCACATGTTCACATTTTCTAGGTTTGTAATATGCACAAAGCTTATTACTCCCCCCATAATGTGATAATCCATTTTTTCTTAACCAGAGGCAAGCAATACCAACTAGAGATAATTAATGGACATTATAGAATTTGGCTTTCTCATCATGAGAATGACATACCACATAGAGAGAAGATAATATTGATATATCAACACTAAGTGGTATTCCTCATGTATACACATTTTTAGGAGCGTGAAGTGCACGAAGTACATCACTCCCCCAAAATGGGATAGTCCATTAATCTCTCAAAAGAGAGCCAATAAAGATAAGATAACAAATAAAGTCAATAAGGCTCAACACAAGTATATGGTGTGCAAACCAACATACACATACTTGATTACTCAAGATAAGTAAGTAGAGAGCACAACACATACAAACACTAGCAAGGCATAAAACCTAACACATGCAAGAGTGCAAGCAACTTTCAATGTACATATGATTTAAATAGAAGTTACCGCAAGGAGGAACATTTGATATGATATAGAACAATATAATCCAAATGGCTTGGCTTGAGAGAATATAATTGATGAAGGTCCCTTAATTCTTCATGATGTAGCCAAGTCTCCAATGCCCTCCAACAACACCTATTGATCAAGTTTTAGCTTGTTGGTCCCAACCAAGTTGGGTCCTAAGAGGTTAGTCACAATAGGCTTGGCAACCCAAATGGTACTTTTCTTGACACCACTTTGAGTACCAACATATTTGGCAAACACATTGCCAACCTTATCCTTCCGAAGAGTATAAGCATCATCAATAATAATGGGGTTGGATAAGGTATCATTAGTGCATGAAGAAGCAAAGTGGCCCTTCTCACGGCATATGTAGCAACATTTACTTCCTCCTTTCTTCTTAGTTGAACTCTCGACTTGAGGAGGGGTAGCTTGATTCTTCTTGGGAAGAGGCCTTGCTTTAACTTGAGAAACTTGAGTTTGAACTTGAGGCCGCTTCCCTTGTTGCTTCTCACTAAGGGGCTTCTTATTCAAGGGGCAAGATCTAACATGGTTCCCTTCAACTTTGCACTTGCAGCAAACAATCTTGGCCATATCTTTAACTTGTTCTTGGCCCTTGTTCTTCTTGATAGACTTGGACTTGTTCTTGTTATGGGAGTTGAATCCAAGCCCACTCTTGTCATTGGGGCGTCTTTGAACACTCAACACATTGTCAAGTGTGGACTTCCCAACATGACGCTTTTCCAAGTCTTTCTTCAAAGAAGCGACTTGGGCCTTGAGCTCTTTTAATTCTTCTACATGGTTAGTATCAACAAAAACACTAGAGGAAGTAGATACTTCATTGTTAGAGCAACAAGGCATGGAAAGTAATTCATCACAAGATTTAGCAATAGTATGTGATGTAGAATTACAAGGACTAGCACAAGACAATATAGCATTTTTAGTAGAAGTTGTGCCCTTGTCCACATGAGGCTCACAAGATGATACCTTTGTAGTGATAGCCTCATGAGCTAACTTTAGCTTCGCATGGGATGATAGAAGATCCTCATTAGAGCTAGAGAGCTTTTCATGACTTTCTTCCAATTTCCCATACTTGCTAGTTAGCAACTCAAGTTGAGCCCTTAGCTCAACATTCTCCTTCAAAATAGATGCTTCACATGAAGTAGAGTTAGTAGCACAAGCATCCTTAGAAAATGCTCTTGAGGAAGAGCATGAGCTTCGAGTGTCTCTTGAGGAGAAACTTGAATCTCTTGATGAAACAAATGATCTTATTATTGCTAAAATCATTAAGGAAAGAGATCATGATCATGCTAAATATAAAGTGCTTAAAAAGGAAAATGTTGAATTTGGTACCAATTGAAAGGACAAGGATGTCGCCTAGAGGGGGGGGGGGTGAATAGATGATTTAAAAACTTTTCCGGTTTAGGATTGATAATTGCGGAATAAAACTAGATGTTTAAATTAACAAGCCAACAACCTAAATATACTAGGCTCACCTATGTGCACCAACAACTTATACTAAGCAAGACAAGCAACAAAGTGATAGCAAGATAAAATACTTCAAGCACGAAGGCTATCACAAACGACCTTACTTGAACAGGATCTCTTCTGTAGTAGTCGTACTCATGCTAGATCACAGTATGTTAGATCTACGAATGCTATCACAATGTAAAGTGCATAAGAAAAGAGCTTGGGTATACAAATAACCGAGGCACGCGGAGACGAGGATGTATTGCCGAGTTCCTCCTTTTTAGGGTAGTACGTCTCGTTGGAGGGGTGTGATTTTCAAACTCAAGACACCACAAATGGCCTCACCCTATTCTCCGATGAACCTTGCCCAAAAGCTAGGTTAACCTTCCACTATTGATTTCCCTTTTGGGCGAAATCGAGTCCTGTACAACAATCTGGAGGCACAACCCACAAAAGGATTGGGAGCTCCCAAGTGGCCACAAAAGGCCTCAACCGCCACAAAAGGCGTCTAGGGTCCAAAGACCCAAGAGTAACAAGCTCACGAACTTTCACTTCCACGAATCCTCGTGGAGAGCACAAACAGGTGCACAAAAGCAATGCCAAGAACACAAGAAGTGTTCAAGTCCTTCACTCTCAAATCCCACCAAAAGCAACTAATGCTTGTGGGGGAGAAGAGAGGAAGAACAAAGAAGAACTCAACAAATGGAACTCCAAGATCAAGATCTACTAGGTTCCCCTCACTTAGAGGAGGAATGGATTGGTGGAATTGTAGATCTTGATCTCCTCTCACTTTCCCTCAAAGATATGCAAGAATCATGGAGGGATTGAGAGGTAGGCAAGCTTTTCCAAAGTTCAACAATGGAGGAGAGAGAGGGGAAAACGAGCTCGACAGGTTGGTGAACCGTTGGGGAAGAAAGCCCCTTAAATAGGTCCCCTCAGAAAGTGCCCGTTGGGCAGTGCAGGAAGGCCGGCCTGGGAGCTGGCCTGGCTGGCCTGGGGGCTGGCCTGCGCAGAGAGGCCGGCCTGGAGGCCGGCCACCCATCCGAGCCAGCCGGCCTGGGAGCCGTCCAGGCCGGCTTGGGGGCTGGCCACCCAGCAGAGGCGCCCGGCCTGGGGGCTGGCCACCCAGAACCCGAAAATGTAACACCCATAACTTTTTCATCCGGACTCCGATTTTGATGATCTTGGGCTCGTTGGAATCGCAACGAAGAGCTCTTCAAGATTATGCAGAGAAACATCATAGTCCATCATGTGAGGAGGAAGCCAAAAGTAGAAAGGTGAAACCTCTCTATAAAAAGATGAACCGGCAAAACCTCCAAAACCGAAAACGCAACAAGTTTTCCATACGAAATCCGTTTTTGGTGAACTAGAGCTTGGTATGGAGATGAACACAATCTCTAAATTCACACATGGATAAAAGCCAAATAAGAACCAAGAAAGATGATATGCCAAGAATGTAAAGGTTTAATCTCTCCACAAAGATGCGATCAAGTTACTCACTTGAGAGCTCCTCTTGATAGTACGCCGCCTATCCTATAACCCGGTCTCCCACAACACCAAGAGACCGGTAAAAAAGAAACCCTATCAAGACCATACCTTTGCCTTGATCATTCCACTTGAGCTAGATGATGACGATCTTGACTCCCTCAAGTTGAAACACCTTTCTTGATTGTGCTTGCTAGCACATGCTTGATGAAGACTTCTCCAAATGCTCCATCATACTCCATTATGGGAGAACCTTGTTAATCTCCGTCTTCATGAATCCACTTGCACTTCATCTTCTTTTCTTGATATATATGATGGCTTGGAGATAACATGAAGTTCACTCAATCTTCTTTTCCAAGCCATGCTTGCAATAAGCTCAACTCTTCGCATGACCATTCTTCATATAAACCCTTGGATGGAACCTTGGTCATCATGTAATCTTCTAGAGTCCAACATATGAACTCCAATCTTTTCCTATGGACAAGATCTACAAGTATATCTCAATGCAAACATTAGTCCATAAGGATTGTCATTAATTACCAAAACCACACATGGGGCAACACATGCACTTTCAGCATTGCCCTGAAAACATGAGATTCTGCACAAAAGAATTGAAAGGTGTTGAAACGAAAAGGGTTCATGCCAAAAATGCACACTCCACTACTATGTAGTATGAAAAACAGATTATGCATCTTTTTCTCTTAGAGGATGCTGGCCCATGTTGTCGTCCACCTAGTCGTTAACACTCATGTAATCGATGAACAGAAAAACACATAAAGGGGGATCGAAATACCCAAAATAAAAGAACAGAGAAAGTACCTAAAACCCTTTGCTTGGGGACATCAACACCTTCTTCGGGTAAAATTGGGAAAAATGGAGGAGGATGATCAATAACAACCCTGAACCTGTCGCCTCTCTTCATGTTGAAGTCCTTCAAAAGATTCAAGTAACCAGGACCAAAAATCCGCGTCTTGTTGTGTTTCTTTTTCAGCTGAAACACGTATTGTTCTCGCTCATGTGACTTAACAAGCATGATTTTGTTTACCATGTTGTTTATCTAGGCTTTCATGAAAACAGGGACAACCTGATTAATAAAACAGATGAAAAAATATGATTAGTTGGGTGGGGAGACTAAAACCAATAAATAAAAGAATGCGGAAAACTCAAAAAGATAAATGTACCATTGAGTTAAGAAAGCTTTTCCCAAGGTAAATATATCTATAAAAAAAGACTATGAACTTAGATGGCAGTGATACACTAGATAACTAACATGTAGTTATGAACAAGGTACAAATGCAAACATGTAGTTATGTGTTGACATAAGGAACATAGCAGCAAAGGATTTGAAATTTATTTCTTATTTCACATGGTTCTAGGAGAGATCCAAAAGAAAAGAATGACACATCATAACCATTGTGTGACGACGAACTGAAAAAAGACAAGCACCAAAGTCGGACGAAACTAACGGAACAAACAACGAAAACTGAAATGCATAAAAATCTAAACCATCAGGGTTTATCAAAACAAGGGACACGATATAAGAAATAATACATGAACTATTGCAACTCCTTTCTTATACCGGACATCGGCTGTTTCTACTCTCGAGTGTATGCTGAGCGTGAACTTAGATATCCAGCAAGAGAGGGACATATAATACTGAAACTAGGTGTATTATTAGCTCATGCAAAAAATACATATATAGGACATCCTCTCTCTTCATGTATTATTAGTTCGATATAAGAGGATAAATCAGTGTACCGTAGCTAGACAATTTAGACAAATACATATATAAGACATTGGCTGTTTCTACTAGTGTATGCTGAGCATGAACTTGGGTGTCCAGCAAGAGAGAGATAAATAATACTGAAACTAGTAAGAGAGAGAGAGAGAGAGAAGCATGAAGCTACATACAAAGAGAGACATGAGGAAGACACTGAATATAAATAATAACAGAGATACTGAATTTAAAGACATATACACTAAAGATAGACTGAATGTAAAGAGATATACATAAAGATATATATATAAATCTCTCAGAGAGATATACTGAATTTAATCAAAACAGATAGAGAGATAGAGAAATGAATATATATAGACCCAGAGAGAGACAGACTGATGCTAGAGAGAAATACAAGACTAAATATATATATATATAGAAACATAGATACATGACTGAATATATATGTACAATGACAGAGAGAGATAGAGAGAGATACCTCATTCTAGAGAGAAAAAGAAATAGACAGAGAGAGAGCAAGAGAGAGAGAGTGAAAGAGAGAGACAGAAAGAGAGAGAGAGATAAAGAGAGACCTGAATCTACAGAGAAAAAGAAGAAAAGAAAGAGAGAGAGTGAGAGACGCATGAATCTAAACAGATAAAGAGAGAGACGCATGAATCTAAACAGATAGAGAGAGAGACGCGGGAATCTAAAGACAGAGAGAGAGAGCATGAATCTACGCAGAAAGAGACAAAGACTAGGCACAAACACAGAGAGAAGCCTGAATCTAGACACAGAGAAGACTCAATCTAGGCAGAGATAGAGAGAAATAGAGAGAGAAACCTGAATCTAGGCAGACAGAAAGAGAGAGAATGAGAGAGAGAAGACTGAATCTAGGCTGAGGGAGAGAGAGAGAGAGAGAAACCAAAGAAAGATAAAAATGCCAACACATTCAGCTTTGATGATTTGTTCTTCCAGGTATGTAATGACATAGTATTACATATATAACAAGTTTATTAAAAAAAGAATACTAATGATATGATTTCGATGCAGCACCAAGATTTTACATACACGAGACTGCTACAGGGGAGTTTCGACACACTATACACATCGCAAAACTACAACCCTTCAATGAAGGTTGGTATTTTTAAACCTTGTTCAACCTGAAAAGATATATATATAACTTCAAGATATGCTAACCTTGGTTTTTGAATGCAGGTTGGAGAATCAGGAGGAAGTCAAGGATCTTCAAGTTTCATATGGCAGAATGGTGCCGCAATCTATGAGAAAGGAACACATGTATTCATAATGGTGAAAACTAAGACGAAAAATCGAAGTTGACACAAAAAAATATATTTATGTATTTTGCATGATATTCAGAACTTAACTGCTACAGGGAATTGCAGTGGACCACCCTCTTCATCTTTTGAAGTTGCGGCAACTGGGAGCGCAGAAAAAGGTCCTGACGAAACAAATGAGTTTCTTGATGACAATGATCCATGGGCAAAAAACTTATTTCAAGACATAGAACATGATGATGTGTGTTATCTGATGTTCATTCAATAAATTAAAACAAAAAATCAAAACGGGAAGAATGATGTATACTACAATGCCTGTTTACAGGAATGTGATAGACGTAAATCAGTTCAGAATGAAGGACTAAGCCAGCAAGACTTCAACTGTGACAAGCAGACTCAAACCAGTTCAAAACACGACAGCCAAATCATCTACTGCAATCTGAATACACGTATGCCTTCACCACCCTGAAACAACAATTGCAATCAGTCCACAAAACACTGACCAAAGAGTTCCTCACGTGTGGAGATTGGATGCCCTACAGGCTACAAATAACTTGGTGCCCCATGGATGAAATTGAGCTAACAACAAGCTCACAAATACAAACGAGAACACAAAACACAACTACAAACAACTCCACAAACGGGGTTCCAAAACGACACCCTGGTCTGAGCGCGTGAATACAACACACCCAAAAGCAAACACAGCTAAAATTCATATACCGCAAATTCATTCCCCAAGCTGCAGCAAATGCTCCACGCCGCCAAGATGGCAGATCGCTTGTCACCTACTGATGAAGTACTGCGCGAGTTCAGAACAAAATCGACGCTGGCGACGAAATCTGAGAAATTCCTAGGCCTACGCCCTACCTAACAGCGGCACAACGAACAAAGTCCTCAAAATACAACATAATAGAATGTGAAAACAGCTCGCTCGCCACCGCGGGTGAGGGACATCGCAGGTTTAGAACAGAACGCCGCCGGCGACATGCATCTACACCTTCCTCCGCATCCGCCACAACTCACGACACCACAACAACAACAACAAACTACCACGACTACACGCAGACGAACAAAAAGGCTCAACGGCGCAGGAAGGAGTGAGCTGGGCTAGGGATCTACCTGGTCCGCCATCGACGATGCCGCGACCCTCCATCCCTCCTCGGCTTGTCGCCATGGACAGAAACCTCCTTGCCCGAACAAATCCAGAAAACAGAAAACGGGCATCCAAAACCCGCCCCTAACAGGCTTCGACCAGCCCGGGAGCCTGAAAACCGGCAGCTGATACGAGACAGCAGGGCACGGCGCGACACGGCGCACGAAAGAAAGGACAAAGAGAGCACGAATCACGAGGAATAATCGAACGGCTAGAAAAGTGACTATGCACGAAAACAGAAACAGACAGCTCAGAATTAGCAAAAGTAAAAAAAAAAAAGAGTTTTCCGACCTGGCCAAATGTTACAGTTTATTCTTTCCAGTTACAACATTACCACGAG
Source organism: Poa pratensis (assembly GCA_947311845.1). Lineage (NCBI taxonomy): Eukaryota > Viridiplantae > Streptophyta > Magnoliopsida > Poales > Poaceae > Poa > Poa pratensis. The sequence goes on from CAMZMU010000064.1 coordinate 53,006,562, forward strand.
TCCGACGAGTATCTTACAATTGTCATGACCTAGACATCGATATGCTACCATTAAGCTAATGCATACGAAAAGGACGAGATAAAAAAGACAGGAAATCGGGAACAAAGGGAAAACGGAGAAGAAAAACTGTTTGTTGTTACACTTAACGATCCTGAGGAACCTTTCTAATCCTTCTAGATGATCTTCTCCCCCCGTTTCACGGCTAAAACGGCGCTCTCACCCAAGAACAAGACAATACGCGCGGCAAGAAACCTGTGGTGCGTGGCGCGCGTGCCACCGCCGATCTGCCCGTTTTGATCCTACCTATGCGTCGCTGCTCTTCCCGCCGTTGCAGAAGTCGCCGGTGGCGTCATCGCCGTACCATTGCTATCGCTGGTGGTGTTGCTGCCGTTGAGGAGACAGAGGAGCTCGGTGAAGGCGCCGAGAATGTCCCTGAGCGTGTCGCTGTCGTTGATCGCGATGTACCATAGGAGGAGGTCGTGCAGGCGCGCGCGGTCGGCGCCGCGGCGCGGGTCCAGGTCCATCGCCGCCGCCATCTCCACCATAGACTTGAGGAATTCCTCCCGAGGAGCGTCCGTCGATACCGTGACACTCCGCACCGCCTCCTCCTCTTCCTCGTTGCCGTCGTCAGCGTGGACGCGGATGCTCACCGAGGCGGCCGCGGTGTGCTCGGAGGAGTCGACGATGGAATTGGATCGGCCTGGGGGCGCGAGGAAGAGCCGGCGGGACACAATGGCGGTGGACAGGCCTCCAACGTCGGCCTCAGCCTCCGCGTCGTCAGGGTAGAGTGGCTCGACCTCGTCGAGGAACGCCGGGGACGAGGTGGACGCGGACGACGGCGGCGAGACCGTGCCCATCGAGGTTGATGTCGAGCCGTCCTCGTACACCCCCGACGGCGGCGACTTGGGCCGCCGGCCGCCGGTGGGGAAACACCCCAGCATTGCGCCGCGGTCCGTGGTTCTTGGCATTTCTCAAATTAGAGAGGAAGGAAGGGCAGAGGGGAGAGAGAGAGAGGAAGGGAGACTGGCGTCCGCGCGTGTATATAGCGGAGGATGCGATTGAGGCGGGGCTTTTGTTGAGAAGAAGGCTTGCTCTCCCTGTAATTGGGACTCATTGGCTAGTCTAATCCCCCGGCTAAGATTCGTCTCCCTGTAATTAGGAAAATGCAACGTGCTAATTAAACAAGGATTGTGCAATTCGTCTGGGAAAGCGTCCAGTCCGTCACGACTGCTGTGATTTTCCAGTTGTCTGTACGTTCTTAGGTGCTGCTTTGTATTTCCCTCTGTTTTTGACATTCTTAGTTAGACCTTAATTTCTACGTCTTTTTCTGAATGTGGTTTCACGGATCACCTGTATGGTCAACAGTATGTTGTCGTTCTGAGTCATGTATGTGTATCGTACACTACCATTACGGTTGAATGATTGCCATGTCCTGTTCATTCTGTTAGATTGTAAGACAAATTATTTTGCAGTGCTCTGCACTTTTTTGCTAGCACATCTTATACTGAACAGGTAAGGCGTCACACCTATTCTGCTTTGTCTGTTTAATTGTTACATGCTCAAGTGGCATTGCGACTTAACCATGGTTTACTGTAGCGAACTGGTTGCGATTTGCTTCACCCGAGCTTCTTTTCATTACTGTATGTGTTTTCGGTTCTCCTCTACTTGTGTGATCTTTTAAAATTATTTTTGTTCTATGTGCAGGTGGCTCTGGGCCAGCCACGGGTGATCCCTCTGCTACTAATGCTTCGTCCTCTCATAGCTCACGTATGAACTCTGAATATTTGGAGGGCCAAGCTAGACTGCATAGTTGGGTTCCTTCGTCCGAGGCTCCACCTTATACTTTCGAATGTTCTGCTCCATTTACTTCACAAAATGCTGGACCGTCGTCTCCTTCACATGGTTCTCCGTCTCAGCATTCTTCAGAATTTGTTTTCCCTGATGACGATGCGTCTGTTCTTGCCGGCCCTTTTATTCCTCTGCCATTTATGCCTCCGGGCGCCAATCCGTTGGATTATTTGTTGCGAGGTGTGCTACCTATTCTGAGGATTCCTTTATCGACTTAATTTGTACAAATATGTCCCGCTTCTATTTGTGTCTGCTTATTTCTGGTTTTAACATTTTGCGTCTCTTTCAATTCCTCCGACTCCTTATGTGCCTGCATGTAAGGCTTCGTCCAATCGCCGAATGCGTATGGCTTTTCGCCGCCATCGGGCGTTAACTCGTGCGGGGTTTAGGCCTGGTCGCCTTGAGTTGCCTTTACCTAAGGATCTTATTTCTCTGCTAAAACATACTTTCCCATCGTTTCCGCTCCTTACTGTAACCAAATTTTCTTACTACTGAAATATTCTTACTGTTTTCTGCTTACAAGTAGTCTTTCTGAATTTTCCTTACTACTGAACTTTCCTTACTGTTCTCTGCTTACGAGTTGTCTTATTTTATCCAGACGCTTGGCCAGGTCGTTCTTACTTTGGGGGCCCTCATCATATATGCGTGTACTGCGGCGCGCGTTCTGGTTTCGGGAACGTTGCAAAGCTGCAAGCATGGAGCGGCGCCGTCCCGTCTATACTGGCTGTTGTCGCCGTGGGAAGGTATCGCTTCCTATATATCCTGCTTGGCCAGCTCCTTTGTCGGAACTACTTAGGTTTGACGGTGGGCCTTCATCTAATCAGTTCTTGCGCCTAATTCGAGGGTACAACTCTATGTTTGCTTTAACGTCTCTCGGCGTCCATATCGACGACAGTGTGAATGTTGGAACTGGTCCTTACGTTTAAAAATCTGTGGAGTTGTTTGCCATCAGATCGGTTCTCTTCTTCCACCGACTACCAATCTAGATCCTAAATTTGCTCAGCTCTATATCTTTGACACATCAAATGAAATTGATAATAGGATGGGTATATTCCATGATGACATGTCTGATGTGGATGGTTCGACCGTCCTACCTGATCGTTTCTCGGCTTCGTTGCATGGTCGACGTCGTCCAAGAGATGTCCAACATGCTGACGGTCAAGAGGAGGTTCAGCCCGGCCTATTCGTCGTCGCCGTTTGCGTAGGGACGAACCTGATCACGCCATAGTTCAGTCATTGAAGACTATGCTTGATGATCATAATCCTCTTGTGCAAACATTCCGTGTGGCTGAGAGGAGGATCTTTTCGCCGGACTCACCGGTTGTGGCCATTCAGCTGTTTGGTCATGAAGGAGCAGATCATGGGAATCATTACTCTCTTCCTGTGCACCTGAGTTGGCCGCTCTAACTGTTGACGACTTCTCTGTAGAGGCGAATAGATTTGATGTGATCGTTCAGAAAGATGCAGGGTTTTCCAACGTGTTTTGCCGCTTAATCCTTCTCTTATGGCTTTGCAGTATCCGCTCCTCTTTCCTTACGGTTCCATGGGGTACCACCTTGGGATTCAATATCGTTCTATTGATGGTTTTCCTATACGCGGTTGAAAAAATGTGTCTATGCTTGAGTACTACTGTTATAGATTTCATTATCGGAAAGGGGAGCCAAATCCTTTTACTTGCTGTGGTCGGCTTTCCGATCAGATAAAGGTGGATGCTTATTCTTGTGTTGAATCGTCTAGACTTAGTTTTCATTTTTGGAATCAGGAAACTCTCCGTTCTGAGACTTACCAAGGTCTATCTGATGCTCTTGGTGAGGGTACCTCCACTGGGAAAAATGGTGGAGTTGAATATATCTTGCATTCTAGCTACACTAGAGGCCCTCGGTATATGATCCGGAATTATCAAGATGGGATGGCAATTTGCCGTGTCTTTGGAGCTCCTGATCTCTTTGTCACCTTTACATGCAATCCAAAATGGGATGAAATTTCAGAGGCTCTGATCTTTGAGCCTGGACAGACACATGCTGAAAGACCAGATATTGTTACACGTGTGTTCAAAATGAAAGTTAATCAATTTAAGAGTCGGGTCAGAAAAGGAAAGACCTTTGGTCCTGTCGATGCATGTATGTCTTGACCTTTTCTAATATTAAGTATGTTTCATATTGTTAGGAATTCCATTTCTGATTGTAATTTCCCTCCTAATATCTTCTTTCACAAACAATATAGGCTACAGAGTATTTAGTATTTCTTATCGATTTAATGTTGCTTCCCTGCTTGCCCGTTGCCCTCCTTACATTGTGCATTCCATTCTTATTTGTTTCATCGTGATACCTTCTTCTACTTTCTATCATGTTGCCTTACTCCTGTTCCGTTTTATGTATGTGCAGATTTATATGTTGTGGAATTCCAGAAGAGGCCTTCCTCATATACATTCGCTTGTGTGGTTGAAGGCCGATGTGGAGGATCCTACGCCATCTACTATAGATTCCTACATTTCTGTCGAGATACCTGATTACCACGAGGATACGCTTGGTTATGCGCTTGTGGAAGAGTTTATGGTGCATGGTCCTTGCGGTAGTTACAATCCGCATGCGCCATGTATGAAAGATGGAGTTTGTTCGAAACATTACCCGAAGGAGTTCAATGAAGAAACTACTATTGATGGGCTGGGCTTTCCTGTGTATCGCGCTCCAACAACGGCCGTATGTTACAAAAAATGGCCATCGTTTAGACAACAAGTGGATAGTTCCGTATAATATGGCGTTGCTGAAAAAATTTCAAGCCCACATTAATGTAGAATGGTGCAATAAGAGAAACCTCCTCAAGTATTTGTTCAAGTACCTTGCAAAGGGGCCGGATATGGCACGTGCCCGTCTACTTTCTATGTATGAAGTTTCAGGATCTGAATCTCAAGGAAGAAACGAGATAAGTGACTATGCTAAATGCAGGTACGTATGCTTATGTATTGTATGTTTGTCCTGCCATATTTGTTATGCTTTTCTGTAATGCGTCCCTCCTGTTTGAAGTATTGTTAGGGGTGACGCATTTATATTTATTTGCTTTCCAGGTACTTATTAACGTGCGAGTCATGTTGGCGGACCTTTGCATACGATATTCATGTTCGAGAGCCTTTTGTCGAAAGATTAACTGTCCACTTGCCAAATATGAATCGGGTTATATACAGTGAAGGTGAAGATCTTGCCTCCATTGTTGGGAACCCTAAGAAATACAAGACTATGTTGACGGAATGGTTTGTTGCTAACCAGCGATATCCGGATGCTAGATCTTTGACATATGTTGACTTTCCATCTAAGTGGGCATGGGACAACCAGGCCAAAAAGTGGAAAAGAAGGGTCTTGGAAGGTAGATTTGCAGTACCCATTGGGAGAATCTATAATTGTCATCCTAGCACAAATGAACTATTTTTCCTACGGATGCTATTGAGTAAAGTGCCTGGTGCTACGAGTTTTTCTGAACTGAGGACTCACAATGGTGTCTTATTTGGTTCTTTTGGGCATGATAATGAATGGTTTCTCCTGTTTGATGAAGCTGTCTTATGGGCATCCTCCTTTCAGTTAAGACATCTATTTATGACTGTTCTGTTATTCTGTGGAGTTATTAACGCTCAAAGGCTTCTTGATCGGTATTCAGAGTATATGGTTGATGATCTGGTTGCTCGGATTCGTCGATCCATCAATGATCCAGATCTGATTATCCCTTCACGATATCTAGATACAGAACTGTTGCAGGAGCTTTCTATCATGTTTAGCAGAAATGGATATTCATTGGATTCTTTCAATATATCTACAGAGCCTTTGCATGGCGCAAGAATTATTGGAAACAGATTGATACTAGAGGAAGTGCAATATGACAGAGATAGCCTCAGGTGTATGGCTTCTACACTTTATGCAAAATTAAATCCAGAACAACTCGATATTTTCCATCAGGTTACAGCTGCTGCTAATGAACCGATTGGAAAGCTATTTTTTATTGCTGGTCATGGAGGTACTGGCAAAACATTTTTGTGGAACGCCATTATTACATCGATGCGAACAGACGACCACATTGTCTTAGTTGTTGCCTCTTCAGGAGTTGCTTCTTTATTGCTTCCGGGAGGCAGGACAGCCCATTCACAGTTTAGGATCCCTCTTGATATTGGTAAGCAAACGTTGAGCAACATGTCACGGGGTACAAATCTAGCTGAGTTGGTTGAAAAGGCAGCATTGATTTTATGGGACGAAGTGCCAATGACTCATAGGCACTGCTTTGAAGCAGTTGACAGGAGTATGATAGACATTCTTTCAGTGAACGACAGCTCTAAAAGATGTCTTCCTTTCGGTGGCAAGACAGTTGTTTTGGGAGGGGATTTTAGACAAGTACTACCAGTGGTAGAGGGTGCAAGCAGACATGAGATCCTTGATTCATCTCTTATCAAGTCTCCTATTTTGGCGGTATGTCAATGTTCTCAGGCTGCAAAAGAACATGAGGTTGTGCAATCCTAATTTTACTGAAAGTGAAAAGGCCAGATTGGATGAGTTTGCATGTTGGGTCCTTTCTGTGGGAGAAGGGACAGTACCAATGGAGAATCAGAAGGGAGAGATTACACCTTCGTGGATTACATTGCCATCGGATATTGCACTATTGCCGCGCAGTGAATATATTTCATCTATTATCAATGCAACATATGATTGTTTTCAAGATAATTTCAACGATGTCTCCTACTTGGCACAACGTGCAATTATTTGTCCTACCAATAAAATGGCTGATTCAATTAATGATATTCTTTATGCTTCTGTCCCTGGAGAAGAAGTTAAATTTGAAAGTTGTGATGCTATCTGCAAGAGTATGGATCATGTTGCTGATGCAGATTTACTATATCCTCCGGAGTTTTTACACAAAGTTGAACCTCCAAACTTTCCAAAGCATACAATTGCTCTTAAGGTTGGTGTTCCAGTTATGCTGCTTCGGAATATTAACCAATCCATTAGCCTTTGCAATGGTACACGCCTCTTGATCACTAGATTAGGTCAGTGGGTCCTTGAAGCTAAAATTATGACATGTAGTAATGTGGGCGACCATGTATGCATACCAAGAACAATTTTGCATGCGCCATCTAGAAAATGGCCTTTTGTTCTGCAGCGACGTCAATATCCCATTCGTTCCTGCTATGCAATGACAATTAATAAGAGCCAAGGTCAAACACTTGAAAAGGTTGGTGTATATCTACCCAAACCTGTATTTTCTCATGGCCAGTTTTATGTAGCTGTCTCACGGGTAACATCGAGGGAAGGCCTAAAAGTACTTGCTCTAGATGAAGATGGACGGCCAACTGTTAAGACTAGGAACATAGTTTATCAGGAAGTGTTTGATAGTGTCTAGCGAATGTATATTTGCTCTTCTGTACCTTTCATAATTGCAGTACAAGTCTGAAAACACAAACAAAAGAAAGGAGCCATCAGCAGGAGAGGGAACTGTCAAAAAAAGGTTAGTTTTCAAACTACATAATTTAGTAATCTTTAGCAGCTACCTAGATGTATCACCTCATAATCTTTTATTCCTACAGGACAAACAATGATGGTAAAAGACCAACAAAAGCTTTATTCGGACCTAGCTACCACACCTAAGTAAGTCAACTAATACTTCAAGCTTCACATGTCACAGTAAAAACTTATGTCTACCTACAAGGAATAATATGGCCCGTATGGCGGCCGGTCAAGACAGATGGGGAGATAGTGGCGGAGTTCTGGGAGAAGGTCGGCTACCCGACGCCGGAATCACGATTCTGGGAGCAGTCCTCTCCGGCGAGCTCCGATGCCGCCCAAGGTAAGCCCGTGTCTTCTCTGAGCAGGTCCCCTGACTTGCCGCCGGCGGACAGTGTCGTGGTGGATGTGCCACCTCCCAAGTTGGAAGCGGTGAAATCGCGGAGAGGGTCGCCGCCAGGCCGGCCGCTGCGACGACCTCCGATGCGGATGGGCTGGCGTGGCCCTCTACCGCGGCCAAGGGTCACGCCGCCACCGTGTCTTGGCGATTTCCTCCCTGAGTTCCCTCAGTCTGCGACGGTGCGTGCTTCGTCCTCGCCGCCGGCGGAGAAGGGCGGTTGCAAGCTCGCGGTGATCACGGAAATGATGGCGGAGAAGATGGAGGATCTGAAAATTCAAACTGCTTCGTCACCGACATGTGGGGCCCAGGTGCATGCGATCGTGAACCGTCGGTCTCCGTGGGAGCATCTGGGCCGTTGGTTTGAGGGGCTATGGAGAGGAGACCGGGCTGGCCCTAGGTCATCTCTAATCTCCCGATCGTCTCCACCACTCACGCCTTCGCCTCCACCGTCAGCCTGCTCGCCGTCGCTCCCTCAGGCCTCGCTTGTGCCGTGCTCGCGGGTGTTCAGGACCCTCTCGCGGTCGTTCGCCGAGGTTGCTTTGGCAACGCCTCGGATGGCTGTGCCTCCCCCGGGCCACGGCGGACCTCCGACAAGGGCTCCGACTGCTGCTTCTGGTGCCCAAGCGCGCGGGGGTGGTGCTGCGTTCGGAATTCATGGCGGCCCTCCGACGTTCGCTCCGCGGCAACCCAGTGCGGGGCAGCAAGGTCCGGCCACCGCGGCTGCCCCTACTCCGCCGGCGGGTTTCGCTTTTGGTGCGGTGCCTTCTCAAGCTCCAAGAAGAAAAAAGAAGAAGAAGAACAACGACACAGCAGGGCAAGTGCTGCAGCAGGGTTTGATGCCCGTGGTTGGGGCTATTCAACCTCAGCAGCAGGTGGTTCTTGGGGCTGGAGTCCAACAGCCCGCTGGCCAGCAGCTGCCGTCGGGTGCGGGTCAGCCGATGGTTGTCCCTGTTGTGCCGGCGACAGATTTAGTGGTGCAAGAAGTGGTGGCGGTGGACGCTACCGTGCATGGTCCCAAAAAGGCAAAAGCTTGGTGTTGGAAGTGCGCGGTGAATACACATGCTACCAAAGAGTGTCCCGTGAAGCACTACTGTTACATATGCGATAATGCGAAGCATCCGACGCCCATGTGTCCCTCTCTGAAGCTACCGAGGCCCACGGTGATTGTTGCGGGTCAGGGGCATAAGGACACGATGTTCATCCAGTTCCCAGATAACTTGTTCAAAGCTGATCTGATTCCTAAGGACGATCCAGTGGCTCTAGTGAAGGTGCAAGGCACGGCTGCCACCGCAAAACAGGTGGAATCCCAGGTGACGCGGCTGTGTCCCGTTCAGTCTTGGCGTTGGGAAGCGATCCCTAATGGGGATGACGCCTACACGGTTAACTTTTTGACCAAGGAGGATCTGATGCGCTTTGACGGCATAGAGCTTGGGGTGCCTTTACAGTCTACCAAGCTTGTGTTCAGCCAATGGAAGCCGGTGGATGTGGAGCATAAGTTGGAGCTTCATCGGACTTGGGTTCACGTCACTGGAGTGCCAAATCCGCTGAGACATTTTTGGGGTTTGTGGGCAGTTGGTTCTCTCATTGGCACCACGATCGATGTGGATATGCTCGCCCTCTGTCGTCGAGGGGTGGTCCGGATCCTAGTGGGTATGATGTGGGGAGAGTGCTTCAAAGAATCTGATGGGGAGGGGTTGTTCATTAAGACTGGTGGGGTGTTGAAGCTAAAGGGGTACGACTTCACCTTCCGGCCAGAGGGTGACGACTTCATCCCGGAGGCTGACTTTGTCCCGTTTGTTTGGCAACGCGAGGGAAAGGGTGGTTCTGATGACAATGGGATGGAGGAGGACGACTCTAGTGACCAACCGGGAGAAGGTGGGGCGTCCGATTCCACGAATACTAGCATGGCTATTGATCCGAGCCTGGCTACAGGAGGGTGTCAGCCACAAAGTGCTCCCAAGTCTCATGTTCTAAGAGGAATCGCTGTCACACCCTTTAACAAAAACCCACAGACACCCAGAGGTAAAGAGTTGGTGCGGCAGTGGAAAGCATCTGCTTCAATCAGTGTTCAGCAGAATTCGCTACCTGCTGTTGGCTTTCCTGGGAGCAGCCCATCTAGCCGGAGCGACGGATTGCTGTCGACCGCCCGTGCGCTGCAGCGCCCTGCGTGTGAAGCTGGGCTGGACCGCATGGTCGCACCGCGCATGGCACCGGAGCCCGCTGCGGCTGGCCGAAAACCAGTGCGGGCGCACTGCTGGATGTGGCCGGCGACGGCTTGTTGCGTGACGCCCATGGCTGCAGCGAACGGCGGCTGATGGCGGGCCAAAAAGTTTGGTTCAGGAGGAACCGGGCCGGGACGTGGTGGCACCCCTGCAGATGGTTTCGCCGGATGTAGTATCGCAGTCCACCGCATGTGTGGTGGGTGACGCGGGTGCTGCAGCTGCTGCGGAACTGTCACCCAGGGAGTTGCTGGTGGGTTCTTTCTGCTGTCGGATGGGTGGCGTTGGGAGAGGTGACAAGCCAGGCCGTACCATTGTGGTGGAGGACACGACATCAACATCGTCCTCCCCAACGGTGGCGACAGCGGCACCGCACACAGTGGTTGAGAGGGCTAATACATCGCCCTCGCCCTCTCCTACTGTGTCTGCGCCTGTGGTGGCGGCGGTGGCAACGGCGTCCCCGGCTCCGTGCATGGTGGTTGAGAGGGCTGCTACATCGTCTTCGCCCCCTCCCACTGTGTCTACTCCTGTGGGGGAACGTCCGCTGCCTACGGTGACTCCTAGGCGCAGTGGATGTCACCTCATGGCGAAGGATGGCGCTTCCGCAATGGACGAGGACTCGACCCCTGTTGCTGGTACGTCTCATCCCAAGCATTCTTTTTTGTCCTTTTCAACGCCTACTTTATCTTCTAAGTTGTCGGCGGTAGGCGTGAGTCTAGGCAGAAATGAAAAAGAGGTCGTGCTTTCGGCCAATGTTTTGAAACATGTAGAGTATGACCATCATAGGGTTTCTCCTAGTGTTTCGAGTAAACCGGTTGTCTCAACTATAGATGATGATGAGGCGAATGACACAATTGATGGATAGCTTCTATCACATCTTGTAGGAGAGATTACTGAAGTGGATTTGGACGAGGCTGGGCTGGGATCTTTTGATGACCTGTATGCCTCAGGCCGGAGATCCAAATCTGCTAAAAATAAGAAAAACCAAACATCGAGCAAAATTGTGAAAAAGTCAAAATCCCCAACGGTTTCCCGATGAATGGCATATTTGAGAATTGCAGAGGTCTTGGCGACTTGGCTAAACATTTAAATATTGCACATCATGTAAGGGACCATAAGTTGGATTTTTTGGCTATTTCGGAAATAGGTAGACGAGATTTTCCAAGTACCATCCTTGATCGCCTATCAGGTGGAGTGGACTTTACTTGGCATTCCTGTCCCCCTCGCGGTAGATTGGGGGGCATGCTACTCGGCATTAGAACAGATACCATGGAGTTATTGGATGTTTCGGTCGGAGATTTTCATATCAAGTTCCACATCCGTAACAAATCCGGTAACTTTATTTGGAGTCTAGTTTCCGTGTATGGTGCTGCCCAAGAGGAATATAAGGCGGCTTTTCTTCGGGAGTTGGTTAACCTAGCTAAAGATAACCCTTATCCTATTCTCATAGGTAGGGATTTCAATATGCTAAGATACCGACACGAGAAAAGCAGAGGTAGGTTCAATGGTCATTGGCCTCATTTGTTCAATGCTGTCATTGATAGCTTGTCCTTGAGGGAGGTTCATATGACGGGGAGACATTTCACTTGGGCAAACAGTCTTCCTGAGCCGACATACGAGAAGCTGGACCGCGTGCTGATGGACTGCCGCTGGGAGGATACGTATCCATTAGTAACGGTACGTGCTTTGGAGCGTATTGAGGCCTTTCGGACCATGCCCCCATATTTTTGTCTACTGGGACATTGATACCTTCTGTGAAGTCACAATTCAAGTTTGAATTAGGATGGCTGTTGCGGGATGTTTTGATGATTTGGTTAAAAAGATATGGTCGCGACCGGTTGTGGGTGTGAACGCAATCCAAAGGTGGAATATCAAAATGCGCAATTTGCGTAAATTCCTCCGTGGATGGGCGAGGCATACAACTGGGATGTTAAAAAAAGAAAAAGAGCGCATGTGTACCATTATTGATGAGCTTGATAAACTTGCAGAAATACGCCCTCTATCTGCACAAGAGATTGAACTAAAAAGTCAATCAAATGTGCAGGTGAGCCGTATGTTGCGGGAAGAAGAGCTAAAATGGTACCAAAGGTCTAAGGCCCAATTCATTCTGCAAGGGGATTCGAATACGAGGTACTTCCACAATGTCGCTAATGGCAGACATAGGAGGAAACTTATTCATTCTCTTCATCAGGATGAGGGCCTGATCGAGGGTCAGGATAAGCTCAAAGAATATATTACAGACTACTATAAAGGTCTGTTCGGAGCTCCGGAGGAAGGAAACTTCACTCTTGACGAGTCACGAATGGATGATATTACCCAAGTAACTCCGGAGGAAAACAACCTGCTCATTGCGCCCTTCTCTGAAGAAGAGATAAGCAAGGCGGTTTTCCAAATGGAGCATAATAAGGCGCCTGGGCCTGATGGATTCCTAGCTGAGTTTTACCAGCATTTTTGGGAAACCATTAAACCCGATTTGTTAGAGTTATTCGGTTGTTTGCATGCTGGACAACTCGAGCTTTTTTGCCTTAATTTTGGGGAAATCGTTTTGTTGCCTAAGGTTCAGGCGGCTGAGAGGATTCAACAGTATCGGCCTATATGCCTCCTGAATGTTAGCTTCAAGATCTTTACAAAAGTAGCGACTATTAGGTTGAACTCCGTAGCAGATCATGTGGTTAAACCTACCCAAACTGCTTTTATGAAAGGGAGGAATATACTAGACGGGGTCGTGGTTTTACACGAGACCGTACATGAGATGCATACGAAGAAACTTAATGGGGTAATTTTCAAAATCGATTTTGAAAAAGTTTATGACAAAGTCAAGTGGCCATTTTTACTACAAACTCTGAGAATGAAAGGGTTCTCTGACGAGTGGTGTGAATGGATACGTAACTTTGTTGTGGGGGGAAGTGTGGCGATAAAAGTGAATGATGACGTTGGTCGCTACTTCCAAACAAAAAAAGGGTTTAAGGCAAGGTGATCCTCTATCGCCTATATTATTTAATATAGTGGCGGATATGTTGACCATCATGATTGAACAGGCAAAAACGGATGGCCAGATTGAAGGGGTAATTCCACATCTTGTCGATGGGGGACTTTCTATTCTTCAATATGCGGACGATACAATTCTTTTTAGGGAACACGATCTTGATAAGGCGACGAATCTGAAATTGATATTATCAGCATTCGAGCAATTATCTGGACTAAAAATCAATTTCCATAAGAGTGAATTGTTTTGCTTCGGCGATGCACAGGACGCAGCTGCTCAGTACGCCGAAATATTCGGTTGTGAGCAGGGTCAGTTTCCTATTATGTACTTGGGCATACCAATACATTATCGGAAACTAACTAATGCGGAATGGAGACACGTTGAGGAGCGTCTACAAGCAAGGCTGTCTAGTTGGAAAGGCAAATTACTGTCCCTTGGTGGAAGATTGGTTCTCATTAATTCGGTACTTACAAACATGTTACTATATATGATATCCTTTTTCCAGTTACCAAAAGGTGTGTCTTGAATAAATTGGATTACTTCCGATCAAGATTCTTTTGGCAAGGGGATGGTGAGAAAAGGAAGTATCGACTGGCTAAATGAGATGTTGTTTGTCGACCAAAAGATCAAGGAGGGCTGGGTATTCATGATCTTTGTATTAAGAACTCAGCTCTCCTGGGGAAGTGGCTGTATAAGCTGCTAACCGAAGATGGGATTTGGCAAACACTGCTTAAAAGAAAATACATCGGCACAAAGGCGGTATCACAGGTGTCGTGGAAACCTGGTGACTCCCACTTTTGGGCCGGCCTAATGGCGACTAAGAAACATTTCTTTCGCTTTGGCGTATTTAATATTAAGGATGGCACGGAGATTAGATTCTGGGAGGATAAATGGTTAGGAAACACCACCCTCCGGGAGCAATATCCTGCCCTATACAATATTGTTCGTCACAAGGGGGACACTATAGCTAATGTAATGCAGTGCTCACCACCCAATGTGACGTTCAGACGTGATTTATTTGGGCCAAGGTTAACATCTTGGAATGCCTTGCTGGCACGGTTGGAATCAATCCAACTTACACAGGGTCCCGATGAATTTCGGTGGAATTTATGCGGGAATGGAAAATTCTCAGTAGATTCTATGTATAGGGCGCTCGTGCACTCTGATATACCAGTCGATGACAATAAAAAATATGGCAAATGAAGATTCTACTTAAAATAAAAGTATTTTCGTGGTATCTTCGTAGGGGTGTCATTTTAACCAAGGATAACCTTGTCAAACGGAATTGGCATGGAAATACTAAGTGTATGTTTTGTCCACACCAAGAGACAATAAAACACTTATTCTTCGAGTGTAGTTTCGCACGTTCTATATGGTCATCTATCCAAATAGCGTCTAACTTATATCCACTCAAGTCGGTTGCAAATGTTTTTGGCAACTGGCTACATGGGATAGATAAGAAGCTTAGAACGGTTATTAGGGTGGGAGCGATTGCCGTTATATGGTCGCTTTGGCTTAGTAGAAATGACAAGGTTTTCAATGATAAAGATGTTTCTCATATGCAGGTACTCTACCGTTGCACAAGTATTATCCGTACGTGGTCCACCTTACAACGGGTGGGACATCGAGACCTCTTTACGGAGGGGTGTGCACGACTGGAAGAGGTGGCGAGGGACATTTTTCACAACATGGGTGGCCGCTTGATCGCCGGATTAGACCTCCATAGGTCGTCAAGCTTGCCTATGACATAGGCGCTTTACATTATTCTTGCTGATTGTAATTCGTCTATTGTTGCACAACTTTTTTCTTTCTCCGATGGATTGCGGCTGTGTGCATTTTTTATGCAGAGACCGGGTGTAATACTTAAACTCTTGAGTAATAAAGCCCTTTATCTAAAAAAACCAACAACGGCATGTACAAACCTCACATATATAGTCGCTCACAGACATGGCCATTCCGACTTTACATATTTAGTAAACTAACCACTAATTCCAAAACAGAGAGCATGTTCTGCGTACAGAAAGTCTCCAACCACGGCAAGTACTAATACATTTTATTACACTCTATTAGCTACGTCCAACTAAAGCGAAGCTTACTCCTAAACATACTTCTCCCTACAAACTCTCTGAAAGTTTGTCACACCTTCGTACAACACAGACGGACCAGCATCTTGCGAGGAAGCATATCCGCATGAATCAATGTATCCACTCCAATTTTCTACTGCTTCGAGTGTACTGCGCCATCCATTCTTCAATTCCTCAATTTTGATCTTCAAACTTCGTATCTCTTCATTACCACCACGCCTTCCGATGCAAGAATTATAGCTGTTTATATGAAAACAACGCTTCATTTCCCAATTCAAATCTTTTGTCTCGAATTTGCAACTGTTCTCCAAAGATCGGACCATGTTTCCAGCCGCCTTTTCTTCAGCTTCCTCCGCTGTCTGAAACTCATGAAAACTGCTGCAGAATTCTTCACGAAACCTCGACGGGTCTGCTGCATCAGGAACATCAACCCAAACATGACTAAAAAACCCACTGTACCGAAACCAAGTCACAAATCTTGGATCCCCAGCGGTATTTTTTTAACCAGATCAACTAGCATAGCTTTCAGCGATACAGGAATGATTCGAGTGCTCTCTCAAGCTCCAAACTCTTCAATCAAAACCTCTAAAATGTGTCCCATACCCTGCATCTGTCTATACTAATTTGTCTCCTTCATGCATAGAAGTGATTACATGAAGGATAGCACGCACATATTTATACATCCATACTCAGACGTTTCCAAGTAAAGTTAAATACATAAAAACCTTTTAGATCAACATTATGAAATACACCAAATATCACACTAAGGGCGCGGCGTGACGCCGCGCCAAATTCACCTAGTAAACATTGTATGGAGCAGATATTGTTTACTCAACAGCTCTAATGTAGGAACACAGATACGTACATTACAAATTCGCAAGTTCACAACGCATTCGAATGTTCACTGGTTTAAATGTCCATACGCTAATATTAGATATGATAGGAAGTAGCAAGAACTCAAAAACAACTAATGAACGCCCAACGACCGATGACGAAAGTTGAAGTGTTCGAATGCATCCACACAAATAATCTACAAGATAAAAACGAAAGGTGAATTAGTAAATCACATGACCATATACCTTCAAAATATATTCATCGTGATTTACGAGGTAACAAAAAAAAAACAAGATAGTACCAATGATGTGTTAATTAGCCATACGCCTGCGAGGTAAATGTCACATCCTATTTTTCATGGTTTGAAACCATTGAGCAACAACACCACCATAAAATTTGAAATTGATGTTCTTCATTGCCCAAAAAGCCCCCTCAACGAATGTCGTTGGCACCGGTAATATCAAACCCAACTCAATAAGCTACAGAAAAATGGGAAGAACAAATGCTTCTCGGTTTCAACCATCGTCTTTATAGCCAAACTTTCAACATTTATGCAAGTAGAAAAATAAGGAATGAATTCTCACATGGTGAATATGAGTCTGAAGTTGCCCTCTAATGGTTGCACGGTCACATGAGAGGAATCCGCAAGATAAATTGAAGATAAGCGAACAACCTTGTCCACATCAAGCAATGAGAACAAGTTCTTCGGACTAAGGCATGAGAAGCTCTCTAATGCCTTTTAGATGATTCGCAAAAGCGATTATCATCTCAAAACATTCTTGTCAATGGAAACTTAGAAGATCTCAACTTTAAAGAAGTGAGGGTTAGTGTAGATCATCCCACTAAGCCTCGAACCACCCCAAAATGGTATTTGTTGACCCATGCATATGTGGCGCCGGGATACACTTCTCCATGCAAAATTGTTGAACCTCATCAAATAATCCCACCCAACCACTTTCCTCCTAGATCCCAACCGATATTTCACACCATTAAACAATTCCATCGCATGCACAATGTTTAGATCATCATTTTGCAAAACATGTCAAAGCTCATCCGTGATGACAATCAAATTTATCATCAGCTTTAAAAATGAAAACATTTAGCTTTCCATTTTTCTGTATCAAACTTGCCGCCTGGGCCACGTCCCTCATCATTGACCTCTTGGAGAACATACAATGTTGCCAACCACATTTTTTGCAAACGAAACAAAGTTGTATAATGTGAACCCTATCTAGTATCCCCGTGCCTAGTGAGACTTGTTTCTTGATTCAAGGCTCTTCCACTAGATAACTCACCCGTGCATTAGATTCCGTAAGCACCTTTATTTTGCAAGATGCACTTTATGTGGTCACAATAAATGATTTTGTCAAAAGAATCATGAATGGATGAACAATAACTAGCAAGAGAGAGAACTGCCAATTGCAAATGATGGGTAAAGAAATGAACATAGAAGGCATAAGGATTTTAATCTAAGATCGTTTTTTGCAAGCCATTGAATTCACCTCTCATATTGGAAGCTCCATCAAACCCTTTTCGCTTGTAACGATCTATACTGCAAAGAGAATTACTTAGTGCCTCTGAGGTAGTCTCGGGAACATGATATAGAGAAATAAATCATTCCACAATTGTGCCTTCATTATTCACATACCTACAACATAATAGTGGCAAGAAGGTTAAATGAAAGCAAAGTATGGAATAATAGGTTTCGAGAAAAGGCGGGGTTGGGGAATCGGGATAATGGGACTAGAACTCTAGATCGAATGAGTCGTTGTCTTTTATTTTTTCAGAATTTATTGAGCCGTTGCTCGACATTTCACTGCGTGCGCGACAATGCTAGGCACATCCCAAGGCCTCAATGCCCACCAAGTTCTGCACACGATTCTACCCACGGTAGACGTGGTTTGGTGGCTGAAAACATCTCGGCACCTGAGGTGTGCGAGACCGAAGCCCGAACAAGCGTCAGAGAGATAGGGGTGTTGCGTCCACCCGTTCCTCCAACGGAAAAAAACGAATACTACAATATCTCCTAACGTGTGTATAGAAGATGCACACTCATCTATGTTCTTGTAATGGTCTGTGTGGATTGCGTATTACCCCGTACTCTTTTGAAAAAAATAACCATCACCCCGATGTTGTTTGATAATAGGAACGTTAATAATCTAGACATGCACACAAATTTGGAAAGCAAATTAGTATTTTTTTAGGAAATTGGTAACTATAGTGGGTCATGTCAGTCTTCCTTTAGAGTTGTCACGTAGGATTTTGCTTAGTTGGAAGAGATAGAATAAAGAAAGAAAAGGTTTTTCCCCTTACCTAGCTGAGTGATGATCTATTAGAAATAAGAGAAGACATTTTTCTCCATTATCAATTATATCATACTAGTCATCAACCCGTGCATCCGCACGGGCCTCAATTAGAATGGTAGAAATAATATAAATTCGATTGTAATAAATATTTAAAAGAACACGCCTTTGAAGAGATTAGTATAAGAATTTTGATTTATTTTCTTAGATTAGTCAAACTGGAAAATATGTGTGCAAAACTCCCAAATTTTGATATTTTAGAATACAGTTGTGGTTTTTGATTTCATGCCACATAAGTGCTACATCATGAATCTGTGTGTTTCTTCATTTTATATGGGAGATAAATTGTAGGTGAAAACAGAAAATTTTCAGGAACTAATTTTGGTAAATCTATATATCAGAAAAGCATAATTGATTAGCATTTGTCTTAGGTTTATGTAGGCCATTTATCATATTTTTCAAATTAGGGATGTCAATCTGAAGATGGAAACAGAGATCTAAACACTGACTAAACGCAAAACGTACATGTTGTAACTAAGTCGGTTCATGGCCTATTTTACCGCTGATCCGCAGGCCGCAGCCATTTTTTATTTCCCAGACCTATTTACTTGCTATTCTTTTTGTCTATCAATAGATAATGGCTTCTTCTGGGGCCAAAATGGAGACAGTCTGTAAAATTCCATCATTAAAGGTTAAAAATAATGACATGTGCAATCTTAACAGGGAGCTAAAATTTCCTTGAAGAGGACCGGATACTTTCTAGTTGGCTAGCGTGGTGCGTACACACCCACTTTCCGCATTTGAAAGCCAGGCTAGTTCTCAATATAAATCGGATGAACGACTCAAAGTGTGACCCCTTCATGCTTTCAACTATAACAGTAGCCCATATTTATCGTCTCTATTTGTGGAGGGGCAACAGGAACACTAATTCAAGCAAATATAGATCCTCTCGATCAACAAAATAAATCAGAAATTTTGATAAGAAACTAACAAATCCATTTGAATCAGATCGGTTAACATAACTGTAGATATTTCACGTGAAAAATTATAAGAGAATTAATTGGCATGCACTTTTATTATAAATCTTAACACCAGTATTGGACAACGAAAATTTTTTAGAGTAACAAATTTAAAACAGATTAATGAATATTTTGCGGCATCAGTAAGAAAAAATACTAAGATGTTTCACCTGACAGGAAAGAGACCAAGAACACAACTTAGAACATATGAAGCCATGGTCTCTCTCCGGCTAGTTCTCTGCTGCCTCTTCAAAAAACATAAAAAATAACTGTGATTTGTAAAAAAAAAAAAAGCACATGGTTATATCCGAGGAATTGATGCCCCTGGTTAAACGAAAAAATTATTTCCCTTGAGTACAGAGACTGGCTGTGGGGTTATCATTGCATTATCTGGCCAGCTGAAGAGGCCCTGGGCATGTTCGACTGGTGATTCAGTCATACCTGAGGGAGCATCATAGGTGGCGCCGGTTGTGGCACCACATCAATGTAACTCTGAGACTGGCACATGCAGAAAAAGGTATGTTTGAAGGTGGCATGAAGTACTTCAGTATTGCAGTGTATAGGATGGCCGCCCGTTATAAGGTATAAACAGTCTAGTTTAACATGGTGTATGATGAAGCTAGCTTGAGCATACAAAAGTTCATCTTTCCACCATGCCTTAACTTGCTGAACCGCAAAAGAAAATTGAAATTGGTATGAAGGAATATTGTGTCCATTTAAGCTTTATGAAGCAACACTTGAACGACAATATATATCAGGAGCCATCTTGAAATAACCCGAATCAAGTAGTCAGTATATACATACACCAATTGTTTTTCTGAACATCATTATTCATCAAAGCCTGGGTGGCTGTGAGTAAGAAAATATTAATCCTATATAAAGGAAAATTAATTTTCTAAATTGCTCCAAGATCTCATATCCTTAGATGTCCGGCCCAACAAACATTCTTTTAAGAAAATATAGTTTACTAACAGAACTTACCAGGAGATTATGTTCTTTCAGTAGAATGAAAGCAGGGAATTGCTTATATTGGGATGCATCCCTTTATGCTCTGCATGGACAAAAACATTGTTTCAATCATTTGTGCAAATATGTAAAAACGACTTCAAATCTGCAAGTACCTTATAGCAGTCCAGCCCATCTCTGTAAATACATAAACAGAAATTAGGCTATGTCAGTCCACCAAGCAATTTCAGAACATGAAGGCATCAACTTCTCTCAGCATAAACCAAACAATATATTGCATTCTTGCACATGAATATAAGTATGTATCAAGAACTAACAAAAACTGCCGTCAGGATTGTGGATGCTTCATAATGACTCTACAACGGTAAGCACCAATATTTTCTAAGAAAATGCTTCTCTGCTACATCTTTGACAGCATAATCCATGGAAAAACTTTGGCGCTTGATGGATCAAATTTGTGTTGGAGTGTTGATGCGAACTTCAGTCCCTTGTTTCAACTTTCAATACCAATAGCTTCCATCCCTTCGTCACTGCCTAAGAGAAGGGGAAAAGATTGACCTGACCAAACAGTTATGTTGCAAGCAAGCCAAACTTCCTGTTCCTGTAGTGTGTTTTGAATTGAAAAAAATGGGTACTCAATCAATAATTTGTCATAAGATCATTACCTAGTAGCCTACAATGAGCCAATTAGAAAATGGAAGATAACATTAGTGCTACTCTTTGATGCAATAGGCCATATGAATGATGGGAGCAGACGGCAACATCACTTGCAAGCCTAGAGTATATCATCATCTCTCGTTTCCATTAGTCAAATCAATAATTTGTCAATATGATCATCATTTTCGTAAATTGATAGAGTGGGATAGTTGTAGACAAAAAGAAAAAATCAATTATTTAATAATCATTGGTATTCAGTGCAAACTTGTGGCAGAAACTGTAGAGATATTCAGACATAGCGACCTATTAAAGTCTGCGTGAAAATCCGTAGAACGCTCCAACCAATCCTTGAGCATATGTAGCATCTTTTTCCGACTGCTATATATCAAAATAGTAAATTATTAGAGTAATCAGTGGAAAACATAAAAATATAGTTCATTTCTTTAAAGGAAAAATAGTGCAGAATTTGACATAAAGTGAAACTAATTTACATATCTTGCAATTTCTTAGCAGCTTTTATCTTCCATATATCTGGGTGATGGTTAAGTTCGTCTAACAAAGAGCCAAAAAAAACAACGATGTACTGGTAATGCCCACGTTAGTGATGCACAATGTATTAGCAAACTGAATCATATTTATTCTTTGAAGGATGCATGGTTAAGATAGCATGCTATACAATTTAGCATGTATGTGCAGAGGTAGCAAGTATCCAGCTCCAAAAAGTTACTATGAAATATGATTTAGAGATTAGAACGCACGGCAGGTTCCTGCTTTAATCAATTCATGCATGCCTTTAAATTTTAGTCAAGCAAATCAACAACTCAAGTATCATGAAGAGAAAGATCTGATGGATAATTCTACCATATTGATTGTGAATACAGAACATGTTAGTCATAGACATCAACGGTACAGAAATATTGTACATGGTCATGTGTCTGAATTTCATCGATAAGAAACTACAGAAATTATTTCCGGCAAAAGGGCATCAGTGCCAGCGGTAGTCACAGACTAATTATTCCTTGTCTCTAGCAGCCAGATACGCTTGCCTCCATCTTCTTTATCCCCAAAAAAACTGGCCTCAACTCCTGCAGCAGCAGGCGTCTATGCACTGGTACCATCTGATCTTCAGGAAAACCTTGATATTGAGAAGATAGGAACCATCGACAGCAGCAAGGGCAGAAGCAAGCTGACGGGCAAGAGAGAGAAAATAGAAGGAATTGCCGCAGCAGTTGACAATGACGAAACAGCCTGTTCGTGTACTGGGAGAGAAGATGAGCAGGTCATACGGATGTGACGACGTTGATGCCCTCATGTAGCGCTCGGTTCCGTGGTCCTCTTGTAACTGCTGTAGGGAGTCGATCAATCACTAGTAGAAAAACCATTTTTGGTCCAGGGCCGCCCCAGCCATTAGCCCCGGTTCAGGTAAAAACCGGGACCAGTGCCTGGCACTGGTCCCGGTTCGAGTTGCCACGGCCCCGTGGACCATTGGTCCCGGTTCGGTTGGGGTATTGGTCCCGGTTCTTGGCACGAACCGGGACCAAAGCTCCAGAGCCAGACACGTGGCGTGCGGCGGAGCTTTGGTCCCGGTTCGTGCCAAGAACCGGGACCAATACCCCTCCCTGCCTATAAATAACCCCCACCCCCTTCTCTCCTCTAATTTTTTTCTCTTGGATTGGTGGGAAGTGGGTGCTATTTTTTTTTCCTTTGCCACGCACAAGATGTGTTCGATGAAATGCCCGACCCACACTTAAGTTCACACAAAATGATATCCTCGGCCGAGGTTAGCAACTTTATCCTTTTCGTCTGTAATTGATACAGAAATATTGCACGTGTCGATGTACGGTGGTCATTTCACTATTCAAGATGTTATTGTAATGGTATTTGATAAACTTAATTATATATATGATGCAGATGGATGCACGGATGCGATGGATGTACGGCGAACGACGCAGTTCCGAGTTTATTGCAGGCCTGCATAAATTTCTCGATGTGGCTGAGGCAAACAAAGTGAATAATTTTATGCCTTGTCCATGTGAGAAGTGTCGGAACGTCAGGGAGTACTCTGACCCGAGAACCATTCAAGACCACGTGATTCGGAAAGGTTTCATGCCCAGCTATAATTGTTGGACCAAGCACGGAGAAAGAGGGGTTACGATGGAAGACAATGAAGAAGAGGAGGATGATGACAACTATCCTATGTTCCCTGAGGAATGCGGTGATACTGTTATGGAAGACGTTGAAGAAGAAAGAGGTGAACATCGGGCATCAGATGAGCCCGCTGATGGTCTTGGTGGGGTCATTTCTGATGCAAAGCGAGAATGCGATACAGAAAAGGAGAAGCTAAAGTTGGAGGCCATGCTTGAGGATCACAAAAAGTTGCTGTACCCAAACTGCGAAGATGGCAGCACAAAGCTCGGTACCACACTGGAACTGCTGAAATG
This sequence comes from Poa pratensis, assembly GCA_947311845.1. Lineage (NCBI taxonomy): Eukaryota > Viridiplantae > Streptophyta > Magnoliopsida > Poales > Poaceae > Poa > Poa pratensis. The sequence goes on from CAMZMU010000064.1 coordinate 53,029,796, forward strand.
GAAGGCAGAGACTGGTTGTTCTGACAAGGGATTTGAGAAGTTACTGAAAATAATGAAGCCGAAGCTTCCAAAGGATAACGAATTGCCCGAGACTACATACGAAGCAAAGAAGGCTATCTGCCCTCTAGGATTAGATGTGCAGAAGATACATGCATGCATTAATGACTGCATCCTGTACCGCGGTGAGTACGAGAACATGGATAAATGCCCGGTATGCAATGCACTGCGGTACAAGATAAGACAAGATGACCCTGGTGATGTTGAGGGCGATGACGAGCCCCCCCGGAAGAGGGTTCCTGCTAAGGTGATGTGGTATGCTCCTATAATACCACGGTTGAAACGTCTGTTCAGAAACAAAGAGCATGCCAGGTTGTTGCGATGGCACAAAGAAGAGCGTAAGAAAGACGGGAAGTTGAGACACCCCGCCGATGGGTCCCAGTGGAGAAAAATCGACAGAGAGTTCCCGACATTTTCAGATGACGCAAGGAACTTAAGATTTGGTCTAAGTACAGATGGCTTTAATCCTTTTGGGGAGCAGAGCTCCAGTCATAGCACTTGGCCCGTGACTCTATGTATCTACAACCTTCCTCCTTGGTTGTGCATGAAGCGGAAGTTCATTATGATGCCAGTGCTCATCCAAGGCCCGAAGCAACCCGGCAACGACATTGATGTGTACCTAAGGCCATTAGTTGATGAACTTTTGCAGTTGTGGTCCGAACCAGGTGTACGTGTGTGGGATGAGCACAAACAACAGGAATTTGACCTACGAGCGTTGCTGTTCGTAACCATCAATGATTGGCCTGCTCTTAGTAACATTTCAGGACAGTCAAACAAGGGATACAATGCATGCACGCACTGTTTAGATAAGACTGAAAGTATACATTTGGGAAACAAGAATGTGTACCTGGGGCATCGTCGATTTCTTCCGAACAGTCATGCCGTAAGAAAGCCCGGCAAGCATTTCAACGGTGAGGCAGATCGCCGGAAGAAGCCTAACCTCCCTGATGGTGATGTTATATATGACATGGTCAAGGATTTAGAAGTAATCTTTGGAAAGGGTCCTGGCAGTCTATCTGTTCCGAATGACGCTGACAACCACGTACCCATATGGAAGAAGTGCTCTATATTCTGGGAGCTACCCTATTGGAAAGTCCTAGAGGTCCGGTCTTCAATCGACGTGATGCACGTGACGAAGAATCTTTGCGTGAACCTGCTAGGCTTCCTGGGCGTGTATGGGAAGACAAAAGATACACCGGAAGCACGGGCAGACCAGCAACGTATGAAAGACCCATACAACAAGCAGACGGATAAAGGGCGTCAATACTTAAGCAGCTACGCTCTTACCAAAGCAGAGAAGGAAATCTTTTTTGAATGCCTGAGCAGTATCAAGGTCCCGGCTGGCTTCTCGTCAAATATAAAGGGAATAATAAATATGGCAGAGAAAAAATTCCAGAACCTGAAGTCTCATGATTGCCACGTGATTATGACGCAGTTGCTTCCGGTTGCATTGAGGGGGCTTCTACCGGAAAATGTTCGAGTACCCATTGTGAAGCTATGTGCATTCCTCAATGCAATATCTCAGAAGGTCATCGATCCAGTAACTCTACCAAGTTTACAGAAGGCTGTGGTCCAATGTCTTGTCAGCTTCGAGTTGGTGTTCCCCCCATCATTCTTCAATATTATGACGCATCTCCTGGTTCACCTAGTCGACGAGATTGCCATTCTCGGTCCTGTATTTCTACACAATATGTTCCCCTTCGAGAGGTTCATGGGAGTCTTGAAGAAATATGTTCATAACCGTGCTAGGCCAGAAGGAAGCATCTCAAGGGGCTATGGAACAGAAGAGGTCATTGAGTTCTGTGTTGACTTTATTCCTGACCTTAAGCCGATTGGTGTTCCTGAATCGCGGCATGAGGGGAGACTGAGTGGAAAAGGCACGCTAGGAAAGAAAGCACTGATATGTAGGGACGGGCATTCTTTAACTCAAGCACACTACACAGTTCTACAAAGTTCCACCTTCGTGGCTCCGTATATCGAGGAACACAAGAATTATGTACGCTCCAAGAACCCGGGGAAGGATGACTCCTGGATTAAAGAAAAACACATGGAGACCTTCGGCAGTTGGTTGCGATTACAGCTCATGAATGACACCACTGTCGGAGATCAGCTCTACTTGTTGGCCGCGTCACCATCTTCGACTGTATTGAATTTCCAAGGGTACGAGATAAATGGGAATACATTTTACACGATCGCCCAAGATAAAAAGAGCACCAACCAGAACAGTGGTGTCCGCTTTGATGCAACAAACGACGATGGGCAAAAGGACACATACTATGGTCGCATAGAGGAGATATGGGAACTTGACTATGGACCTACTTTTAAGGTCCCTTTGTTTCGGTGCAGTTGGGTCAACATGAATGGAGAAGGGATAAAGGTAGACCAGCTGTACGGGATGACAACAGTGGATCTCAAGAATCTTGGTTGTTACAAGAACGAACCATTCGTCCTAGCCAATGATGTGGCTCAGGTTTTCTATGTGAAGGACATGTCCTCCAGACCGAAAAAAAGAAAAAACAAGCAAACGAATACATCAGACGATGAGCCAAAGCGTCACGTAGTTCTTTCAGGGAAAAGAAACATCGTGGGAGTCGAGGACAAGACAGACATGTCAGCAGATTATGATAAGTTTGATGAAATTCCGCCCTTCACAGTGAGAACTGACCCAAGCATCCCGTTAAATAATGAAGATGCTCCATGGTTACGGCTGAAGCGATCATAGGCCAGGGACATACGCGAAGAAGGGTTCATGGCTTTTATGTAAATCAATGTAATGTATTAAACCTTTATGTGATGTGTAGTAATGTATTAAACCTTTATGTGGTGAAAACCATAATACACGAAATGGGAGTTTCCATCTAGAAGAAATGGGTTATATCACATGTGAGTTTTCTTTTTTGTTTTCTGTTAATTAATTGCATGACGACCGGTGAAACACGCGTGGTAGGTGGTTGTCGGCTCCCACACCTCCCGTGGGAACCTCTCAAACCTCAGCTTCGACCGTCCAAACACAGTTCCCCCTGCATACAGCCCGACGGTGGCTCGTGAGTTTGAGCGCCACTTCGATCCAAGCAGCGGTAAGACGTCTCTGATGATCTACAACCGTCCGGCAAGACGTCTCTGATGATCTGCAACCGTTTGGAACGGTCGCAGGTCATCAGAGACGTCTTGCCACTGGTTGCCCAAAGATGCCTCTCCGAGTGACGCTGGAATGTTTTGTGTTTGAGCGCCACTTCGATCCAAGCAGCGGCAAGACGTCTCTGATGATCTACAACCGTCCGGCAACACATCTCTGATGATCTGCAACCGTTTGGAACGGTCGCAGGTCATCAGAGACGTCTTGCCGCTGGTTGCCCAAAGATGCCTCTCCGAGTGACGCTGGAATGTTTTGTGTGAGTGAGTAACCTGTCTGAGGAGGGCGGCTATATATAGGGTACGTGTGCTTCTTTAGTCCCGGTTGGTAACACCAACCGGGTCATGTGGCTCACGAAGTGGTCGTGATACTGCTGATCCAACAGCTCACAATCCCTCAAAAGAAACACACCCCTGATCCAACGTCTCACAAGCGCTTGAAAGAAACACACGATCCGTGTGCTTCTTTAGTCCCGGTTGGTAACACCAACCGGGTCATGTGGCTCACGAAGTGGTCGTGATACTGCTGATCCAACAGCTCACAATCCCTCAAAAGAAACACACCCCTGATCCAACGGCTCACAAGCGATTGAAAGAAACACACGATCTGTGTGCTTCTTTAGTCCCGGTTGGTAACACCAACCGGGACTAAAGACGGGCTTTGCGGTCACGACACGTGTCCTCCCCCAGCGCTTCCCTGGGCACGTGTCCTCCCCCAGCGCTGCCCTGGAGGTCTTTATATATTGTCGCCGACGGGGTAAACCCTAATCCACCATTCCTAGCCACGAACGCATCGTCTCCACGAGATGGATCCGCCACGCCCGCCGCAGCGCCTTCTGGACGAGGTCGAGCGTGCTCGGCAGAGCGCGCTTGGGCGCAACCGCGGGAGTCTATCCCGCCGTATGCCCACGAGCCCGGCGTGGAGAGGAATGCCCAGCTACCGGCCTCCTGCTCCACCAGGTGCCGCCGCACCTCCACCTGGCGCCGCTGCACCTCCACCAGGCGCCGCCGCTCCTCCCGCGGAGGAGGAGGAGGACGACGACTTCGACTGGAGCGACGACGGGGAAGAAGGTTGTGGGTTGCAGATACAGGAGGCCATGGAAGCCTCCTTCCAGTCTGTCCGCGACTACCCTGTCCAGCGAGCCAAGACTTCCTACCAGCTCAAGGCGAAGGAGGCTTCCGATCTGGATTGGGCGCTGAAAGACTCATCCTCCATGGATCTTGCCCTCCGCCGCAAACGTGCGCGCGAGAACCGGGCGGCCGCCCACGGGGCTGGCTCCTCCCGCCGTTCCCCCTAATCCTACGGCCTTCGAGCCAGCAAGTCCGTTTATGTAGAATAATGTTGGTGATGTTGGATCAGGGGTGTGTTTCTTTCAAGCGCTTGTGAGACGTTGTATCATGTGTAATAATGTATTAAACCTTTTATGTAATGCATTAAGATAAATGAATTAATAATTTTTATCTGCTTTCTTCTGCATTTTACAACACCAAACATTCATCTTACAAATATAGGTTTACTGAAATTGTTCTGCATTTACTTCTGCTTACGGATTATTTGTCGAATTTCGACTTACGGATTTAAAGATATGAATTTATCCATATTAAATTGAAAATGACAATAATAATGTAAAATTGATTTTGGATTATTTATACAAATTCAAACACTTTTCACGTTGAAAGTTTTGTCAATTCAAAATATGCAATAAAGTTAATATATTTTTAATTGAAAATGGCAAAATGGTTAATAGTTTGTATAGTTAGAATAATTATTTCAGAAAACAGAAAATGGTTTTGGATTATTTATTCAAATTTAAAAACTTTTCATGTTGAAAGTCTTTTCAGATTCAAAACCATTTGAAATTCATATTCAAACACCTAAATAAGAAAAAAAGGCGGGAACAAAATTTCAGAACTGAAAAGTTCGAAATAATTTTGAAAAAGGAATCTTTGGTCCCGGTTTCTACCAAGAACCGGGACCAAAGAGTCCATGGGCGCGCCACTGGATCTGGCATTAATGCACTCTTTGGTCCCGGTTGCGGAAAGAACCGGGACCAAAGAGGCATTGGTCCCGGTTCTTGCCAGCAACCGGGACCAATGACCCCCTGCTACTTAACCGCTTCCCCTTCTCCTTCCCCGATTCATTCGCAGAAAACGCCTAAGTCCCCGGAGAAGCGACGGAGCGAAATTGCGCCGTCAGGCTGCCCGACCTCGCCGTCGACGCTCCCTCGACGCCCGCGCCGCCGCGCCCTCGACGCCCGTGCTCTCTATCTCTCTCCCGGTGAAACCCTAGCCGCACGGCCGCCGCGCCACCGCAGTTCGAGCTTGATTCCGGCCGTCTTCGACCTCGCCTCGCCTCGCCGACCATCTCTACAGCTTCCTGGTGAGCTCGCGGTCCTCGTGGACCTTCTCTCCCTCTCTATTGCGCTCTGTTTCGTCCTCGCGTCGATGTCCGCTGCAAACCGTCGTCGCCGGTGGTGCTCCGGCGACCATTTGGTCACGGTGCCGCCCACGAACGACTCCCCATGCACGTGCGCGTGCAACACGCCCAGTCGCGCGTGCCCGCTCGCCCTCCTCCGGCGAGACTCGCCGGAGCAGAGCCGCCGTGGGTGCTCCTGTGTCTTTGACATGTGGGCCCCGGCTGTCAGCCTTTTATTCTTTTCCTAAAATGAGTTTGGAAATTATTAAATCTCTGACAGGTGGGACCCAGCTTAATTAATAAATGCCAAAAATGATTTAAACTTGTAAAATCAATATCTTTTAATCTGTTTATCAGAAAAATATGAATAATATATCAAAATGCACAGAAAAATAAATGCTAGCTATTTATGTCAAAATACAAACATTTTGGAACATTTCAATTTGGTGAATATTTGGAAATAACTTCAATGCATTTCCTTTAGTTATGGAGCTAATTTAAATAAGTGTTTATATTTGAAATTTGACTTCTATTAACATCTAAAATATGTTTTAGAGCTCCATGTTAATGCATTAAATTGGTCATGCATGATTGAACAATGTTAAATTAGAAGAACTAAAATACCTTCTTATATTAAATATGGAATTTGTGGAAATGATTTTATTAGTCATTGCAATTCCATTTAAATTGACCTACATGACCTAGGATGCATTTCAATATCTTTAATTGGTCATATCATACATATTGTTTGCAGTGCATCGACGTCGTATGTTGATTGTAGATGTTTACGATACGAGTTTACGGGTTTACGATACGAGTTTACGGGTTTATGATATTGTAGATGTATCTTGACATATGGAACAAGTTACCCAACTAAAGTTTTGTGCATTGTTCTTAATTTGCAGAAACTATGGAACGAGACGAAGATCAGGAAAATATCCTCCAGGATATAATCCGCGGGCCGGAAGATATTGTCGATGTCACCACGGAGTTTTTGAACAACTCCGGTGAGGGAGATGAGTCTCTCAACCGAAGAGACGGCTCCGGTGAGGTAGAACCCGACGGCCGGGGTGAGGGAGAAGTCAGCGAGGGAGAAGCCGACGAGGGAGAAGCCGAAGGCTCCGGTGGAACATTAAATGTTGCAAACTCCGGCGAGGTGCATATACATATATTAATGAAGCCGAAGATTGTATTAATTAAGCCTCTGCTGTCTATATACATATATTAACGCTCTTTCTTCTTTTAGCCCTCCGGATCGAGCAAATCTTCTGTAAGGACAAAACGAGGCCCAGCCAAAAAGTTGGGCGACCAAGAAAGGTACACGATCGAAAGAGTCGCTGAAGACGGCACACCGACTGCTCCCCCTGGTGTTAAAAATAAAATGGTAAAGCAATGCGGAGTTCTTGTTAGGGACTTCATCCCGATCACCGTTCGAGAATGGCATCGGCCAAAGGAGAAAGGACAGCTATATGTCAGCGATGAGGGCAAAGAAAGACTTTGGAGAAAGCTCATGGTTAATTTCACCCTGCCGGCGCCAGAGGTGGATTCAGATGAGGAGGATCCAGATGAGGCAGAAAAGATTGCCCGGAAAATCATGGAGCAAAAAGTCAAGGACTGGGCACTTAAGAAGATGGCCGAGCTATTCAAGAACTGGAAGAAAAGATTGAACAAACTGTTTGTCAAGAAAAATAAGACTCCAGACTTCGATAAAGGGTATGAGAAGATAAAGGACTACTGGGAAGAATTTGTGGCGTACAAGAAATCAGAGGAAGCTCTGGAAAAGTCTGCAAAAAATGCGGCAAATGCTGCTCTAAAGATGTACCACCATACTATGGGGCCTGGTGGCTACGCTGGTAGCATGCCTAAGTGGGAGAAACTTGAGGCGGACCTGCTGGCTAATGGGATCACTCCAGAGCCACTCAAGTGGATCGAACGGGCAAGAAATTGGTTTTACGGGCATGGGGGCACGTTGGACGCAGAAGGGAAGTGCATATATAACAGAAGACACAAAGATAATCCCCTACTACCCATCCAAGAAATTAGAAATGCAGTAAAGGATGTTGAAGAGGGACGGTTCATTCCCGATAGAGAGGATGACGAGCTCACACGCGCCCTTGGGAATAAGGAACACGACGGACGGTTACGAGGCGTACCTGGCTCCAAGCCCAAGACAATTGCGATTCCCGAGCACAGGAAGAAATTTCCTGATAGAAGCCATCAGAGGAGAAAGGAAAGGGAGGCAATGGAAGCACGCGCTGCTGCAGACCGGCTGCGTAATATAGAAGAAGAATTAAAGCTGCAGAAGGAACAAATTGCCGTGCTTAGCCAGCAAGGTACTAGCGGCCAATCTCAACGGCACATGGTAGAAGCTGCATGCGATGGTACCGGTGGCCCATCGAATCGGAAAAGCAGCGTGGCTTCCACGGAGCTCCAGGATGGTAATGATGATGCAGTGGCTCCACTTCGTCGCTACCCAGTGGATGATATCACGGAGAGCACACCTTGTGAGATGCATGTGAAAGTTTTTAACTTAACCGTGAAGGTGGCGGTCGGCTATGTCGTACCAATTGGACCTAATCCAACTTACCATTTCTCTCCGGTTCCAAATGGCTACGCTGTTGTCGCGGTGGATGAAGTGATGAAAGATTATGAGGAGCTGAAGCTGCAACACCCTGCAGGTGAAGATGGGGAGGTGCTTGAACTTGGAGAAGCCAAGAAAGCGACCATTCTATGGCCAAAGGAATTCATCGTGCTTCCGAACTGGCAGCCAAGGCCATCGACTCCTCACCAGTCTCCAGCGCAACAGTCCTCTTCACCGCCTCAGCATTCTCCAGCGCAACAGTCCTCTTCACCGCCTCACCAGTCTCCAGCGCACCGTCTCCGCCGCCGCGTCAGCCGTCTCCGCCGCCGCGTCAGCCGTCTCCGCCGCCGCGTCAGCCGTTTCCGCCCACCGCTCGTACTATGAGGGGTAAGCGATCACCGAAACGTAAAAGGTCGCCCCTCCCAACAGTACCTCATAAGAATCTTCCCATTAGACCTTATGACAGGACTGTAGCGGAAAACGCCGCGGAGGTGGCTGCCTACAATAAGGCTTTTTTTGCACCAAAAAAGCCCGAGCAGAAGCCGGTATACGATGAAAAATCCAAAAAGTGGAGAAAGTCCTTCCTTGAGCAGCCATCCCAGATATCGATGAATCTGCCATCTGACTATGGTCGTGAACTTACTAAGCTAGCACGTGCCCAGTCTGAGCAGAACAAGGGAAGAAGTGCAAAAAGCGGGAAACAAATTGCCCAGCTCGGACAGCAGAAAAATCAATCGGTCCCCCCGCTCATAGTGTGTTCCGATGTCGACAAGGACTTCAGAGTCGCTATGGATAAGGACCTGGAATTATTGGACCCCAGAGCCATAGCTGCTGCTAAAGAACTTGGTGTCACTGTATCGCAGGCCAAGGAACAGGCTACCGCCTTGGGTATGAGCCTTGGTCAACTTTTAGGCTATGAATATGCGCCAATGTTAGAGATGGCACGGAAATATGTCCAAGGGGAGCCTATGGTCAGTAATGAGGAGCTGACGGGTCTATCAACACATATGCGAAATCTGCATACCTGGTACCTGGTGCACACATCAAAGAAGGACGCGAAAGAGTGGTTTCCGCTGGACGTTAGAGTGGAGCATTTCTTCAAACGTTACATTATACAGTTCAACTGACTGAACTGTTCCAGTTATTCCAAAAGCGCGCCCTCGACAAATCTATCCTCTCTTGCTATTGTCTGTAAGTGATTTATTTTCGTAATTAAGTCTCTAGCTCAGCATTGCCTGTATTATATTATCCTGACTATATATATATCCTTTTGTACGCTATTATGCAGAATGAAGATGCTGGAATGCAAAAGATCTAAAGTTTTTGAGGTTGGGTTCGTTGACCCATATATCGTGAATTCACATACGTTAGTCAATCACCCCAAAGACGTGGAGCATGACCTGACCACCTTTTTAACCATGCAACATTTCTGTACGGAAATACTATTTCCTTACAACTTCAGGTGAGTGTTTCTGTCTTGTACATATTTTTATTTGGCTTTCTCGATGTTAAGTGTAATTGATGAGCTATGCATGTCTGCTTTATGTAAACGTCCGCAGGTTCCACTGGATTCTGCTAAGCATTCAACCTGACAAGTCCACAGTTGAAGTCCACGACTCATTAAGTTGGGACCAAGCGTTGTGGTCCGACATGAAAGAAATGCTCAACAAGTAATTTCAATCATTATCGCATTATATCGCCCTCTTTCGTTCGTTCCCTGATGTCAAGTAATTAATAACTCCTTTGTTCATTTTCTTTGCCAAAGCAGGTGTTGGACAATTTTCAAACAGAAGGTAGAAGGTCCATTCAAAGATGAGCTAACTTATAAAACGGTGGAAAGTCCGCAGCAGCCACCGGGGAGTAATTTATGTGGATTCTACGTTTGCGAGTTCATTCGCGAGTTGACCACTGAGCGGAGAACAACTGCTTTCAGCAAAATGCGGGAGAAGATCGACCCAGAACTGCGCGTAGGAGCAATTCAAGAGGAATTGGCGGGATTTCTGCTTAGGGAGGTCATCGATGAAAGGGGAGAACATTATGCTTCGGACGATGAACTACATATGCCTTGATGGCTTGATCTATCTCCATGTAATTAAATAGTTGTATTCTCGCAAGAGATCGAATATTAATTATATATGCATCAACATGTACTGTGTATATAGTAGAGCGTATAATATGCGTACGGAAACGATGGAGAGCACGTCGGCGATGCGAAGAAGGGGGAGACGACGGAGGCACCGGCGAGAGGGAGAGGGGGCACCGGCGAGAGGGAGAGGAGGCACCGGCGAGAAGGAGAGGGGCACCGGCGAGAGGGGCACCGGCGAGAGGGAGAGGGGGCACCGGCGAGAGGGGGCACCGGCGAGAGGGAGACCCTAAACCTTAAATACCAAAAAAAAAAAGCACTCATTGGTCCCGGTTCGCAACAAGAACCGGGACCAATGAGTCTCCCCCCACGCCCAGCCAGAACTGGCCACGTGGCCACCCATTGGTCCCGGTTCGTGGCCCAACCTGGACTAGCATTAGTCCCGATTGGCCAGTCCCGGTTGGGCAACCGGGACTGATGGCCCAACCGAACCGGGACCATAGGCCCATTTTCTACCAGTGAATGGAGGCTTGGTTCGGCACAAAAGCTTGCGTCCCAGCTGCGAGGTCCGCAAGGATTGGAGGTTGATGCCGGCGCGTGAATCAGGCGACGGCCCGCAATGATGTAACTCGATATCACCACGGCGTGTACGATGGGCTTTGACGGCGGCGCTTAACCTAATTTTTTTAGATGCGTGAAGCAGATTTTTTTTTTTTGCGAAACACAGTACAACGTAGACGCTCACATACACGCGCATACACTCACCCCTATGAACGCACACACGCACACCCTACTCCTATGAGCACCTCCGAGAGACTGAGCCGGCGAATCAGGTATTGAGATTGACGAAGTCACCACGGGTGTCTCGCTATCGACGGGAACGTCGCCTCCCACTGAAGAATATTCCGCCTTAAATGAGAAACAACAGTGTCAAACCTGGGGTTTGAACTCTGGTGGGCTGAGGATACAACCACCGTACTAACCATCTTGCCACAGGCAAGTTCTCTGCGTGAAGCAGATTTTGATGAAGGCTGAGATACGTACTCCTGAAGGGGATTGCAGAAGGAAATATCTGAACTGTAAGTAATTAATCTAACGGTGAATAGTTGTTTACACGTGAGGATTAACGTGGGAGTTTCTACGGTGCCTCCAATTAGTAAATATAAGATGTCTTCTGTTGGTAACATAATTTGCACTAAACTTAATTTGTACTCATAATTGCTCGGGATGACAATAAGAGATAATGAAGTGTACAAATTATATTTATTGACTTCTCTAGATGTAGGGTAAGCAAAGACGTGGCTTCGATCTCTACCATTGTATATGCCTTTTACCCAAAAAAGATATGCCAAAACAGAAATGATCAGATTATAATTTGGTGATGGCAGATATGGAATTAATGAGATGGTAGAGTAGAACCGACACTGAGGGAGCATAAAAAAATGGAGCGCCTAGAGGTACCAGGGTATTTTTCTTTTTAGGAAGACTGACATCTCACAACGTCAACTTATGAGTTTTGACCAAAAGTCACATAAATTCTAAAAATCATTTCCTGGATTGTCACTAGTTAGCCGACGATTTTGTAGTACGTAATATTACGATTTAAGCCATTAATTATATTGCATTCAAGAAAGTTTCACCAAGATCTCCAAATTAATTTTACATGAATATCAAGATGGTGATTTTGTAACGCATGTTTTTAAACATGGTGAATAAAAGTTCTTCACATGAAACTAATTTAAATCTTTTGAAGCCAATAATAATTCGATTTTCTACAAGATGACATGGATAATCCATAGTAATAATTACATATATTGAATACTTAAAGATATGTGGAGTAAATTGTCACAACAGGACTTTGTACACTTATTTTCAAATCTGTGGAATTAGTGGTCCACGGCTTGAAATATAATGTTTGCCACGTTTTCTAGATTAATATTCAGCAAATATGACCCATTCATGAGCACAAATTGTTATTCTGAAAGATATGTTCTCTAGATATATCAAACTCATTGTTTGCTATTAGATTTAAAATATAACACACTTTAAACTCACCAGTCTAATATTCAATAAATCTCTTAAAATGTTATTATGATTTATTCAGAGATATACTCTAAAAATCCACTATCACCTGATTTACATGCGTTAGCATGACAACATTATCTCTTTTAAATTTCTTATAATTCACACGTCCCCCAAATGCTCAATTTTGTTGAAGTAGGCTAACCGCCCAGTTCATTCCTACAAATTGAGGCGACCATTTCTTGCAACAAGCAATGGGACATGCCAATGGCTAAAACTTAGTGATATATCTTAAGGTTACTACTGAATATCTTTCACTCATTTTGATTATACCCACTTTTGCTAATTGTAGTTGGTATTAACTTCGGAACAATTATACCAATCCGATTCAATAATAGGATACTTTCTTTTGTAACACTTTTATAATGCACCATCTCGATTACTTGTGTGCATGATATTTGGCAACCTTGGAAAGAAGAGTTTTATGGAAGAGTTTGATTAGGATGAAACATGATCTTTATTTTTTTGGTACGACCTAGGAAAAATCATTTAGGATAAATCTTAGGTGTGCATATTTTGATATTTATAAAATCCTTCTGTACACATTCTCCATCTGGTCCTTTTACGATAATGAATTCTGAATTTGACGTCTGGCAATTAAAATTCAGATAAAAATAAATATAATATTTTTAACACATTTTTTTGACAGAAAAAGTAGGGAAGTCCCCTACTATGTCATTTCATATTTTTAAATATGGAAAATTTACAAATGGTAGTGATCCAATTACATTTGAGAACTCATAAGGTGTCAAGCCATGCTTGCATACCCTCCTTCAAGCTAGGTCTAGCCCCATCAACATTAAGAAGTAAGAACATCTAGATAGGTCGGGTATCTAGTTCCTAAATATATAGTTGTTCCGGCGTTCTCATAAGCGCTCTAGCAACCAGTAATAAAAGTTCTCATTAGGAAGTTCATGGGGGTATTTATGTCTGGCCTCCTGGATCATGTCATTCAGCTCCAATCAGTGTTTCCATTCCAAACCAAGTGCCCACCAGATGCTCTGATTAACTGCATTCAAAAAAAATAGATGGAGTGTCTCATCTGGGCATGTGTCACATAAAACACAACCAGAGAAGTCAACATACAGATTCTTGTGCTTCATAAGATCCATAGTATTCAATCTTCTATGCAGGAGTAGCCATGAAAAAAAAACAGTTTGGGAAGGTTGCATGATTTCCATATATCCAAGATGGAACTAGGGGTCCGATGATTCTCCATTAGAGTTCTATGTATATCCTGGTAGAATAACCAAAAGGAACCCATCTTGGATGATCCAAGAATCATCCTCATCGGATGAATCAACATAATTCAATTCCATTTGGATGATCATGTTAATTAACTTCTGCATAAAGTTTTAAATCAAAGTTGAGAAAAGTTAACAAGTTCTCAAAATGTTTTAATTTCTTCAGAAATTTCAACTAAGACAATATGAAAAGGATAAACCCAGTGCTAGAATCTCCCACGCCAGGTGGGGTCTGGGAAGGATTATAAGAGCCAAATTCTACCAATGCAAAGTGCAATGCAGAGAGAGGCTGAATCGAACCAAGACAATATAAATCAATTATAATATTTAATTAATTTGATATTCCAAAAATTCTATAATTTTGGGATGTTACATCTAATTAATCTTTATAGTTTACACGTTGTAGTTTATAGCTACTATTTCTTAATAATTATAGAAGAATATATTCAAGCAATATGTTGCAAAATATGATAGCATAATAGTGTAGTTGTTTCCATATCAAAGTATTACAATTGATATTTTTTTCTTCGATGTGCACTACACATTTTAGTTTCTATGTAAAGCTTCACTTATTTACATGCAGCAAGGCGGGGATCATCCAGTGTGATAGCATATTCGCAACAAAAACAACATTATTCTAGGGAGGATGCGAAGGAAGTATAAGGCGTAGCGAACCAATCTGTGGTTAGATTGTTAGCGGGTAGGGTGGTTGTACCCAGCACAAGAGAGTTCAACCCTGGCTTACTCCTTGTGTCGCATTAAGACGGAATACATTTTCAGTAGGAGCCGACATTCATGTCCATAGATTTGGTCAATCTCAAGATCTGACACGCCGGTTCAATCTTCCGGATTTTGGAGGTGTTCATGCCTCATTGAGTTATGGTGTGCGTGCAACGTGCATATATTCATATTTGTGAGTTTTCGTCTGCGTTGTATACCCTGTTTCTTAAAAAAAAGGCTGGCTCCTGATCATGCACGTCGCAAACATGTGCAATGTGTTGCATTGCACGTATGGAGGGAACTACAAATGTGTTACATGACAATTTGATTCTCAATCGGAAATAACAACCAGACCCCCGCGTCGCTCCACGTCGAGCGACTCGAGGGAACCCTACCGCCCCCAGCCGCCGGCCACCGCTCCCTCCCTCCCTTACCCCCGCCGCCGCCGGAGGAGGTCGACCGACGGCGGACGGCGGCAGCGGGGCATCCCTGTCGGTTTCCTTTCAATAAGCCTGTACAGTTTCCTTCAAGCAAATCGTCTCCGATCTGATCTGGAGTTCCGGCTGGCCGGCGGCCGACCATCACGATCCACGCCCGTGCGCACCAGCGTGCCTTGCTTGTGCATGTGCACGGCGCACGATGGTTGTGCAGTTCCGGCCGACGGCCAGCCCTTGCGCAACGTGCATGGCGCAAGATGGCGTCCCCTGCATGGAAGTCATTGTGGCTAGCCGCCCCTGATGGCGCCACAACTCCCAAATTCAGATCGGAGGATCGGTGAGATTGGGAGGCCGTGACGAGAAGGCGGTGGCCAGATCGTGAGACCGGCGACTCAAGATGGCCGTGGCCAGATCTGCCTGACGCCTGTCCTCCTTAATCTGGTCGGAGTGTCGGGTTTCGAAAGGCTCCGTCGGCGATCTCGCATGGACGTTTATGCCTAGAGATGCTGGATTGGGTCGGATTCGGTCGCGCCGGAGGGAGCGGCGCGAAACTTTGCTTCTGTTGCCATCATGGGCAAATCCATGGTGAAGTCAGAGACGAAGAATGACATGAAAACCGAGATTGGAGGATTAGTAATGATTAGAGCATATGCGATGATGTGGAACTTGCTTCAAGTTTCAGGAATCGTAGCAGCAGTATGGTAGTGGGGGCGGCAACATAGGTGGATGAAAATCCAAGGTCTGACCTTAATTGGTTGTGCCTGACAATGGTCTTGCTGAAGACATTGCTTTGATAATGGGGATTATCTTCACTGTTTCCTTTTTGAAGGTGTTGCTTTTGGAGAAGTTGGACATAAAGTGTTGTCTCGGTGGTGACTGTGTTGCTGCTGTAAGGACTATAACTTTGTAGCGGACTTTTCTTTTTAATTTCTTCTTCTTATTGTTTTTCAACTGTGTGCATCCCTAATAACCTAGGTTAGGTTATTACGTTGTTGTAGAGCCTGGGTGTATTTGGTATCTCTCCATATTAATATATACTCTTTATCTAATTCTTAGATAAAGATATCAGTACATGTAGGATAGTGACAGTGGCAAGCCGACGATACCCGAGCCAGGGCGCGTCGTACCCCGCAGGTAGTAAGGATTCAGGTTTCGTTACTGACGCCCGAGGTTGAGGCGCGCGGCCGCGGCGACAGAAGCCGCCACGCCGCGCCGTCGCGTCTTCAGGCTTGCTGCGCACCTCCGCCCCGACCACCCACGCAGCGTCCTCCCTCTCCACCTCCTTGTCTGGGGCCAGCTTCACCGTCGCGTCCTAGAACACGTCCGGTTTTGTCAGAACACCAATAGACTGGGTGGGCATGAATGGCGTTGTCACGAAGCTACATACCGCTAAGACATCACGGAGACGGGTCTTGTCCTCGTCGCGCTCTGCCAGGGCGTTGGCGTCCGCCGTTGCGCGCGCCCGAGCGGCGAGCCCGCCAGGCGGTGCAGTGTTCAGCCCGGCCGCGCGCGCCTCCGCCGCCTCGATCGCCGCAGCGTCGCTTGGCTCCACCGGCTGGTCACCGGCCGAGAACGCCGTTGCCTCCAGTGCCTCGCCGATCGTTATCTTCGTGCCGTCCGCGACCGCGGAGCCGCCGCCTCCCCGTGCCGTTGCTGCGCCTCCATCCGCATCAACGTACTGGCCCACATGCTACAAAACATGCGTACAACGGTACAAGCGGCGTAAACTAAACATGAGCATACGCATGTGTGTCCACGGACGGGCAAGAAGAACGCGTACATGTTATCTACCTGGCCGCCGACGAACTCGGTCACGATGCGGCCACTGGGGACGCGCGTCTCGGACACGGTGACGCCGTGCTCGGCGGTGGCACCAGTGGCCTCGCCGTGGGCCACGGCGCCCAGGCGCTCGTTGCGCGCGGCCGCGGACTGCATGACGGCGGCGGGCCCGCCCTTGGGCGTTTGGCCGAGAACGGCGCTCTCGGCTGCCTGCATCGTGGCGGCGTCCTGCGGCGCGATCGGCGTCCCGGCCAGCTCGCCGCCCACGGCGAACACGTCTCCATAACGGACGGCGTCGCCGCCCTCCATGTCATCACGGGGCACCGGCATCGTCGACTGCTCCTTCTGGCTCATCCTTCTTGGTTCTCTCTTGCTACGTTTGTGCTCAAAGCAATCCCACGGCAGACAATGACAAGCTTTTTCAGAGGAAGGCATGTGGGTGATGGGAGGCGTGGATGACAGGTTGCGAGTTGCAAGACCACGTAGCATTGGCTTGGACAGGTGGCGGAAAACGCGGGGTTGGAAGATGATGACACGAAGCGATAGAACGTGACATACTCTATTTGTGTCAATCCGTGTCACTTTGGTCAAGGCGAAACCAAGTAACGGTCTGATGGTTTTAAGTGTTTAATTCTCACAGCTCATACAGTGTTTCTTTTTTTCGAGAGTAAGCTCATACAGTGTTTCTACAATAGTGTTGGCTTGCTGCTGTCAAACCTACACAGATGCTTAAACCATCTTCCTAGCGCTTACCTGATGACCAACACGGACGGTTCATATTTGCCTATAGTATTCGTATTCATATAGTATTCCGATGAAACACAGTAACACTGTGAGGGCCTATTTGATTCATAGGATTGGGATATCAAAGGAATGAGAAAGGAATAGGAATAGGAAAGGATGACATGTGCAAAACTTTCCTTTTTCTTGTGCATAGGATTCAAAGAATGAGGTCTCGGTGAATGTTTGTTTTCCTATACGTTTGCCTTGAAAGTGAGATTTGTAGGAAAATTTCCTCTAGTTTTCCCTTGTACCATTCCTATGAATAAAAAGAGTGAACAATAACATCTAGGAAAATTTTCCTATCCCTATACATTCCCTCTATGTTTCCTCCAAATCAAAGGAGCCCTAAAGGGGAATTCACGTGATTAAGATTAACCAGATGATGATGTTAATCTTTTTTTACTAGTGAAATACCACAATTTGCTAAAGAACAAGTGATAATAAAGGAACTGGTCAAGGTGTCACTGCATTTGGTGCGTTCCTCTTTGGAGCAATTGTACCTAGCTTTCTGCCATCTTCTTATTATACGCTTTATTTAATTTGAGACATCCCTTTGTGAACGGAGGGAGTAGTATAGATCGAGCAATTTAAACTCCCAATTGCATACATATAGGGTTATAGGGTTTTCCGTGTGTCATCCCATATGGTCTATACCTACCTAATCTATACCTAATAATAATAAAGGCATTAAGTTTTCTTGTGGTACGTCGTTGAAAGTACCCTTAAAGTTGGCAAAAATTACCCACCACTGCCACCCATAAGTCATGTATCGTTTCGTTTATTTTTTTATTTTCCCAGTCTCCATGCTTCTGTCGTATGGGCGTCTTCGTAAGTTTGGAGGTCACGTACAGGAGCAGGTCACCCCTTCGCTCGAGTTCAAAGAGGAAAGGAAACTAGAGTCATGGTTGCATTTTGGCTGCCCGCTGTCGTAGGGGCTGCTCTGGTCGAAGAAAACAACTCCAAGTCGATCGGGTTTAGTCTTTCCTAGCGGGCGCGTTCATAGCTCTGATCCTCTGGTTCCTATATATACACAACTGAGATCAGATCGAGGAAACAAGATCGAAAATATTTGTGACGCACGCACGATTCTTCCTGGTCTCGGCACCCCGATATGGACTTCCGACTAGGCGGCGTGGAACCTACGTTCCGCCGCTGCTTCGACTCTTGCCAGCACCGCCCTTGCCCCTTGATTGCAGATCGAAGTAGTGGGGATCGAGAAAAACGCAGAGCAGTGGAGCGAG
The DNA here is from genome assembly GCA_947311845.1 of Poa pratensis. NCBI lineage: Eukaryota > Viridiplantae > Streptophyta > Magnoliopsida > Poales > Poaceae > Poa > Poa pratensis. Next base: position 53,048,351 of record CAMZMU010000064.1, read on the forward strand.
GGGAGGACCGGAGGAGAGGCCACTTCTATGGTCGCCATGGACATGGTGTTGGACCTCTCGCCGAGGACGCACTGTAGGCGACGGTGCACCTCTCGCCGTGGCTGCCATCATCGACTTGCAGTGGTCTAGCGCCGCTCCAAGTGGTCGCGAAATTGTCAGTATCCAGGCGCTGTAAGTCTGCAGCCATGTTGATTGAATCGAGGATCACAGGTCCATCTGGAGTAAGCATTCTATAAGATCGAAGCATCAGGAGCTGGGCAGCAGCTCTTCGGCGATGGCATCCTGGAGCCACCCTTTGCGTCGGCCATGATCCCGGGACTTTTTTTTAAGGGTTACTTTTTTTTAAAGGGATGAGCCGTACCATGAGCTGGATAACATGTTCTAGGTTTTATTCTCTCCGTCAGTTCTTGCATATTTGCATCCGAGGAAGGGGATTTTTAGTGTATATTATACCCGTACATTGCTGAATTCACTTGAAGGGGCTCAAGTTCTTGGATACCACCTGATGTGCATTGGCTGAAGGTAAATATTGGTGTCTCTGCTGGTGCTCAAGCTCGGGCTTTGTTGGTGTACAACAGGGGCAAAGTTATTCTGAAAACCAACCGACCCGGCAATCACAAAGCTAGCTTTTCATCTTTCACAAGCAGCTGTACAGCGTCCATCCAATTCCAGTTAAGCAACGCAAAATACAACAGTACATCGTAACTGCTTAATTCCTCCTTGCTAGCCTGCTCGTGGCACCCTGCGCCGTCCGTCATGCTGGTGGCGTCGAGCACCATGATGCGTCCTGCCGGTAGGACTCTGACCATGGGAATACTGGAACTTCTCTAGATTCTACTCCCTCCGTTTTTTAATATAAGATGTTTTAGTTGTTGCACATGTTGTCTACATACATACTAAAATGAGTGAACATGTACACTAACACATGTCTATATACATTTATATACATGTGCATGTGGACAAATACTAAAACATCTTATATTAAAAAACGGAGGAAGTACTTCTTTATTTTCTATGGGTCATGTACGATATGGAATACAGAGTAAAATTTGCAAACTGCAAGCTATAGCTATGGAATGCACGCAACATAGAATTTCTTTATCGGTTTCTAAACCCTTCATCTATTCTCCATGCTTTGTCACGTGGGTTCAACCAGATGACATCCAATTAATTATGTTTTAGAGGTTTAGGTATCTTAGTAGCATAGTTCTTCTGAATGACCATCACCATGCTCTTTACATAATTTTCCATAATGAAAAAGTGTTCAGATTATCTCATGAAGGCATCAACATCACCAGTAACATATTATTTCTCTCCCGTTGCAACGCACGGGCACGTTTACTAGTAATCTATACCTAATAATAAAAGCAATAAGGTTTCTTGTGCTACGTCATTTTTGTTTCCGATTCTACTCTTAGAAAGTTAGAAATATTAGGTGGTTTGCCACCGCCAAGTAACGTCGTGATTTTCGTGGTTTTCGTTTCGTACACGAAGAGACAATCCAAACGAAGTATCCTGATATGACCCGAGCAGGCCTCTTATTGCCTTTTCCAGGCCATTAAATACGGGAGCAATCAGCGCAATAGATCACAACTTAGGATCCAAGTCGAGCGTTGCAAACTAACACGTGAGCTGGAAATCCGAGCGAGAACAATGGCGGCAAACATGGCGGACAGAAGCAAGTCGACGAGATGGTAAGGAGGCGAGCACGTGGGAGCATCCTGGCGGAGGCGCGTACGAATGGCGGCCGAGGCGAGCTGGTGGGTGGGGGAACGCAGCAGGCGTGAGGCGGGGCCCTCGCCGCTGAGCTTCGCGATGCAGCGCCACACGGGCACGCTGGAGGAGGCGCGGGCGCGGGGCCGCTGCGGCGGATGGCGCGAGGCACGCGGCGTCGGCGACGCCCGGCGTTGCCATGTGGGGTGCCGCCAGAGGAGGCGGAGGCGAAGGCGGAGAGGGAGACGGCCAAACCATCTCCTATATCTGGCAGTAGCCACGCGTCCAGCTCAGCTCTCCGTACCGTATCTGACCTCCGGCAGGCCGGCCGGGCGACATCCCTGACCTCATTGTCCGGCTGGACGTCCCGTTGTTCGCATTGGTGGCTTTTCAGCCTCGGCGCCGACCCACGCGCGCGACACGCTCTCGGCCGCCTCACGAAGACTCAGGTCCAGGATGCCACGCTCGACGGCGAGGTGGCCGAGTACCAAGAAACGCACGCCATGAATCTGGCCTGTGAGAATACCACATTCTCGGTGTTGGCTATGGTCCGGACGCAGAAAGCTTGGCGGATGAAACAGATGTGAACCTGGATGTGGTGGACGTTGACGCTATGTCCGCTAAACCTTGACCACCCATGACTGAATCCAGTAGCATCATCGCTCCCTACGTCGAGCGATTCTTCCTGGACTCGTCGCCTTCAAGCAGTTTCTTCCGTCGGCTGTGTGTACGGGCAACACCTTCTTCTACTGCAAGTCTATCTCCAAGGACATGTTCATGGAGTTTCAGAAGTTACACCTCCTGCATAGCTGAAGATATTTTCCATGTGTTATTCCCGCTGATTCACCCTAAATGGTTACCATGATGTTCCAGCTCAGCTCCAGGATGTTGCAGGCTGATGCGTCTTCGGAAAAAAAATGCTAAATTGTTTGTCTTTAGAACCTGCGATTTCATTGGAAAAAGACGCAGAAGGGCAACTGAATTCAGACCAAATAGTGAAGAGCAGGGACAACAACTACACACTTTATTTCTACTACTCTTATTAGTGCTTGCCGCTCAGTTCAAGAAGATAACTGTGGAAGATTTGGTAGTGTTAGCTTCCCTCTTTTGACCAACCTAGAATTTATATATCACGTGCCCACTGTTTAGCTGTAGACCTACTGTCTCGATTTTTCTCAAACATATCTTCTTCTCTCTTTTTATGGAAAAAGAGAATCGTCTTCTCTTGTAGTCTTGATCCGTTACAACTTCAAGATAAAAAGGAAAAACATGAAAGTCATGTTATTATTTCAATTTTTAAAAGGTTTTGCCCCATATTGATATGTCAGACTGTCAGTGCACACTTTGGACTTCAGAACGAGGGAGATATATGGTTTTTGTCCTCGAGCTGGTACCGATCTGCAGGCCCTTACCACTGAAACAAGTAATCAACCAATTAATACAGCGCTGATGCACAAATTCTCCATTTTGTTATATTCTGTATGTATTTTTGTTTTTGAACATATGCCACAATGCTGGTTTTAGAGGGTTACATAGATGCAAGAAAAAAAAGATAGCATCAATCATTAATTAAACAAAGATAGCGTATAGAATTTTAATGGATTCCGCGAAGTTAATTTTTTTGCGGTAGTTCAATTCATGTATAGAGAAATTACATTGTTTTCTGTCATGATATTCGATCTACACTACTTCCGATACGTGAAAAGGGAAACAAACATAGACAATGGAAGAATGTTTCTTGCCAAAATTATGTATGTCATTGTCTTTCACTCACCCAAAGTAAGGTAGAGGCCTTTGTGAAGTGGATGAGGTGGCGATGACACGCATGGCTGATTTGCTGGCGCTCGGACATATATGTCGGGTGGTCTAACTTCTTTGTGCGCATGTGTGATATAGTCATACAGATTTTCTCTCCCGTTGCAACGCACGGGCATGTTTCCTAGTTAATAATAAAGTCATTAAAACTACCCCTAAAATTGAATAAAATTACCCACCACTGCCACCAATAAGTGGAAAAAAAAATGGTTTTCCGAGCGTTGGGTTCCCCGACTTCCACTGTCGTTCTCCTCGTGTCCACTTCCCTTGCAAAGTCTCCACCCGCAGTTCTTATACGCCCTTCGATCCACCTGCCGTCCACTACACGCGGACGTCAACATTTCCCGAGAGCAGCCGGTGACACGGACACCCCAGCGAGCCATACATCGCCGGCTTCGTACAATGCTGGGAAGACGTCTGATGAAGCCCAACCTAGGACCATCACCATGCCAAGCATGCCAACACTTCACAAGTCACCATGGACATCAAAGGTGAACTCATTCCTCTTCGAGAACTCACTTCCGACCCTTTTGAATGGTATACTACTTGACCATCGTTCCCTTTACACTTCTAGGTGTGTCACCACGGGTACGAGTCCACGGGAAGATGGCCAAGACGCAAGAGGAATGGAGTCCGACAAGACGGTGGCTTGGAAACGGAGAAGGAAGAAGAAACAGCATCAGGCGGTACTACCGGACTCGCCCCGGTACTACCGCCTCATGCCGGCACGGTACTACCGCGCCTACTACCGGATCTCCCAGCAGCTACGGGTGTCGTCGGGTTTCATCCCGGTAGTGACCCCGGTACTGGCCCGGTACTACCGCACGGCCGGTACTACCGGGCTCCAACCGGTACTACCGCTGCGGGCGAGCCTGCGTGCTGAAAAGGTCCCTGTGCCTTGTAATCTTATCCACCCACCTACCCCTTTAGTCAACACTATAAATAGGACCCCCTTTGCTCAGATCTAGGATAGACTATGTTTTGAGATTAGAGTAGAGCTGTGCTCCCCACCTCAGGACGGTCTCTTTCCTCCCCTTGCGGGGATGGTTCCTCCCGTTGTGGAGAAGATCCCTGCGTGGATTCAAGACCTCTACTTGTAGTGTGACTACTTGCCAATCTTTCATCTTCGGGTGACTTTATTGGAGCGTTTCGGTTGACCGTTGGAGAAACAACCATCCAAGATCCCTTCTTGCCGATCTCCCACCTTCGTGTGGATTCTATTGGGCCGGTTAGACCGACCGGTAAGGGAAACGGTTCTTGTATCGTGTGTGTTCTTGTGTTCGGGGCGTTCTTCGTGTGTTCTTCGTGTTCCTCGTGTTCTTGCGTGCGTTCATCCACATCCTCCGTCAATCCGTGAAGATCGGGCCACCCTAGTAGTCCCATACTACATCATATGGTATCAGAGCATGGTTGCCACGGATTTGACATGTGTTTCCACCCCCAAATCCCCCTAATTTTTCTTTGATTTTGAGAAATTCGAAAATTTCCACCAAAAATAGCCCCAATTTGCTTTTGGATCGATCTGAGATTTGAGTGCGTATTTGCAGATTTTGATCCATAGATCTATTGCTTAACTAGTTGATCTACCTTCCTTTGCGTTCCCATAGCCTAATTCCATCGATTTCCCATCCGATTTGGCCATTTCCGAGCCGTGTTTCCGCCAAAATCGCGCATTTTCGCGTCTCGGGCACGAACAGCGACCCGACCCGGTACTACCGGACCACGTGCGGTACTACCGCCCTTACTAAAAACTGGAATTTCTGAAATACGGTTTTGGCCATATCTTTTGCATTTGGACTCCGTTTTTGGTGTTCTTTGGCTCGTTTCGAAGCTACGATCAAGGCCTTCGTCACCATTGCGGTTGCTCCATCATCCACCACCACCAAAATCCGTGGGCAAGCACGAAGCTTCTACAACAAAGGGTGAAGAACATCGACGGAAGGTATAACATCGCCAATCTTTACCCCTTGCCATTCCTTTGAAAGCCACACTATATCTTTGCGATTACCATGTCCTATTGAGGCTAGCTCTTGATGATTGCTTGGGCTTTGCACATTTGCACCGTGTAGTTTCCGAGCTAACTTACATGCGCTAGTTCATATATCATATATCTTGTTAGTGGCATCAAAAAGAAGTGGGTGTGCAAAAGAGAAAGACTCAAAAGAGAAAAGAAGCAAAAAAGTGCCAAATCAAAAGAGAAAAGAAAAGAAAGAAACACCACTTGCAATATCTTGTAGGAAGCGCGCAAGCTCAATGAACATCTAGTAGGTGGTGCATTTTTGTGCAAATCTTGTAGCCCACCAAATAAATTGCAATCGAGCTAGTGGCTCTCCTTATACTTGTGCAATACGAGCTTATAGTCTTCGCTATGATCATATGGTTCTTTAGCTCACTTCTTGGTTGCATAAGTCCCATTTATCTCTCCGCACGTGTGTTTCCTTGAACTACATTCCTATCTTTGAGATTGACTTGTTTTTGCTTTGTGATCATCGTGGTTCTCTACTTGCTTTGACAATATCTTGGTTTCCGGTTGGTTCAATTTGCTTTCCACCTACCATACCTTCCTACTAACTTTTAAGCCGTGTGTGTTTTGGAGTTTGCTTTGGATACTTGAGCACAAGAATTTTACTTTGTGATCGTTTCCCTTGGTTGTCCACGATGTCCAATACTATCTACAAGGTGAGAGGTTGTGTTCTACTTCCTTTCCACTCCACATATATACACTTGTCTTGTGAGTTGACATGTCTAGGGAGAGCGAATGCAACTATGGAACCTATGAGGAGGACTACACGATGAGTCACATGGACTATGATGCCTCAAACTTTGAGGACATGGGGGACCACTACGACTACTACACCGACAATGACCCCATGACATGATGGATCATCACCAAGACTTCCGCTACAACTACTCCGACTACGACTCCGACTATTCGAGCGTCCACGACAAGGAGCGGTACCATGACGTCGAGTAACCTTCATCATATGGTATCGACTCCAAGTACATACGAATCTACCACGATTCCGACTACACAAGCTCCAACGACAATGAGGCGCAAGTGTCTTCACATGCCTCATCACATGGTACCACCTTCGACTACAACAACATGGTGGAGCGCCACTACTACGACTACCATTCCGATGACATGGTGGAGAACGTCGACGACTACTACTCTTGTAGCATGTGCGGCGACATCGACAACATGCAAGAGGAGAGGACTCCCATCGCCACCATGTTCAAGAGCGGCACCACCAAGCGTCATGGCACAACTTACTATGGTTCAAGCTCAAGACGGTGCTCCGACAAGACCACCATGCACTCATGCAATGGAGCTCCATCTACTTCAAGAAGGTGCCATGAGAAGAACATCACCAAGAGCGCCAAGCTTCGACATTCTACATCCACCACAAGACGGCGTCACAAGAAGTGCATCGACAAGGCCAAGCCAAGTCAAGGCCCATCTAGCTCATCAAGGCGCCACAAGAAAGATGCCACGGTGGACCATAACTTGTCCAAGCTCCAAGATGACCTCACCACACTCGCCAAGCTTCGGAATATATCACCAAGTTCGAGTGGGAGCTCCAAGACAAGGTCACCAAAGCAACAAGCGCGCCGACGCCAACATGAGGAGAAGCATCCGAACGACTTTCGGCGACACCCTTCCACTCAAGAGCGTCAACGTCGACATGAGGAGAAGTCAAGACGGACGCCACGCCATCAAGCACCTACGCCTACACTCGAAGTTCAAGGTGCAACCTCCACATCCAAGATGGCGGCAAGTACACATCCTATGGTGTCTCCTTCTAGTGTTGATGCTATTGTTGACGAGTTCATGGCCGACATCGACAAGTTCTTCGAGCAACGGTCAAGCTCACGTCGACGCCGCAAGAAGCATGGCAACACTTGTGAGGACACAACCAAGTCGGCGCCCCTCTCAAGCACTTCTCTTGATATGACTTCTACACCAAGTGCCACCACCACATTGGCCCCCATATGGCAAAATGAAGACCTCCTATGCGACAATTGCCAAGGCCAAGACCATGATCCAAGAGAATGTCCCAATCTCTTGTGCCCACTATGCAATAGAAGAGGTCACATGATGTGGGAGTGCAAAGTTGGTGAACAAGACGGTGACCAAGGAGATGACAAGATGGTCGAGCATGGGATTTTCCCTTCGACCAAGGAGGCGAGCATGGAGAATGCTATCACCTATGACCATGGGTCAAGTGATGATGATGCCGAGCATGGGATGTTCCCTTCGGCAATGGAGTCGAGTGATGATGCCCCCATTATGGCATTGACCTTTGGAGGCGACGAGGTAGAGAAGGTTGAGCATGGGAGTTTCCCTTCAACCTTGGAGGCGTTTGGAGTTGAGAACATTGAGCCTACCCTCTTGTGTTTGACTTATGAGATCGTACCAAACCCATGTGAGCATGAGAGCCACTTAGCCCACTTGAGTGAGAGTGAGAGTAAGTTGAGTGCCTCCACCATATGTGAGTTTGAGTGCTTTCACTTTGAGGTAATGAGTGATACACCACTTGAGTTGAGAGAGCTAGTTGATAGGTCTTGTGAGGCCATTTCAATTTCTAACAACTTAACCTCTACCTCTAGTGTGTTTTCTCATTGTGTGCTAGGTTCCATGTATGATGAGACGCCACTCCTCGACACAATGATGATTCAAATGGAGAAGACGTACATGGAGGATGATGATGATGCCACCCCATGTCTACTTCATGATGGACAAGTCGGCTATATGGAAGCCCCTACTACTTCAACACCTACTTCACATAAGCGGGACTACAAAGGTATGGGTGTTGATGTGACCATGATCCCGCTAGTGGACATGATGAACTATGATTGTTTGCATGCTATGGATGATTCTATTGATGTCACATATGATTCGTTCTTATTCCCATGTGATACTTTGTTTGAAACCAATGTTGATCATGTGGAATTACCTATTTGTGATGATTTTGCCATGAGCATGCCTTGTTATGAATGTTTCCATTTTTCTCCCATTATGGCATGCAACATGTTGAACAATTTCTCTTTCACATGTGTTGCTAGCAATAATGTTGAAATGCTTGATAATGAGATTGCCCCCATAGCTTTTTCACTTTTTGGAGACGTTTCATTTTCTCTTATGGACCTTGTTCCATCCTTCACTTTGCATAGTGACCATCCACATATGTCATACTTTCCAATTGATTTTTGTGTGGTTGGTGATGTGCAAATGAAGAGACACTTCATGATGGATGATGTGTTCATATACCGTGCACATAACTTCTTCATATTGTGTCTTGTGTGTGTCGGTAAACGCATGATAATGTCAACCTCAATTGAGCATGAGTTGACAATACGAGCTCTTGAGAGCATACATGTGAGTTGTGGATTGAATCCAACTCGAATAATTTGCCCATGTTTTGCATCAAACAAGTTGAACAATTTCTCTTGCTTATGGTTTGTTTGCAATCATGATGTTGCTTTTGGTCTCCTATACGACAAGCATGTTTACTTCATCTTTCACATGGATGATTTATGTGTTGCCAAAATATGATGAACAATTGTTCTTTTAAATGGCTTGTGTGCAACCATAATGACATTTTGAACATGTCTTGTCATGAGTGTGTTGGTTTCTACACATTTGGTGTTGCAACAAATATTTCGAAAACTTGTTCTTTCCTATGATTTGTTGGCACCCATGTTGATGTTTTGAACATTCTTCATATTGTGTTTTTGCCAAATCCTCCTCTTATTGCATCAAGGATGATGACAAATTGTTCTTTCCAATGCCTTGTGTGCAATAATGATCCTATGGTTCGAAAAGAGATAGCTACCATTGCCTTCTCACATTTTCATGGAGTTTTTGTGTTCCCCCATTTTGAGTATGTTTCGAGAAATTGCTTGCACATTGACCTTGCATATGCTTTGTCTTGCACATATTTGTGTTGTGCTAATGGTGTAATGAACATGAATGGACATGTCATTGATGATATGCTCCTCTATCTTGCACACACATGGTTTGCTTGGTCTTTGATGTGTAGGTCGTACCTTTGGATGAGCCTCCATGAGTTGTTTCAACCACGCATTCCTATGACGGAAGATCTTGCAAGAAGACCACATCGGCATCTTGCTAAGGTGACTTCCTTCTACATAAGCACTCATGCGATGACCCTCAAGAATTGGCTACTCTTTGAGTGTTGTTTCGTCTTCCTTGTGAGTCTTGTAGGGTACTTGAAAGGCGAAGAGACATTGAAGAAGTGCCACTTCATTTCCATCGAGCACGACTACATGGTGAACCCCACGAAAAGGTCTACACATCTACCTCCTTGCCATGGTGATGACGAGCAAGAGTCGAGGACGACTCTTTTTAAAGGGGGGGGGAGATGATGTAGCCCAACCTAGGACCATCACCATGCCAAGCACGCCAACACTTCACAAGTCACCATGGACATCAAAGGTGAACTCAATCCTCTTCGAGAACTCACTTCCGACCCTTTTGAATGGTATACTACTTGACCATCGTTTCCTTTACACTTCTAGGTGTGTCACCACGGTTACGAGTCCACGGGAAGATGGCCAAGACGCAAGAGGAATGGAGTCCGACAAGACGGTGGCTTGGAAACGGAGAAGGAAGAAGAAACAGCATCAGGCGGTACTACCGGACTCGCCCCGGTACTACCGCCTCATGCCGGCACGGTACTACCGCGCCCACTACCGCGCCTACTACCGGATCTCCCAGGAGCTACGGGTGTCGTCGGGTTTCATCCCGGTAGTGACCCCGGTACTGGCCCGGTACTACCGCACGGCCGGTACTACCTGGCTCCAGCCGGTACTACCGCTGCGGGCGAGCCTGCGTGTTGAAAAGGTCCCTGTGTCTTGTAATCTTATCCACCCACCTACCCCTTTAGTCAACAATATAAATAGAACCCCCTTTGCTCAGATCTAGGATAGACTATGTTTTAAGATTAGAGTAGAGCTGTGCTCCCCACCTCAGGACGGTCTCCTTCCTCCCCTTGCGGGGATGGTTCCTCCCGTTGTGGAGAAGATCCCTGCGTGGATTCAAGACCTCTACTTGTAGTGCGACTATTTGCCAATCTTTCATCTTCGGGTGACTTTATTGGAGCGGTTCGGTTGACCGTTGGAGAAACAACCATCCAAGATCCCGTCTTGCCGATCTCCCACCTTCGTGTGGATTCTATTGGGCCGGTTGGACCGACCGGTAAGGGAAACGGTTCTTGTATCGTGTGTGTTCTTGTGTTCGGGTGTTCTTCGTGTGTTCTTCGTGTTCCTCGTGTTTTTGCGTGCGTTCGTCCATATCCTCCGTCAATCCGTGAAGATCGGGCCACCCTAGTAGTCCCATACTACATCAACGTCCCTGACGCAAGAAGTCTACTGATTCTGAGGCGGCCTAGGCCGATCCAGAAAATCTGTTCAGACCGCCTCCAAGCAAGGATCGCCTCGCCCCGCCGCTCGATCCGTCCGTGGCCCTTCGCGCGGACGCGCCGCCTCCCTCCGGTCCAGCGAGGTCTACCACCAGGACGACATCCTGCTCTCCTTCCACAACTCAGGTCCCATCTGCCGCAGTGAGCTTCCAGCGGCAGCAGTCCCCGATGTGGAGGCAGATGCCTTCGTGGGCCCAGAGAGCAGCTACCTATTTGTTGCACGGAACTGCTGGATGGTGGTGACTTTAGCAACGGTGTTGACTGCTGAGCCAAGGCTCGTGACATGGCTAGAGAGAAGGGCAGCGGTGAAGGTTGGATTCGCCGTGTATTTACAAACCTGATTTGTTTTTTCGGCAAAGCTCTTGGTAACTCACGTTTAATTGGTTCATGTGTATCGCAGCGTGCTGAGGCTGGTTGTTAGCTAGCTCGTGTAATGTTCATATTTCTGTTGTTTTCTCTTCCTTCGGCTATGTTTTTCACCGGTGCAATATTTGGCTATGAAGCAATTCAAGAATTACTGAAACAGCTTACAAATTGTGTGTCTGATTTTGATGCCATTTCTTGGTGAATTTGTATTTATTAAGTATTTCCATCGTGTTCTACAAATATATGTCAGTAAAGATTTGAGAGAATTTGTTGTGTATAGCAGAAGAATTTTTTTTAACAAAATAAAAGTATTTTGCAATATAGTGGTCTCTTTCCATGAGACCACCGATGCAACACGTTATATTTTGTTTTCCAAATGACTAGCTGGCCTTATAGAGGCATATGTAGGCGCAAGTAGTTGCAAGTCATCTACGCAAAAAAAAAAGTAGTTGAAAGTCATGTCTAATATATTTTTTATGCATTTTTCTTGTGCAAAATATCTGGTTCGATAAATCAGACCAAGCCTTATCCCCTCCGCTCTGCTACAGTAGAGAGGGGCGGAAAAAGCGGCGACTCGGAGGTTCCAGTTCTCGCCGGCGTCTCCGCTGCTCCCCTCCGCCTCCGGTCGCCGTCGAGGCACCGTGAGGTGGGGAGGAGCTCCGGGTTGCGTTCGTGCATGTAGATAGGTGCTAGGTGTGAGTGCTCGCCGGCGACTTCGAAGACGGAGGCGATGGCGTCGGTGCGTGGCGTGTGGTCCTTCCCCTCCATGCTCCGTTCCGGCGGCTTCGTCGCCGGGGAGGTTGTGAAGGCGTTCTGTCGGGTGAGCTCTTCCGTCTCTGTTTTCTCTGCCGGCCGAGGTGGCGAGGGGAGCAGGAGCTGGTCGTGCCCGACCCGTTTTTGGTGGTGCTGGTGGAGGTGGTTTTCTTCGACGTTTTGCTCCGGCCGGCCTTGGTGGCGAGGGGAGCGGCGTCTGGAGGCGGGCAGGTGCTGGTGGTGGCTGGCCTGGGTGCCGCCATGTCGGCTGGGAGTTGGGCGGTGCTGGGGAGACGACGTTGTGGCCGTGCGCGTTCATCGCGTCAAGGTTCCGTCGAGCAGCTGCGGCGGCGGACGACTGTTGCGGTCATCTACAAAGCGTGGCGGCGCTCTCTCTCTGGTGGCAAGTGGTACGGCGACGACGGCGACGCCTAGGTTCTTGGGAGCCGGCGATGGATCCGATTGAAGTTCTTCCAGGGTGCTCAGGGTGCTTTGTGCAAATTTCGGGGTTCTTCTATAATTTTCGTTTCTTTGTTGGACTTGTCTGTAATTTGTACTGAGTATTCTGAATATATGTGTCGGATCCTTTCCTCAAAAAAAAAAAATATCTGGTTCGATACTTTACTGTGTGCCTTGCCAAAAAAAGTACAATTTGTTTACCCAATAGCAATAAAGCTCATGATTATATTATTTTGATGGTAAGACATCTTATCACGTTCAACTAACTTTGTGCGACTCTGCGATGTAAATATCTTTTCTCCCGTTGCAACGCACGGGCACATTTCCTAATCAAATCTATACCTAATAATAAAAGAACGATGACTTCTTGTGGTATGTCGTTTAAACTACCCCTCAAGTTGATTAAAATTACCACCACTGCCACACATAAGTCATGTACCTTCAAAAAAACACGTACCGGTTAGATATGATGAATCCTGATCATCCCTGACTCCCGATCCGACCAAGTCAAAAAAAAGTCTCCTCTCCCGCTGCACGCCACCCCGCTCGACTTAACACACGCGCCCCATCAATATCTCCCTTCGTTCTACTCCTTCCATCGGAAATTTTCGAGTCTGCCCGACGTGCGTCGTGTACATCTCGATTTCGATCGGAAATTTTCGAGCCGGCCCGAGGTGTGCCGTGGAGAGGCTGGGGTGGGCCATGGAAATCGAATCCCTCGATTTCTTGCGGCAGACAAACGCACAGATCAGCGAGCATATAAACACCAGGCGCAAGACGGCACACGGGAAATCGATCGAGCAACGGCGCCGATCGCCGCCCGTAACCAGCTCTTCCTTGAATCGACATTGATCGCACGACCTCGCTGGAGTTTGCTCGCCATGAAGCTCTTCGAAACCGAGCTTTCCATCGGCAATGGAAGTCCCGGGTCGACGCATAAACAGCAGCACAGGCGGACAACCAGTAGCGCCGAGTAGAGCGGATCAAGTCGCTGCCGGAGTGGTTGTTTGCCGAAGTTTTGGTCGACGGTTTCTTCCTTGGGAGGAGCCTGACGATGTCCCAGCTCCGGGCGCTATCGGCTTCTGCGAGGCCAGTCAAGGGCGCGGCGTCGCGCTGCTGCTCGTACAAGGGGGTTCTGCATGAGCCGGTGCTGTATGTAGTGTCCACGTATAGTATACGTATTTATACATGATACGTCATCATGACATCAGCATGATGAAAGCTATGTATCAATCTATTTCTCCAGTTACCACGGTACCCGTGGATCGGACGCGAAGGCCGGCCAACTGCCGGCACAGTCCTCTGCATATGGCCGTCCGCCCGTGGTGGCGTGGTGTCGCACAAAGACTACCTGGATACGGACTCGACTGCTAAACTTGATTTCGACGTGTGTACTTTCATCCCGATCGATGATGCATCACATGCGATGTCTTTGGAAGCATGACGTAAACCTGCATCGAGTGTTTTGATCTCGACAACGATGGAGAAGTCTCATAACCACGGTAGACCTGGCTCCCGTCGATGGCCCATGCGCGTCCTATCCTGATTCCTGCCTCACATGTGACAATTGAGGGCGTGTGCACCTGCCACCTGCACGCTCTCCTGCCGATAGCACGATGATGTCTACGCGCCCGTCTCCGCCGTGAACGTCATCAATAACAAGATAGGCAGCCGGAGGTACAATGCAACCTGGATCTTAGACCATGCAAGGGCACAACACCACCGATCCACATCTCATGTATCTACTCTCTACCTGAGCTCACTATAGGACATCTCGTTCCGGTAAGTGTTAATTGCTCCTGAACTCCAGTGCTCCATCCATTTAATTTTTTTTGAAAATTATATTTATGAGTTTCAAAAAAATCTGAAAAAATTCACGGATGTAGGTAATGGTGTAGCCCATAAACGTGTAAAATTTCAGATTGAAATACTTTATATTATGGGCTATACAAAAATAACAAAATCTGGTAAAAGTTAGAGATTTGAAAAAAGGCATATTTAGATATACAATTTGTCATTTTTGTATGCTCACTCGAGTGAGAATTAAGTCAGATGGCCCCATCCAGTTACATGTGCAACTGAGATTTTTTTAATTATGACTAACGAATCACGATGCAAATCTAATGAGATTAGAGTTGAGTGAGCTCTAACTTAATTCTCACTCGAGTGAGGAATAGCAAAACCGTAAAACAAAAGGAAACATTTTTTTGAATTGTGAGCATGTATTCATTTATATTTCTTATTATACAACCCTTGCAACGCACGGGCACTTTACTAGTCAAATAATAAAAGGAAGGATGGCTTCTTGTGGTACGTCAGTCAAATTACCCATGTAGTTTAAGCAAATTACCCACCTATGCCACGCTCAAGTGAAAAAAACGGTTCGATCTTTTCCCCTCTCAGCCTTTTGCCCTCCCACCGTTCGCTTCTTCTGTTTCTTGCCACCGACCAAACTCCTCCTCGACCCGTACGGACCCTGGTTCTTCCCCAACCTGCCGCCACCACTCGATCTCCGATGAGCGGCGCCGCCTACCTCATCCGACAAAAGAAACGGAACCACTCGCCGCCGATACCCCGTCTCCGAGCTTTGGGCCCTCCCGCAGCTGATTCCCTGTCTTTGACGCCTGGCCGAGTCCCCGCCTTTGACGCTTGCCGATTTTCCTCGATTTGTCTCCGGGGTTTCTGCCGGCCGCCCCATGATTCCCGGCATCGGCTGATGCTTCTGCTGCCCTCGCGTGAATGGGAAGAGCGCCGCGGGCAGCCATTCTGGCCATGAGCACCACGCACACGATGGTATTCTGGGAGCCGGGCCGCCGCGGTAAGATGGTGTTCCGCCCGGCCACTTGATGTTGTCGGCACCTGGTCGTGCGGCGAGGAAGACATGACTCCGGATCTGTGGTACTGAGTCTCTATCTGAAGCTTTCGTAGGAGTATGTGTGGTCTTCGGGACTGGGTACAAGGACTGCTCCCGTGCACCTAGCTTATTTGTGTTGAAACAGTCCTCTAATTTAGGCTCTACTGTTCTTGATGCCATTCACGAATTAGCTGCTCACAACTACTCCCTCCGTTTTTTAATATAAGTGTTGGAAATATGCCCTAGAGGCAATCATGTTGATGATGATATTTCTACATGTTTATGAATGTCTGACAAAAGAATAATTGTCATTCCGTCCCTTGAATAAACTATCATGATATTGGTTAATGAATACGTGATTCATTTGTGAAACCCATTATCTCTATGATATTATTCTAAATAGGTTCCTGGTCAACAATCATATGAGGGAGGCATATGATTTAGTGACTAGCACATGTATTGATGGATGATCATGTTTCACGGATCATTGACATGGAGATGTCGATCAATAATGTGGACTCATGCTACGAACATGGAGTTGGACTGACCCACCATGAGACACTGTGAGAATATCTGTTCTTTCATGTCATCAGCTGTTCTCATACAATGTGTATGCTGATTCCTTAGACCTGAGATCTTCGCGTGAGTTTGGGATGTGTAAGGGCTTTACTTTGGGGCTATCCAACGCTACACCGTGAAAGGGTAGCTATAAAGGTAGTTTCGGTTTTGTCACGAAATATGCTGCAAGTCATGGTTGATCAAGATGGGATTTGCCCTCCGTGCTACGGAGAGATATGTCTTGGCCACTCGAATGACCGGATCCAGAAAATGTATGGTCGTACTCTCGGTTAAGTGTTAACCGTGTTTCAGGGATTCCGCGTCATGGATATCGAGAAAGATGATCGGGCTATTACAAGGATGACAAGTTCTCACCTTGAGCTTAATCAATATCGTGAGGCAAAAGGAACAAGTGTACAATATTGTGGAAGGTTCGTCCGATATGATCTTTACGTGTATTTGGGAGTCGGCACGTCTTGCTAGAGGCCGCTACCGATTATTGGTCGAGTAGTGTACTCGCGCCATATCCATTTATACGTGAACCTATAGGGTCACACACTTAAGGGGTATGGAACAGAGACTGGATACGATCCATCTCTTATTGGGTTTATAGTGCTAATGGGTCTCTAATGTAGAACCCCATTAGGAGGACTATATATAAGAGAGGAGTGGGCAGCAAAAAGGTACGTGTGGAAACCCTAGCCGCCGCACTCTCTCCGCCAGATCGTGCCATCGGTGCTAGCACCCCGACCGCGATGTTCTATCGCTGTATGTGTGGATACCGATAGAGGCGTCGCACTTGGGGCGCTTGGACAAATCGTTCATGGGATCCACGAGATGTTCGTGGGATCGCAAGGAGAAGGAGTAGTACGACTACACGGCATCGGCGCGCGACATCGACAGTCTTCCGCTGCACTGCGCGTCGAGAGGTAATTCTAGCTCTGTGATCGATTACTTGCAGGAGGTCCCGGGATGATCGCGGTAGAAAATTTTGATTTGCGCTAGCGTAGCCTACCCCGATTCCTAACAGTGGTATCAGAGCCATCCTGTTTTAGTCTTCGATTTGGAGCAGCCGCGTAAGGAGTTGCGCGGTGGCAGATGCGATCTGCGGTGTTTAGTTCATGCCTATGCGGTATCGTAGATGCGATCTGCGATCGCAGTATTGCGTTCGACATGTTGCGTGCTGGTATGGATGTTTCGTTCGGCGAGAGGAAAACCTGGTAGATGCGATCTACTGGCTATGCTTACCGCGGAAACAGGCGGCGATGTGGTCGATTTGATCGACTCAACCGATGGCGGCGGACATTTTCTGAGTTCGTACTGTCGCGTTGCGGTATGACCAGGGCCGGTGCACGCGGTGGATTTTCTGCTGTGCGTCGCGGTTGCCATTCCATGAGATGGATTAAATTGACGGCCGTTTGTTCAGCTGATGTGTTCCAGGCAGACCTTGGCTAGTACCTTCTCATTCAGATGCTTGTGAGGTTTCTGATTACGAGATGCTGATTCTTGACCGATACAAGTTGGTTAGTTTCATATGATGGAACTGTCCTGATCGGTGTTCTGTAGTAGCATGCTAGTGCATATTCAGTGCTGCCTTGATCAAGCTGTTTTGGTTAATTGGATTCGTATTGTACGTCTCCTTTCCGGCCGGACGCGATCATTTCATTTTAATACTGCAGTAGTTTAATTGGCATGGCTACTTGATGGTTTGCACTTTGCTTCGCCAGTTGGTAGATGTGATCTACTCACCAATCTTCTTGGCGTATATGATACGTGGTTAGCAACAAATGCATACTAGACTGAATTGCGTAAAGTTGTTCATGCGACTAGCTTCTGTATTTGTATTTGATACTGGTTCAGAGAAGGCGCACCTGATAATGTTAAATTGGCTCTAGTTTTGGTGCAGTTTCAGATTTGATCTGTAGCTATATCTGGCTTGTTGGCCTAACCGGACATGAGTTCAAGATCATCTGTGTGTATTTCTGATCGAACGTATAGGATACGAAGTCAGAGATAGGCTTGGAACGATAAAATCATATAGATGGATATGGGAACTGTTCTGCCCATTGTCTATTGTTTGTATGGAGATACATACTCAAGACATGGATACAGTGATTGCTTCAGGTGTCGCCAATATTCATTAGCAGATTCGATCTGCTACTGAAGGTTATGCAAAAAGTACAGTAGATCGCTTGGTCGGCAGATCGGATTACATGGAGATGTATTTGAAAACGATCTGACGGGCAAGCCAGTGTAGCAGTAGATGCTGATCTGCTGATTGTTCTTGTATATCCTCTGCTAGCCGGCCATGCATGCGTAATAAGCCTAGCATATAGATGCTGGACTGATTCATTCGATGGACCAGTGGTTTTTGGTTTATAATATTATCATTGATACATACGATGGATCAATTGGTATCGCTGATTACTCGTGTACTCGGTACTGACTTGTGTTCCGAAGAACAGGTGATCTCTTGTTGTTCATATGATGAATTAGAATTGATCAAGATGGACCGAGTTGTTTTCTGATTGTATACGTCTTTACCATATTATTAGATATGATCTATTGTTTCACTTGAATATTGTATTCTAGTGACTATATGGCAATACGTGATTATGGAGACAAAAAAAAATATCAATTTGATTGATTGGATGGAAGGTTGTTCCAAGACAAAGCATGAGTAAATGTCACTCGTTTTTCATGTACTGGTTATAAGGTGTTATGACGCAGTAGGTATATATATAAATGCTTATTGATTAATTCGATTAATCAGCTATTCTTATTGTACCTTGGTCGGTGAATTATGTTCGCATGAACTTGTGCAATTGGACATGGTTATCGAAAATTGTTTTCATATGTAATTTCTGAAGCATTTTATATGTTACCAATTCATGTTATTATATATTATAGAATATGATTCTATACAAAATTGTTTTGTGATTAATGATGTGAGAATGGTTGACTCCATTTATGATTTGTACAAATTATGTACATTGAGTGCGAAACGCTATAAAGTGTTATGGCTTGTTATTTGTGCTCGGATACATATGATGTGTCGTGAAGATGGCAAGCGGAGAAAAATGTGGCGACAAGATCGTCATTGCAAAAGGTGCACACATTTACAGTTAATTTGATTATCTGAAAATTATGTATGTCCCTTTACAAGTTCTACTTCTATCATTGTTTTGTTGCTTGCCATGCTTGTTACATAATAGAGTAGATTCCCTCACAAATGTTAAGTTAAACATATGCCCTCCCAACTAAACCTTGCACCATCTCATGTCTTCTACATTTGATGGTGGGACTGTTGCCGCAGACGCCTCATTTTTCGTTGACTAGATGGGTTTGTATCGGTTAGATGGTATTTTCTGTTGCCGCAGTGTGCCATCTGCCGGTATCTTACGCGCATAAGGAGTTGGTTAACTTATCAAGGTAATCTTAACGGTTAAGCGCCTTGGGGCATAAAGGTTGGGTTTTGGACATAGAGATGTCGCCCAGCAACAAGAGTCATATGTGATATGATTAGCAAGTGTTGCTTACCGATCTACCTTGTCTTCTAGCAGTGATGCATACATCACTAGTTGACTTGTTCGTTGCGGATCTTGAATCGCTAAAAGTCGTATGAGGGATACGGAATTTAGTGGGAGTATCTTTTATCAAATAGTTTAATGCAAGATACTTCTTCATAAACATACATCTCAGCTTTGCATGAATATTACTATTGTAGATTCATTTTGATATGGCTACATTCAGTTTTATAGTTTTATGTGTGTTCGATTATAGTTAGAACTATTTTTGGCTGATGCTATATTTGGAGAATTGTTCCCAAGTAGAATGTTATTTGGAATATATTTAAAAGTGTACTTGTTCATTTAGCTGTGTCTTATTGCTACTCAAGAAATGCTTATGAAGCATCACATTTCCTTATTACTTGCATTCTCTTAATTGCCGCAAACTACTCTGAGCTTTTGAAGCAAGATGAGAATTTGCTGGTCTACAATATGATTGTTAGACTAAAAGGCATGTTTGAGAAATAAACAAAAAGTCGAGATGTTTGACATCTTCGGGATGTTGTTGATGCAAGATAGCGGAAGGAAATTCGGTCGATCTCCATGTAATTAAATTATTTAGTTACATTGAGAATACGGAAAATGTTTCCGCGTGTCAAGTGTTGACTAATGTTTGATTCTCTCATTCATTTTGATTGTCAAATGATTGTCGTGAATATATAGTCGACCAAAGTGCATTAGATGCATGTGATAGATGAGTTAAGCATTAAGAATAGGCATTGATCATGTGATGATTATGCCGAGACAAGTGTTTGAAAATGATAGGTTAGGACTAAAGCATGTCTTAGGATATGATCCTGAGCATGAGCTTATGCCCAATGATCCGATCTCTGTTCTAACTCATGACGATGAGTGGCACTTAGTCGTTGCAGTTATTGAAGGAAAGAGGTGCATGAATTCTGAGGACTAGAAAGTGGGCAAGAAAAGTGTGACTTCATTGTCCACAATGTTTGTTGTGAATATTCTCATTGTTGATCGTCAAACAAGCTCTTTAGTATTTGATGCTTAATCGATTGCGTCGGGCAATGCGATAATTGAGCTGATTTTGACGAAAGGTTAAGTAGTGATCGAAGATGGTCTTCGTAATAGCAATGCGGAAGTAGTTTCCACATTGGCTGTTTATATGCTGCAATTGTTGCTTTTGTTAAACCTGTGAATGGAACTAAATAAATGTTATCATGTTTCTACCCTCATCACCTGCATAACTTATGTCGTTTGACAGAAGGTTATAAATTCTAAATAGAGAACAAGAGCTGTTCGATATTATGAATGATGTGTTGAGTGGGAGTACTCCATTAGCGAATGGACTACTCATCTTAGTTTTGACAAAGTCGTATAGTTTCACAACATTAATTAAGAGTATGGCAAGATAATTAATATTCTTTGATTTGATCATAGACATATATTTGAGCTGTACATGGTAACCATGTGTAGCAATGTGGAATTGTTCTACTATTGCTATAGCCATCGAAGCATCCAAATGTTGGACCATTCGGGTGGTATATATATGATCAAACCTTGTTAGACATGGTTAGATCAATGGTAAACCTTTCTTGTCCGAAGTTCTTTTTCCGTTGCACGTAAGAATGAGTTGTTCTAATGTAGAATTGGGTTCTGCTATTTGAGACCATATGAAAGACACCGTATATGATATTGATCAGGAGGCGTCCTGAGTTGTCGTTTCATGAGGTCATCATAGCGTTATGAAGAGGGCAAAATGTTTGACGTTCTGAAATATCTTTCTTAGAGAAATTGTTTCTCTAATAAAATTAGTGGGAGCACGAGGCGACTCAAATTTGTTTGAGACGCGTCTACCCAGAGAGCGCAGGTCATGTACTCGACGGTAATACGACTTGTACATGAAGAAGCGTGATGGACCATAACTCAAGAAAATGGTTTTGAACCATTACACTCGTAATAGATTATGCATGTCATTAAGGTTATGAACCTGGCTGACACAAGTAGTCGTGAAGAGTTTTCTTCAAGTTCAAATTGTTGAACATAATGAAATCTTCTAGTCTATTGTGATGCTAAAATCTTTTGTGAGTGAACATTATTGTTTGACTTAGTCAAAATGTTTGATTTTTCCAATACAATAAGGAGTCTTGTTTTACAACAAGATTAGTGGGAGTACACTCATATTGATCATGCATGTGGAGACATGTAGATCGGGATAATATTCTAATAATTGAATCCTTATAATCTTCATAAGAAAAGAGTTTCTTGGTGAAGTAATGATTGTTGAAGTGTTCATCAATTAGTATGTCAGCATGATTTTCATGATGAATACCCAAAGGATGTATAATTTGTTCTGAGTGTTATGAACAAATATCAGTCAAATCTGAGTGAAAGTCACTCGACTATGGTATAAATCCTCGGGTGCTTCGGAAGCACAAAAGGATTGTTTCTAATGGTTAGTGGAGCTGTTCGTAAAGGGTTACATTACTGCTCATTACCAAGTTCATAATCGTTCATATTATGGTTTGGAAAGACGGTAAGCTGGAATTGTTCCATGCGAGAGGCCGACTTTCGTTATATGCAATTTATGCACGGGCAACAAATGTTATTGCGCCGCCAGCAAAAGCGTAAACCACAATCTAAGTGTTAGATGCACAGATGAGTAAGTGTTACTCGATTCTTGTATAGTGATACATGATTGACTCTAGTGCAAGTGGGAGACTGTTGGAAATATGCCCTAGAGGCAATCATGTTGATGATGATATTTCCACATGTTTATGAATGTCTGACAAAAGAATAATTGTCATTCCGTCCCTTGAATAAACTATCATGATATTGGTTAATGAATACATGATTCATTTGTGAAACCCATTATCTCTTAATGTTATTCTAAATAGGTTCCTGGTCAACAATCATATGAGGGAGGCATATGATTTAGTGACTAGCACATGTATTGATGGATGATCATATTTCACGGATCATTAACATGGAGATGTCGATCAATAATGTGGACTCATGCTACGAACATGGAGTTGGACTGACCCACCATGAGACACTGTGAGAATATCTGTTCTTTCATCTCATCAGCTGTTCTCATACAATGTGTATGCTGATTCCTTAGACCTGAGATCTTCGCGTGAGCTTGGGATGTGTAAGGGCTTTACTTTGGGGCTATCCAACGCTACACCGTGAAAGGGTAGCTATAAAGGTAGTTTCGGTTTTGTCACGAAACATGCTGCAAGTCATGGTTGATCAAGATGGGATTTGCCCTCCGTGCTACGGAGAGATATGTCTTGGCCACTCGAATGACCGGATCCAGAAAATGTATGGCCGTACTCTCGGTTAAGTGTTAACCGTGTTTCAGGGATTCCGCGTCATGGATATCGAGAAAGATGATCGGGCTATTACAAGGATGACAAGTTCTCACCTTGAGCTTAATCAATATCGTGAGGCAAAAGGAACAAGTGTACAATATTGTGGAAGGTTCGTCCGATATGATCTTTACGTGTATTTGGGAGTCGGCACGTCTTGCTAGAGGCCGCTACCGATTATTGGTCGAGTAGTGTACTCGCGCCATGTCCATTTATACGTGAACCTATAGGGTCACACACTTAAGGGGTATGGAACAGAGACTGGATACGATCCATCTCTTATTGGGTTTATAGTGCTAATGGGTCTCTAATGTAGAAGCCCATTAGGAGGACTATATATAAGAGAGGAGTGGGCAGCAAAAAGGTACCTGTGGAAACCCTAGCCGCCGCACTCTCTCCACCAGATCGTGCCATCGGTGCTAGCACCCCGACCGCGATGTTCTATCCCTGTATGTGTGGATACCGATAGAGGCGTCACACTTGGGGCGCTTGGACAAATCGTTCATGGGATCCACGAGATGTTCGTGGGATCGCAAGGAGAAGGAGTAGTACGACTACATGGCATCGGCGCGCGACATCGACAGTCTTCCGCTGCACTGCGCGTCGAGAGGTAATTCTAGCTCTGTGATCGATTACTTGCAGGAGGTCCCGGGATGATCGCGGTAGAAAATTTTGATTTGCGCTAGCGTAGCCTACCCCGATTCCTAACAATAAGATGTTTTAGTATTTGTCCACATTCATATGCATGCGAATGTATATAGACATGTTTTAATGTGTATGTTCACTCAATTTAGCATGCATGTAGACAACATGTGCAATAGCTAAAACATCTTATATTAAAAAACGGAGTGAGTAGCATGTACCATCATGCGACGTGATGTTACCTTGAAATTTGAAAAGTACGGTTCAGCTGGTTTAGATCGCAGCTAAGCCTCAAGGGCCTTGCTGAATCTCCATGTAATCCAGTCCCAAAAATAGCTCCATATCTCGGACTAATCCAGAGGACACTAACTGAATTTGATTTAGTTCCTGAAATGCTTCACGAGACAACTGTAGGTGAAAAGATCATCCATATCCTCAGTGGAGCAGAAACGAGCAACTAACACATCTTAATTTTTAAAGAGAAATAGACCTTGGAAGGTGGTCTGCATGATTTCATTATTCATCATATTTTAAAATAAAATTGCACCTCCTTGACCAACTGAACAAGATGTAACTCCTCTGAAGACGGGTGATAACTTGATCACCGATTTCCGCCAAAAAAACCACATGGGTCTACTTCATAGGGGTACAAGGCCAAGATGATAAATATACCAGACCAGATTGAATCATTAGAGATCATATCTATTATAGAACTCGTGGGAAAAAATCCAAAATAAATATCAAATAATTTCTGAAAATTCAAGAAAAAACTTACCCATTTCATTCCAACGCCCCATAATTCTTTCCCCGGATACGTGGCAAAACCAGTAATAATACATACTAAAGCGGAGAATCAAGCGAGTTTTTCGCTCTTGTCCAAAACGTATGGTGGTTTTGTGCGATAAAGCAGGAGATTTTTTATCTCCCGTTGCAACGCACGGGCACGTTTACTAGTGTACCCTAAAAAACTAAAGTCATGTCGTAATGATTTGAAATGTGTTCGCAAGTGAACACTCATAGAAACGTGTACGATTTATCACACACTATTGAAAATCAAAAACCGTGTGCATAGAGCTCCTACATCGCACACGATGTTTTCGGCATGCATCGTGTGCAATCCACTTGTGTGACGCTCCCTCTCCCCTAACTCGGGTTGGAATATTTAATTAGTCCCACATCCCTTAGTTTAGAGTGTGTACGACCGGTTCATAAACATGATTGTGCGTCGGCTTGTATCCATGGCTTATCTAGGGGGACTATCTCTCACCTTAGAACGGACCCTAGTTTAACCATTGACTTTTTTTATGGATGGATGTGATTGAAATTATAAATTTGATGCGAGCTCCCACATTTTTGTCGTTACTTGAGAGAGATACATTCTAGCCGCTACTGTCGTGAGATCCCACATTTTAGCCGGTACTGTCCCGAGCTCCCACATATCACACATTTGTTGGTAGACCCCAAGAGGAAGGTATGAAGTAGTGTAGCAGCAATTTTCCCTTGAAATCTACCAAGGTTATCAAACCAGTAGGAATTGGAAGAGCTTCAACACGGTGTCAGCGGCGCCGTTACGATCACTGACGTGGACCTGCACACAACACAATGAAATTACTTTGCCCCAACGAAACAGGAAGGTTGTCAATCTCCCGGCTTGCTGAATACAAAGGATTAAACGTATGGTGTGTAAAGTAAAGATGAGTGCAAAAAGGAACTGATACGTCCATTTTGCATCCTATTTTATATCATAATTTACTGCTATTCATTGATATATTTCATATTTGGATGATATACTTATGTTATTTTATCTTGTTTTGCATGTTTGATGATTATTGGAGAATTAACTGCCGGAGTCAGGATTCAGCTGGAAAAAGCATCGTCAAGACACCCTATTTCTGAAGATCAACAATTCACGGAAAATATACAGATGTTCCTATTTTGTCAGATGCCGGAGCCAGCCAAAAGGGGAGGCTGAGATGGGCCACGAGGGGCCCACACCACCCCACGGCGCGGGCCCCCTCTGCCGCGCCGGGGCATGGTGTGGCCACCCTGGCCCACCTCTGGCGCTCCCCCTTCGCGTATTTCATCCCCCAGAAACCCTAAGACGGGGGAGTCATCGAGGAAATATTCCGCCGCCTCCACGAGGCGGAAACCACAGAGAGAGAAAAAGCTCTCCGGCAGGCAGAAATCTGCCGGGGAAATTCCTTCCCGGAGGGGGGAAATCATCGCCATCGTCATCGTCATCACGCGGACTTCATCGGGATCATCATCATCATCATCTCCACGCGTCACCATCATCTCCACCGCTCCACTTCGTTCCGCTGTAACATCTAGGGTTATACTTTGTGTAGTTCATAGGGGAAACTTTCCCGGTGTTGATTACTACTTGTGGTTGATGCTATTAAGTTTTATCGGTGAATTGAAGTATATGTCCAGATTGTTATTCATCATTATATCACCTCTGATCATGATCCATATGATGTCTTGTGAGTAGTTCGTTTAGTTCTTGAGGACATGGGAGAAGTCATGCTGTTAGTAGTGGAACTATGTTGAGTAATATTTAATGGTTTGATATTTAAGTTGTGGTGTTATTCTTCTAGTGGTGTCGTGTGAACGTCGACTACATGACACTTCACCTTTATGGGCCTAGAGGAATGCATTGTGTATTCGGCTACTAATTGTGGGGTTGCCGGAGTGACAGAAACCTAAACCCCCGTTAGTAAACCGGTGCATGAGGGAGTGTAGGATCTCAGAGTTTAAGGCTGTGGTTAGATTTATCTTAATTACTTCCTTGTAACGCGGATGCTTGCAAGGGGTTTAATCACAAGTATGTATTAGTCCAAGTTAGGGCAGTGCATTAGCATAGGTTCACCCACACAACACTTATCAAAACAATAAAGATTAATCAGCTGTAGGAAGCGAAAGCACTTGACGAAATTCCCGTGTGTCCTCAAGAACATTTTGCCATCATAAGTAAACCAACCGGCTTATCCTTTGCTCTAAAAAGGATTGGGCCACTTGCTGCAATTATTATTACTGTCTTTTATTTACACGTATTTTATTTATCTGCAATATCAAAAACCCCTAAAAACTTGTCTGCTAGTATTTACAGTGATTCCTTGATCAAAACTACTTGTCAACACCTTCTGCTCCTCGTTGGGTTCGACACTCTTATTTATCGAAAGTACTACGATACACCCCCTATACTTGTGGGTCATCAAGACTATTTTCTGGCGCCGTTGCCGGGGAGTGAAGTGCTATTGGTAAGTGGAATTGGTAAGGGAAACCTTTACTGTAAGTGCTGTTTTTATTTCTGCTTTGCTTTATTTTATTATGGAGAGATCTCCATTCGAATCCCTATTTGGGAATACTACTGCCACTGCTAAGGTAGTAGATGAACCGCCGCCTGCTGAATTAGATCCATTTAAAATACCTATGAAAATTGTTGAACGTGTTATGGATAACCGCTATGTTGGAGATGGAACCATCCATCCTGGTGATCATTTACTATTTATACATGAATTATGCGAGTTGTTCAAGTGTGCAGGTATTTCAATGGAAAAAGTCAAGAGGAAGTTATTCTCTATATCATTGAAGGGCCGAGCTGCGGAATGGTATAAGATGCTGAAGAATGGCCGATCTATTGGCTGGGAGGAAATTGTACCTCTCTTTTATTCTAAATTCTATCCTCCTAGTGAGATTCATCAAGATCGAAATCGCATATATAATTTTTGGCCTCATGATGGAGAGAGTATTGCCCAAGCGTGGGGGAGATTGAAGTCACTAATGCTCAAATGTCCCATTCATGAGCTCCCAAGTAATATTGTTATCAATAATTTTTATGCAAGGCTTTCTCTTCATGATAAGGATTTATTGGATGCCTCTTGTTCTGGATCATTTACACGTACTGAAGAAGAAGTTAAATGGGACCTTCTTGACCGTATTCAGGAAAATACTGAAGGATGGGAGAACGACAAAGGTAGAAAGTCAGGTATAAATTATGATTATGAATGCATTAAATCTTTTATGGAGACTGATGATTTCCGTAATGTTAGTGCTGTTTACTGTCTTGATTCTCAAGTTGTTGCAAATTATTACAAAGCTTTTGCCTCTTATCTTGATGTGCCTAAGAAGGATTTGAATAAATATCATGAACCTTATAAAGATAAAACCAATTCGGCCATTGGCAGAAGTATTGAAGTTCATACTGTTGATCACATTTTGCCAGAACCTTATATTGAAAAAATACCTTTTCCTGTTAAAGTCAAGCAACATTCTCTGATAGCTAGTGTGGTTAATAAAAGTGCCAAGAAACCTTTAGAGCCTGATGAACAAATAACTGTTGAACCTGAAGTAGCAATTATAAAGGATTTGGTAACTGAAAATGTAGATGGAGAACATATTATCTTTTGTGAAGATGCTTCTAATATTGTTTCGCATCCTGGTAAATCTAGGAAAACAAGTGTTCCTGTGCTTTCAGTGAAGATAGGAGAACATTGCTATTATGGTTTATGTGATATTGGTGCAAGTTCTAGTGCTATTCCTTTTGAACTTTATAAAGAAATTATGCATGAAATTAGTCCCTGTGAACTTGAGGATATTGATGTGGTTATTCAACTTGCCAATAGGGAAACTATCTCTCCATTGGTATTGTGAGAGATGTTGAGGTTTTATGCGGTAAAACTAAATATCCTACTGATTTTCTAGTACTTGGTTCTAAAGCTAGTAAAACTTGTCCTATTATTTTCGGTAGACCTTTCTTGAATACATGTGGTGCTATTATAGATTGTAAGAAAGAGAAAATTTACACTAAATTTAATGGAGAATCTTATGAGTTTAATTTCTCTAAGTTTGGTAAGAAACTTTATGAAACTGATTTGCCTAATGAGGACCGAAAATTGAACAACTTGCTGCTATTGCTATTGCTCCTAACAATGCCTTGCAGCAATTTATGGAGGAACACGAAAGTGAGGTCTTTATGGAGGAAAGGAATGAAATTGACAATATCTTTCTTCATCAACCACCATTACTTAAGCATAATTTGCCGGTGGAAGATTTGGGTACCCCTGCACCTCCTAAAGAAGATCCTGTTTTTGATTTAAAACCTTTGCCTGATAACCTTAAATATGCTCACATTGATGATAAGAAAACATATCCTGTTATTATTAGTTCTAAACTTTCAGGTACTGAAGAGGCAAGGTTATTGGAAGTGTTGAGGAAACACCGAGGGGCTATCGGATATACTTTGGATGATTTAAAAGGGATTTCTCCTGCTATATGTCAACACGCCATCAACATGGAAGATGATGCAAAACCTGTTGTGGAGCACCAGCGTCGTCTAATCCCTAAAATGAAGGAAGTGGTAAGAAATGAGGTATTAAAACTCCTCGATGCTGGTATAATTTATCCTATTGCTGATAGTAAATGGGTAAGTCCTGTGCATTGTGTTCCTAAGAAAGGAGGAGTTACTGTTGTGCCAAATGAAAATGATGAACTTATTCCTCAAAGAGTAGTTGTTGGATATAGGATGTGCATTGATTTTCGAAAGGTTAATAAAGTTACTAAGAAAGATCACTATCCTTTACCTTTTATTGATCAAATGTTAGAAAGGTTGTCTAAGAAAACTCATTTTTGCTTTCTTGATGGTTATTCTGGATTTTCACAAATTGCTGTTAGAGCGAAAGATCAAGAGAAAACTACTTTTACTTGTCCTTATGGAACTTATGCTTATAGGCGTATGCCTTTTGGTTTGTGTAATGCTCCTGCTACATTTCAAAGATGCATGTCTGCTATTTTTCATGGTTTTTGTGAAAAAATTGTGGAAGTATTCATGGACGATTTTTCCGTCTATGGAACTTCTTTTGATAACTGCTTGCAAAACCTTGATAAAGTTTTGCAGAGATGTGAGGAAACTAATCTTGTTCTTAATTGGGAGAAATGTCACTTTATGGTTAATGAAGGGATTGTTCTTGGACATAAAATTTCTGAAAGAGGTATTGAAGTGGACAGAGCTAAAGTTGAAGCAATTGAGAAAATGCCCTGTCCCAGGGATGTTAAAGGTATTCGTAGTATTCTCGGTCATGCCGGTTTCTATAGAAGGTTTATTAAAGATTTCTCTAAAATTTCAAAACCTCTTACTAATCTTCTCCAAAAAGATGTACCTTTTGTTTTTGATGATGATTGTAAAGAAGCTTTTGAGTCTCTAAAAAAGGCTTTAACCACTGCTCCTGTTGTTCAACCTCCTGATTGGACTTTACCTTTCGAAATTATGTGTGATGCTAGTGATTTTGCTGTAGGTGCTGTTCTTGGACAGCGAGTAGATAAGAAGTTGAATGTTATTCATTATGCTAGTAAGACTCTTGATGCTGCTCAAAAGAATTATGCCACTACTGAAAAAGAGTTTTTAGCAGTAGTTTTTGCTTGTGATAAGTTTAGACCCTATATTGTTGATTCGAAAGTTATTATCCATACCGATCATGCTGCTATTAGATACCTTATGGAAAAGAAAGATGCTAAGCCTAGACTTATAAGATGGGTGCTTTTATTACAAGAGTTTGATTTGCATATTGTAGATAGGAAAGGTGCTGAAAATCCTGTCGCTGATAATTTGTCTAGATTGGAAAACATTTCTTATGATCCTGTTCCTGTTAACGATAGTTTTCCAAATGAACAATTGGCTGTGATAAAGGTAAGCTCGCGAGAAAGTCCTTGGTATGCTGACTATGCTAACTTTATTGTTGCCAAGTATTTGCCTCCAACCTTTACAGCTCAGCAAAGAAGGAAATTCTTTTATGACTTGAGGCATTATTTTTGGGATGACCCACACTTATATAAAGAAGGAGTGGATGGTATAATGCGAAGATGTGTTCCAGAATTTGAGCAAAAAGAAATATTGAGAAAATGCCATGGAAGTGCTTATGGAGGACATCATGCTGGAGATAGAACTGCACAAAAGGTTTTACAATCAGGTTTTTATTGGCCTACTCTTTTTAAAGATGCAAGAAAATTTATTTTATCATGCGATGAATGTCAAAGAGTTGGTAATATAACTAGACGCAATGAAATGCCTATGAATTATTCTCTTGTTATTGAACCTTTTGACTGTTGGGGATTTGACTTTATGGGTCCTTTTCCTCCTTCTGATGGTTATACTCATATACTTGTTGCTGTTGATTATGTTACTAAATGGGTAGAAGCTATACCAACATCTAGTGCTGATGGTGAGACATCATTAAAAATGCTTAAAGATATTATTTTTCCAAGGTTTGGTGTGCCTAGATATCTCATGACTGATGGTGGTTCTCATTTTATCCATGGTGCTTTTAGAAAAACCCTTGCTAAATATGATGTTAATCATAGAATTTCTTCACCTTATCATCCTCAAACAAGTGGTCAAGTAGAATTATCAAATAGAGAGATTAAATCTATTTTGCAGAAGACTGTTAATAAATCTAGAAAGAATTGGGCTAGGAAGCTTAATGATGCTTTGTGGGCTTATAGAACTGCTTATAAAAATCCTATGGGTATGTCTCCTTATAAAATGGTTTACGGAAAAGCTTGTCATTTACCTCTAGAATTAGAACATAAAGCTTATTGGGCCGTAAAAGAACTTAATAGAGATTTTAAACTTGCCGGTAAAAAGAGGTTACTTGACTTGAGTTCCTTAGATGAATGGAGAAGTGAAGCTTATGAAAATGCTAGACTTTTTAAAGAGAAAGTGAAACAATGGCATGATAGGAGAATCCTAAAGAGAGAGTTTAATGTTGGTGAGAAAGTTCTATTGTATAGGTCTCGTCTCAGATTTTTTGCAGGTAAATTACTTTCGAAATGGGAAGGACCTTATGTTGTTTCAGAGGTTTACCGTTCAGGTGCAATCAAAATTACTTCGCTTGATGGTGACAAATCTCAAGTGGTTAATGGTCAAAGACTCAAGCATTATATTTCTGGGGATTCTTATAACGAAGACGTTGATATTATTCAAGTAGTGACTCCGGAAGATTTTATTAAAAGTCAAATTCAGAAAACTGCAGAGTCTGTTTTCGAATAGGTAACAGTTTTGGTAAGAAAAAGTTCGCGTTTAACTTCCCAACTTATGTTTTTGTTGTTTTTATTAAATATGGAAAATTACGAGCCGAAAACGGGGAGGAAACGGTGCCCGAGGGCACCACACCACCCCACGGCGCGGGCCCACCCTTGGCCGCGCCGGGGCATGGTGTGGGCGCCTCGGAGCCCGTCTCCAGCCCGGTTTCGACCTGGACTTTCCTTTTGTTATGAAACTTTTTGCTATATAATCCCCGGATCCCCCGAGGTCCGTATATCGTTTTCTCGTCGTGTTTTGTTTTCGAGCTGTTTCTGCCAGGGTTAGCTCCAAGATTAGAACAATGTCTTCGTCCGAGGCTCCGAAGGATACCTTCTTCAAGAACGTCGTCAACCCGTACATCAACGAGTTGAAGCAGCACCCACAAGAGCTGCGGCTCGTGGATGGAGAGCTTGTTCAAGAAGATGTTAGGGGACCCAAGGCTGAAGGGGACGTGAAGGCCAGACTAGAAGAAGTAGAGCATGAAGTTTTCCGATACCAGAAGATGATAGAGCGCGGAGTGGAGATCAACCACAAGATTATTAATGAGCTTATTGCTGAACACAAGAAGGAGACTAGCAAGCTATGGGATGATATCTTCATACTCAGTCAAACCACGTCCAAATTGCAAGCACAAATCTATGATCTCCAAAACCAAAACTGTGAGTATGAAGCTAGGTTCAAACGCATGAGTTCTGCTGCGAGTTTCAGGTTTATGGAGACCAATTCATCCTTCGCTGATGGGGAGCCTTACCTTGGAAATTTGTTGATGAAGAGTCTCGTCCACCATCACCACCGAAGGAGTAATTCATCATTGGTATTGGCATCCCCTCAGCTTGTTCCAAGCTTGGGGGAGTGCCGCGGTATCATCACCATTATCTTTTACCTTTTACTTTTCAGTCGAGTCATATCATGAGTAGAGAAGTTATCATATAGGATGGTTTGCAGTGTGGAAGTATCTCTCCTTAGTTGGTTATCTATGTATCCCTTGGTGTGAGTTGCCGTTATTGGAATATTAATGAGAAGTTTTATCATTTACTTTCTGCACACTTTATTTTACTTTGCAAATTTCTGTCATATGAATGATCTTGTTGTTAGTATTGGCATCACTTTGGGAGCATCAAGTAAATCTATTTGGTTTTGGCAAACTTAGCATTGGTCAGTAGCAACAATACTTTGAGGCTTAAGTAGAAAAGAGGGGATTGCATGTAGATACATTATCTCATTATCTTTCTTTCTTGTTGGCTCATGAGCTTAGTATTCTCAAGTTAAAATTATTTGTGTTTACAAGGAAGATTGCATGATTGTTTCTATTACATTTATATTTGTTTGTATCCCTCCACTCTTATGCTTGCTACCCAGCCTTGCTAGCCAAAAACCTGTACTGAGAGGGAATGCTTCTCGTGCATCCAAACCTTGAGCCAAAACCCATGCCATTTGTGTCCACCATAACTACCTATATGTGGTATTTCCTTGCCACTCCAAGTAAATACTTCATGTGCTACCTTTAAACTATTCAAAAGTTACTACTCCTTATTTGTGTCACTGTTTACTAGCTCATGAGGACGGGGTGGATGTCTTTATGTCAACTGTCAAACAGACTTTACCACCGGACTAGCGGCATATACATCCGCTTATCCATTAATTTTGCAAAAAGAGCTGGCAAATGGGGTGCCCAGTCCCAATTAATTACAACTTTAACCGCTTAATTCTCTTCACATTTTTGCCCTGATTTATCAGTCAAGCAATGACAAACAGTGAAATATCTGCATGTGTAAACAAAAGAGAAGAGGGATGATCTGCCTTGCTGGTAGAAATAACGTCCTTCATGGGAGCCGCTCTTAAAAGTCTGGTTGGCAGGGGTCATATTGTACTTTCCATTTTCTGATTCGTTGACAATTCTCATACACCACTCAAAACTTATATTTTTATTCTCTATATGATTTCAAAAACTTAAAAAGCTCTAGCACATGATTTAATCCCTGCTTCCCTCTGCGAAGGGCCTTTCTTTTACTTTTATGTTGAGTCAGTAAACCTATTCCCTTCTTTCTTAAGCAAGCATTTGAGTTGTTGTGATTCAACCATCTATATATTAATATTATCAATCATGTTTGTTATCCTTCCTTGTTTTGCACAAGTCTTTTATCTGAAGGAATATAACTTTGAAAGTTATCAATGACTGTAAAGAAATTGTGATAATTGAGCATGTAAGTTCTGCAATATAGCTCCGATATAAGGACTCTACTCGAAAGATAAGTACAATCTGTTAATTGTTCTCTGACCAAGAACGAAGTTTGCCATCACCAAACTATGATTTTCTTTATGCACCTTTATTGTGATTTCCATTACTCGTTCCAAGATAAGTTATATGAGGGGAAGTTGCTGTCTAAAATGATTTGTGTATTAATACATGTTGATGCTTCTTGTCCGTATTCTTTATTATCGACGCTTCACTCCATAAACCTGTGGTCTTGTTTACTGAGTTCAGCTTTCGCTTGGGGACAAGCGAGGTCTAAGCTTGGGGGGAGTTGATACGTCCATTTTGCATCACTATTTTATATCATAATTTACTGCTATTCATTGATATATTTCATATTTGGATGATATACTTATGTTATTTTATCTTGTTTTGCATGTTTGATGATTATTGGAGAATTAACTGCCGGAGTCAGGATTCAGCTGGAAAAAGCATCGTCAAGACACCCTATTTCTGAAGATCAACAATTCACGGAAAATATACAGATGTTCCTATTTTGTCAGATGCCGGAGCCAGCCAAAAGGGGAGGCTGAGATGGGCCACGAGGGGCCCACACCACCCCACGGCGGGCCCCCCTCTGCCGCGCCGGGGCATGGTGTGGCCACCCTGGCCCACCTCTGGCGCTCCCCCTTCGCGTATTTCATCCCCCAGAAACCCTAAGACGGGGGAGTCATCGAGGAAATATTCCGCCGCCTCCACGAGGCGGAAACCACAGAGAGAGAAAAAGCTCTCCGGCAGGCAGAAATCTGCCGGGGAAATTCCTTCCCGGAGGGGGGAAATCATCGCCATCGTCATCGTCATCACGCCGGACTTCATCGGGATCATCATCATCATCATCTCCACGCTGTCACCATCATCTCCACCGCTCCACTTCGTTCCGCTGTAACATCTAGGGTTATACTTTGTGTAGTTCATAGGGGAAACTTTCCCGGTGTTGATTACTACTTGTGGTTGATGCTATTAAGTTTTATCGGTGAATTGAAGTATATGTCCAGATTGTTATTCATCATTATATCACCTCTGATCATGATCCATATGATGTCTTGTGAGTAGTTCGTTTAGTTCTTGAGGACATGGGAGAAGTCATGCTGTTAGTAGTGGAACTATGTTGAGTAATATTTAATGGTTTGATATTTAAGTTGTGGTGTTATTCTTCTAGTGGTGTCGTGTGAACGTCGACTACATGACACTTCACCTTTATGGGCCTAGAGGAATGCATTGTGTATTCGGCTACTAATTGTGGGGTTGCCGGAGTGACAGAAACCTAAACCCCCGTTAGTAAACCGGTGCATGAGGGAGTGTAGGATCTCAGAGTTTAAGGCTGTGGTTAGATTTATCTTAATTACTTCCTTGTAACGCGGATGCTTGCAAGGGGTTTAATCACAAGTATGTATTAGTCCAAGTTAGGGCAGTGCATTAGCATAGGTTCACCCACACAACACTTATCAAAACAATAAAGATTAATCAGCTGTAGGAAGCGAAAGCACTTGACGAAATTCCCGTGTGTCCTCAAGAACATTTTGCCATCATAAGTAAACCAACCGGCTTATCCTTTGCTCTAAAAAGGATTGGGCCACTTGCTGCAATTATTATTACTGTCTTTTATTTACACGTATTTTATTTATCTGCAATATCAAAAACCCCTAAAAACTTGTCTGCTAGTATTTACAGTGATTCCTTGATCAAAACTACTTGTCAACACCTTCTGCTCCTCGTTGGGTTCGACACTCTTATTTATCGAAAGTACTACGATACACCCCCTATACTTGTTGGTCATCAGGAACAGCGAGAAAATAAATGCAGAGCGTGGTGTAAACGGTGTTTTTATCAGTGTGGAATAAAGGACCAGGGTCCACAGTTCACTAGTGGTGTATCTCCATAAAACAGATAAATATGTTGGGCAAACAAATTACAGCTGGGCAATTGACAAAGTGCAAATGCATGACAATGCAAGATATGATAAGAACATGTTCATTGTTAGATCTATTGGGCATTACATCAATATACATAGACCGCTTACTAGCTGCATCTATGACTAATAATCCACCCCCGGGATAGCTTCCGTGTCTCCCGCGAGTATTAAGTTGCAAGTAACAGATAAAAGCATTAAGCAAAGTGTGTAATGTAAACAATGCATATGACATATAGACACAGCAAAGTTGTTTTCTCCCTAGTGGCAACAGCACATCTACAGCCTTAGTCGTTTCTGTCATCTCGAGCCCAGGCTTCTAGAGGCATGAACCCACTATCTAGCATAAATACCCCCTCTTGCAGTCATTAGCATCTACTTGGTCAAAGCATCTACTAACAACGGAGAGCATGCAAGAACATAGATAAAACATGGATATAAATAGATGAACAAACTTGATCATAACTTCACAATTCATCGGATCCCAGCAAACACAACATATAGCATTACATAAAGATGATCTTGATCATGTTAGGCTGCTCACAAGATCTAAACATGATAGCACAAGGTGGAGAGACTACCAACTAGATACTGCTATGGACCCGTAGTCTCGTGAAGAACTACTCACGCATCACTCCGGAGGCAGGCATGGTGATGAAGAGCACTCCGGTGATGATTTCTCCTCCGGCGGGGTGCCGGGAAGAACTCCAGAACCCTCCCGAACTAGGGTTGACGACGACGGCGGCGACAAAACTTTTCGTGGATTTCTGATCGGGTATTTAGGGTTTACCGAATAGATATAATTTATAAGTGAAAGAGGGTCGCCAGGGGGGCACCAGGTGGGCCAGGCGGGGTGGCGGCGCGGGGCCACCTCTGGCCGCGCCGTGGCCCCGCCTCCTCTCCTGGGCTGCCTCCTGGGCTTCTCCTTTGGACTGGTGCTTCGTTCCCGTGCAGAAATAAATCAGGTAAATTGGCGTGCCTTTTGGAGAATATTTCCAGAAGGGAATTTCTGAAACAAAAAGACAGCAGAAAACTGGAACTGGCACTGTGGCATGTTGTTAATAGGTTAGTCTCAGAAAATGCATAAAAATGATATAAAGTGTAAATAAAACATGTGGTATTTAATATATAACAGGCATGGAACATCAAAAATTATAGATATGTTTTGGACGTATCAAGCATCCCCAAGCTTAGTTCCTGCTCGTCCTCGAGTAGGTAAACGATAACAAAAATATAATTTTTGAAGTGACATGCTACCAACATAATGATCAAATAGTAATGTAAAGCATGTGAACTGAGATCAAATCATTCAAAGTAAATGTCTATATTGATATTAAACAAACTGATGATAAAGCAAGACAGTTAAACAAGTCAAAATCTTTCATGGAGGATGCTCTAAAGACATGAAACCGTACAAAGTTCATTATAGACGATTTAAGTATTCAGTGTAGAAGTTCTATCCTTCTACTCAAGCATCAAGCAATTTTTCACAACACAGAAAGGATCCAGTCAAGTAAAAGCAAACATGAACGTCATGAATCAACTGTTTCAAAGTTTTACTCAACCGGTGAGCGTAAGCATTTGGTTTTGGCACCAGGATGTTATGGCAAAGAGAATAATAATGGGGGTTTGGAAGGCCAATGGAAGAAAGTCTCACAAAGTTGTAAGTGATCATTAGACAAGAGGAAGTCTTATAATCGAAGCTATGCAAGGAGTAGTGATTGCCATGCAACGGATGCACATAGAGCTATATGTGTATGAAAGCTCTCCAATGGAACTAGTGGGGGTGCATCCAACTCGGTTGCTCACGAAGACCTAGAGCACTTTTGAGGAGGCTCATCATTGGAATATACAACCCAAGTTCTATAATGAAAATTCCCCACGTAGTTATACTAGTAAAACATGAAAACTCTCTCTCATGGAGTATAGGTGCTAAAAATGAGCACAAATAATGACTATGAAATTGCAGGTGCTAAACATGAGCACAAGTGTGGATAAAGGATAGTAATGTTGCCCCCTCTCTCTTTATTTCTTTATTTTCTCTTTTTCTATTTTTTTCTTTTTCTGTTTCTCTTTTCGATGGCCTCCATGGCTCTTTTCACTTTTCTCTCCCTCACTGTAGGGGCAACATCCTAATATGATAACACACTTTTTGGTACAAATAACTCATAATGAACAAAACATGATGTATGGAACTGAGTGCCTCTGCCAGTGTAGTAGGATGTGCAATGATCTAGCGTAACATGGGTAAAATCACACATCGGCTGTATAGAATCATGCAAAGCAGTATATAACAATGATGAATGACAACAAGTCATGTAATGTAAGATGGAAATTGCATGGCAATATATCTCGGAACAGTTATGGAAATGCTGTGATAGGTAGTTATGGTGGCTGTTTTGAGGAAGATGTTTGGCTTATGTGTAGGAGAACAAGAGGAAGTTCTCCCACGGAGTTTGGATGTACTGGCGAAGTATGCACAACTCTCAATGTGAGCAGAAGGCAATGCACATCACCGAAGAGGCTAGCAAAATTTGGATGGTGGAAGTGCCAAAAACCGTAGCTCAACATTAGTCAAAAAGAACTCACAAGCTTATTGCAAACAACTAGCAGGTTCAACATTAAGAGCATGATTAAATTTACTCCAAGGAGGGCCGTTCACGGCGGCACAAGTACCCCGTTAGATCCCTCGACCTTAGCACGCAACTATGTTATTACGTATTACTTTTCAGACATGAACAACTATCAAGACCAACTACACCTTCAACAATTTTAGTAGAGTTTGTAGTACGGTACAAGCTTTAATAACACAACCACTAATAAATTTTAACTTAAGTAACCAACAAGCATTAACATCTAATTTCTTAATATCTCAAAATATTTGCAAGGAATCAAGTTATCAAAGTTCAATGATCTACAAGACTATGCAAATTTTTCCGTTATACAACTACCACACACTTAGCATTTTCTGTTTCAACCAGACGCCAATCAACTTATTTAAACATCTCTCCAAACAAATATAAGTGAAGCAATATAGTACTTTCTACAAAAGAACTAATAGCTCTGAACAAGAGGTACATGAAAAAACGAGAGCTAGAAGCTAACAAAACATAAACAGAATACTCAACAGATATAAGTGAAGAACAAGAGTATTCTAAGAAAAAGCGGAGCGTGTCTCTCTCCCACACAACAATGCTAGGATCCAACTTAGTTATGATCAGAAAACAAAACAAAACAAAAACAAAACAGAAAATAAAAACACACAGACGCTCCAAGAACATCACACAACATGTGAAGCAATAAAAATATAGTCTCACTAGAGATGACCTGATAATTTGTTGATGAAGAAGGGGATGCCTTGGGCATCCCCAAGCTTAGACGCTTCAATCTTCTTGATATATGCAGGGGAGATCCATGAGAGCTTCCCCAAGCTTAAGCTTTTCTCTCTTCTTGATCTTCTTGTATCATTGATAACCCACAAGTATAGGGGATCGCGGGAAGTCTTTTCGATAAGTAAGAGTGTTGAACCCAACGAGAAGCTAAAGGTAGGATAAGTAATCTCTCAAGTTCTATCAACCACTGATACAACTCTACGCACACTAAACGTTTACTTTATCTAGGAAATAAAACTAGACTACAATACGGGTATGAGATAGCTTTGCGAGATAATAAATAACAAGAAAGTAAATGTTAGTGTTGCAGCAATAAAGTATACTAAGTAACCATAAACTAACAGTACCTTGAGTGTGGAAAAGTGGTGGTATTTGTGATGGCTTTGTCCAAAATTAATTAGTGAAGATATTTAGTTCATTGTGTTCGATGCAGTTTTCTATGTGGGAGAGGCTAAATATACATGCACTCCACTACTTGGGATTACAAGTACTATATGATTGGATTGTTAGCAAACATCCGTATATACTAACAATGCATTAAGGTTTTCCCAACCATAGTCTTAAGTTTATGTTCCTCTTACTCCCATACGTGCAACTAACCGATTCGAGTACTCAGGTTTCTGTCACTCCGGCAGGCCTACCCCCTTCGTTTACAAATACTACTAACCCTAAGGAGCTGATCCATGCGCGCACAAATATAATGGACACCAAAGGACAGTACCATATCAGCATACAACTCTAATGAACCAAAGACATTCAACCATTCAATCTAAGAACAAATAAACTACGGAAACATGACATAGATCATAGGATAAATATTATAGCATCAAACACCATGTTTACATAGGACGGTACAGAGGTGTGTGGGAGGATGAACCACTGTATACAAGGAGGAATTGGCGAAGGAGATGGCGGTGAAGACGGTGAAGGGGACAGCGAGGAGCGCAGGGCGGCGCCGGCGGTGGCGCATGGGGCTCCTCCTACGCCGCCGGCTCCATGGGGGAACGCCGCCCCTTAGCCCCCTTCCTTCATGGCTTCTTGGGAGCCCTCCCCCATGGAGATGGGATCCATGGGGGAGGCAAAAATGTGGCTTTGGTGGCTAGAAATTCGTGGGTATGGGGTGTTCTCCACGAGTTAGGTTTCCTCTCTTTATATAGCTTCTCAGATTTCCGTCATCCCATCTAGGGTTTCGGTAAATTGGGCTTATCTCGGCCGTCCGGACTCGGATTGGGCCGAATTTTATGTCCAGAGAAAATTCCCGACAACTTTCGCGACTAGACTTTTTCCGTTTGACATCGTCTTCTGTCCGGTACGTGATAATCTTCAAAAATAGTTTTCAGACAGATTTCCGAAAAGTCCCAATTCGACTCCAACGAGGTTTCCTCTTGTATTTTTGATAATTCCTACACATCAAAGAGTAAAACAAGAACATTGTGCACTTTTGCAACTATTAATAGGTTAGTCCAAATAAATAATAAACATAACATAAAAACAAGTGCTAGAAGGATAAAAATAGCATGAAACAATCAAAAATATAGATACGTTTTGGACGTATCAATCATCCTCCTCTCTTGATACTTGAAAACTTCCTTCACACAAAGACAACTCGTAGACTTCATTAGAGGGGTTAGTACATCAAAACATAAGCTCACTTGGTTCTGTAAAGACACATTGCATAATTTCATTTTAAACATTAGCTACTGTTACCAAGCAAGATCCTGGTCTCCCCCCGAAGAACGTAAATCAATACTTGCAAAAGAGACAATGCAAAACAAAAACATAATATGTTAAAACCAGAACAGTCCATAAAGATGAATTATTTCGAGGTACTTCCGTTGCTCAAATCAGAAAACAGTTAACTAACGAAAGATAGATATAAAGCTCAGGCTTCTGCTAAAAAATTTGCAGATTAAGATCACGTTCTGTGATTTTTTGGATTTTCGTACAGTAAAGAACAGAAATCTGTTTCTGGACAGCAAACCAAACTTTAACACTTTCTTGCATTAGAGTCTTTTCTTTGAAAAAAAACAAAACAAAAAGGATACAAATGAGTTGTTACAGAAGTAAGCAACATCCTTGACTAATAAAAACTGAAAACAAAAGATAATGGGTTGCCTCCCAAAAGCGCTTTCTTTAATGCCTTTTAGCTAGGCTAGAAGATTTTAATGATGCTCTCATAAGAATAAGAGTTGAAAAACAAAAGAGAGCATCAAGAGTCAAATATCAAACATATTTAAGTCTAACCCACTTCCTATGCAAAGAAATCTTGTAATAAAATTAATTATTGAAGCATAAATCAACTAGCATATGAAGATGAAACAAATGCAACTTCAAAACTTTCAACATAAAGAGAGGTGTTTTAGTGACTTGCAAACTTTTATAACCATATTTTCCTATCTCATAATAACTTTCAGTAGCATCATGAAAAAACTCAACAATATAACTATCACATAAAGCATGCTTTTCATGATCTACAAACACATAGTTTTTATTAAGCTCAAAAATAGTGGGGTCATTAAACCCACTTTTGACAATAGCAGTGTAATTAATATTATCAGGCAATATAGGACCATCATCAAGAGCATTATCATATATAACAGTAGGGAGCACATATTTACTTTCTGTTATTTCTTCTTTTTCTTGAGTCAAGGAACTTGTTACTTCAAATTTATCAAAGGAGATATTTCAATAGAATCATAACATTCAACAATATAGCATTCTTTCTCCTTAGGAAGGCATGGAGGGTAATCATATAATGTAAGAGTTAAAGAGTTACTATCATTAGAAGGTAAATCCTCCTTTTGTTCGTCACTCTCTTCCTCTTTTTCATCCAATGAGATTTCAGTTTCAGCAATTTCTTCTTCCATAGGTTCCTGCAAGACATCAGTTTCTTCTTTTGGAGGATAAGTTTTCTCAAGAAATTCAGTAATATAAGGATTATCATTGTAATATTCAAGGCAATATCCAAGTATAGCAAAATTCTCAGATTTATAAGGAGCATCATAAGTATTCTTAAGCAAAGCAGTAATTTCATAGGCACCCTTAAAAAC
Organism: Poa pratensis; assembly: GCA_947311845.1. NCBI lineage: Eukaryota > Viridiplantae > Streptophyta > Magnoliopsida > Poales > Poaceae > Poa > Poa pratensis. Next base: position 53,090,536 of record CAMZMU010000064.1, read on the forward strand.
AACAAATTCTTCAATTTGTTCAAGATTATCAAAGTCATAGTTTCCTTTGGCATAAGAAGCCAAGGTCTCATCATCATTATAATCGCACTGGAAAGGGAGGTGTTTATGCCTCCTACAGCAAAAAGATTCATTAAAGCATCATGATTCATCATATGTAGAGCACAAGTTTCCAGCTAGACTTTTCAATCTATCTATTTGTTCCCATAAATATTTCCCTTTTTGTGACAAGCGGTATTCCTTATAATATTTTTGTTGATCCTCCGTGAACCCACCTTGCCAATATAAACTAGTTTCAAAGAAGTTAACCATAGATAGCAAATAAAGAACTAGACATAATAACAAGAAGAACAGAAAAATACTAGTTGCTAAAATTTTATTTTTTTGTGTTTTTGATTTTTAGTGCAAACAAAATAAAAATAAAACAAGCAAGACAAAAGCAAAGTAATGAGATTGGTGGCGTGTAATTCCCCTTGCTGTAGCTTCCAATTCCCCGGCAACGGCGCCAGAAAATATGCTTGATGACGTGGAAACACACGTTCGTTGGGAGACCCCAAGAGGAAGGCATGAAGTAGTGCAACAACAATTTTCCCTTGAAATCTACCAAGGTTATCGAACCAGTAGGAATTGGAAGAGCTTCAACACGGTGTCAGCGGCGCCGTTACGATCACTGACGTGGACCTACACACAACACAATCAAAATACTTTGCCCCAACGAAACAGGAAGGTTGACAATCTCCCCGGCTTGCTGAATACAAAGGATTAAACGTATGGTGTGTAAAGTAATGATGAGTGCAAAAAGAAACAGCGAGGAAATAAATGCAGAGCGTGGTGGAAACGTTGTTTTTATCATTGTGGAATAAAGGACCAGGGTACACAGTTCACTAGTGGTGTCTCTCCATAAAACAGATAAATATGTTGGGTAAACAAATTACAGCTGGTCAATTGACAAAGTGCAAATGCATGACAATGCAAGATATGATAAGAACATGTTCATTGTTAGATCTATTGGGCATTACATCAGTATACATAGACCGCTTACTAGCTGCATCTATGACTAATAATCCACCCCCGGGATAGCTTCCATGTCTCCCGTGAGTATTAAGTTGCAAGCAACAGATAAAAGCATTAAGCAAAGTGTGTAATGTAAACAATGCATATGACATATAGACATAGCAAAGTTGTTTTCTCCCTAGTGGCAACATCACATCTACAGACTTAGTCGTTTCTGTCATCTCGAGCCCAGGCTTCTAGAGGCATGAACCCACTATCTAGCATAAATACCCCCTCTTGCAGTCATTAACATCTACTTGGCCAAAGCATCTACTAACAACGGAGAGCATGCAGGAACATAGATAAAACATGGATATAAATAGATGAACAAACTTGATCATAACTTCACAATTCATCGGATCCCAGCAAACACAACATATAGCATTACATAAAGATGATCTTGATCATGTTAGGCTACTCACAAGATCTAAACATGATAGCATAAGGTGGAGAAACTACCAACTAGCTACTGCTATGGACCCGTAGTCCCGTGAAGAACTACTCACGCATCACTCCGGAGGCAGGCATGGTGATGAAGAGCCCTCCGGTGATGATTTATCCTCCGGCGGGGTGCCGGGAAGAACTCCATAACCCTTCCGAACTAGGGTTGATGACGACGGTGGCGACTGGACTTTTCGTGGATTTCTGATCGGGTATTTAGGGTTTCCCGAATAGATGTAATTTATAAGCGAAAGAGGGGCGCCAGGGGGGCACCAGGTGGCCCAGGCGGGGTGGCGGCGCGGGGCCACCCCTTGCCATGCCGTGGGCCTGCCTCCTCTCCTAGGCTGTCTCCTGGGCTTCTCCTTCGGACTGATGCTTCGTTCCCGTGCAGAAATAAATTATGTAAATTGGCGTGCCTTTTGGAGAATATTTCCAGAAGAGAATTTCTGAAACAAAAAGACAGCAGAAAACAGGAACTGGCACTGTGGCATCTTTTTAATAGGTTAGTCCCAGAAAATGCATAAACATGATATAAAGTGTAAATAAAACATGTGGTATTTAATTTATAACAGGCATGGAACATCAAAAATTATAGATATGTTTTGGACGTATCAATACACAATAGCAACACCCAATGATCACCACAAAGTGCATGCAATGCAAATTAGATACAAGCAGCAAAGCAAAGCAAACGTTGGTAACAACTACGCTTTGTAATGTTGCCTGTGTTCGGTGATCATCACAAGCGGATGACAATGTCTTGGGTGATCCCCACAGTAGCAACGCTAGTGATCACCACAAGCATGCATAACAATGGACAACTATATTACAGTTCACTTGAGCCATGCCCAATGTCTTAGGTGATCACCACAATAGCAACGCCAGGGAGGGAGACTTCAACTTCTTCCTCAAATACCCAACGCAACCGTGCATGCGCCGATGACGACCACCCATCAGTCCTGAGCGAGGTTGGCGACGTAGTGACAGGTTAGATGGCACGCGGGGTAAAAAAACGACGGTCATCTAGGGACGTTCATTAGGAGCAACGACGGGCGTGTCGAAAGTTAGGTGAGCGGTGAGGGAATAACATCTCGGTTGATAACATCGCGTGCCTTTGGCAAAGGGAAGCAAAACCTAAAGCTACTACCTATACTACTCCACACCTCCCTCCCTCTCACCGCTGGCCACCGTGGCCGCTGGTGATGGGGCGAGGAAGGCCGGAAATGAGTGTGGAAGATATACCGAACGGGTATACTTACCACGTTGGTAACTACCTAGTCTACCAGGGTGGCCCATTGGTGGTAAAGCCTTCCGGTTTTACCGGGCGGCCTAGTGGACTGAAGCGCAAGGAGAAGCCCAAAGTCGGCTTAGTGGAATCCAAGACGAAGGCCTGACGATGTCTGCCTTATGGAGCAAGTTAGGGTTCAAGCCGTGTTAGTCTAGGACTCATTACCTTGATCTGTTAGGTCTTTCCTTGTAAGAGAAGGCACAACGCCTATATACGCCGACTACTGGAAGCCTTAGGGTTACGCTTTACAGACTCCACTGTAATCTGTACATATATCTGTCTTAGTTAATTATAGCAGCACGTAGAATCTCGCCGCTATTGAGAGATCCGAAGCTGGGTAAAACCTAGTGTACAATTCCGTCACTGGATCCCCCCACAATCTTCCCCATCTTCTACTTGTGGCGCATGACACCCTACTTCAAGACTGCGTTACCAATACCTCAACGAATGGAAGGGAGGACCATAGAGGGCAAGTCGCCACAGGGCCAAATCGGCAGAGAAAGGGCTCCAGAGTGCGAATAGTCGCAATGAAGCTCGTCCTACAGGGAGGACGTTTTTGAAACTTTCAAAAACGTTTCAAAAAATTCGAAAAGAAATATCTGGATGTAGCCAACCACATGCACTATGATACTGGAAAATGGCAGTCCGAAATACATTGTATATTTGGCTCAGCAAAAAAGACAAATCGAAAAAAATTAGATAAAAAAGTTTGATCTGATCACACCCAGATCTGTAATTTTTCTCTTTTTTACTGAGGCTAAAATACATTATATTTCACATAAAGACTTTGTACCAAGCATAGTGCATAGATTTGTCTACATCATGGTATTTTCTTTTGAATTTTTCGGAAACTTTAAATTTAATTATTTGTAAAATTCAAATACCGGGCTCCCTGTAGGACGGGAGCCATATCGCCGCAATTTACATCTCGGTTGATGACAATGCGTGCCTTCGGCAAAAAGAAACCCGAAGTCGTACTCTCTCTGCGGGAAAATATCCAGTGATCCCACACATGACATGCTCCCATGCTCCCATTTTTGAAAAATTCAATTTTGTTAGTTCCAAAAATTCTGCAAAAAATTGAGAATGTTAACACGGAATGTGTCAACATGCTCAATTTTTCAAAAATGGGAGCATGGGAGCATGTCATGTGATCACTGGATATGCACTCCTCTGCACCGGCAGCGGCAGCAGCCGCGTTAGTGGCAGTTTGGTAAACGAATTTTCCACTAAGCACCCCCTAATCACTTACTTCATGCTTAATTCCAATTCCAGCCGCGGCCGCCGCTCTGTGCCTACTTAGCACAGACTAATCCACACCACTTTCCTTAAACACCCCTCCCTTTCCGCGTCTTCTCCATTTCCGCCCATCTCGCATCCCGATCACATCGCCAAGTCGAAACTAGGACAGAGAGAAGAGAGGAAAGATTTCGAAACACAAACCCTAGTGCCCGCGGCGAGCGCCATGAAGATCCCGTTCGTGACTAAGTGGTCACAACGATCGAACGAGCCCGCGGGGCCGTCAAATTTGGCCGCGGCTTCAGGGCAGCAGCAGGAGCCGCAGTCGCCGTCTCCGTCAGGGTCGTCGGCGCTGGCTTCGGCGCCTTCTGCTTCGCCCCCCGTGGCGGCGACAGAGGCGGCAGGGGACGAGTTTATTTTGCAGGAGGAGGAGTATCAGATGCAGCTGGCGTTGGCGCTATCGGCTTCTGCGTCAGGAGGCGATGGCGCGGGGGATCCCGACGGGGAGCAGATCAGGAAGGCGAAGCTGATGAGCCTCGGGAGGGGCGACCCGGTCGCCACCGGCGATCGTGGTGGTGGAGACACCGCGGAGTCGCTCTCCCGCCGCTACAGGGTTAGACTATCCAAATCCTGTTTAATTCTCCAAGTATTGTCTCTGGTGGATAGAAATCATTAGTGTGCTCTAAGGTTAGAAATGCTTTATGTTATTTGTGGACGCATAACACCAAGGCTTCATGTTTCATCAGATCATTAAGGATTAGAAGGTAGAGTTCAGCTATATCACAGTTGTAACACTTTGATTGATAAATTTCCAAATATGAAGCAGAAAAGTTAGTATATAGGAATTCTTCTTTTAAAAATATATAGAAAGTAAGATAGCAGCTTTACTTGGTTGAATCATGAAATTCATTTGAGCAGACACTTGCAGTTGCACAATGATTACATGAATGCACATATCGGGAGAGACAGATACACCATGCTTGCAATGACATAAACATGCACTAGAGGCAAACCGGCAGGCATAACAATTTCTCCATGCTTCCTTGAGTAAATTGGTTAATAGTCTGTTTTGTCTTGCACTTGGGTAATGTTTACGTGTTGACTCTCTCGCTTGCCATGCCTTTGACTTAAATTGGAGTTGGACTCACTTTTTACTGACCAATCAGAAAATTGTTTTGTTTGGTTTTCATTCTCCTTCTATCAACCATGAGGAGCACAATAAGCCAAAGTGATATTATCATAGAGAAATAAGTGAAGTATAATGGCTCACCTTTATAGAAGAAGTTCTGCAAACCGCTAGGCAATACTTTGTGCTATCTTACAACCAAGATATCTTAATTGCCAATTAACTGTTCATAGGATATTCACTCACTGGGTATTGGTTCTGATTTCTGTATGTGTTGATCTATCCATTCCTAACTTTAGTTTGTATTCTGTTTAGGACTATAACTTTCTTGATTACAATGAGAAAGTAATTGATGGATTCTACGACATATTTGGCCTCTCTGTGGAATCGTCTGGGCAGGGAAAGATACCATCGCTGGCAGAGCTTCAGAGTAGCATTGGGGATCTTGGATATGAAGTAATTGTTGTCGACCATAAATTTGATAACGCCTTACAGGAGATGAAGGAAGTTGCTCAGTGCTGCTTGTTGGGCTGTCCTGACATTACAGTATTGGTGCGACGGATAGCTGAAGTTGTCGCAGACCATATGGGTGGTCCAGTGATAGATGCAAATGATATGATTACTAGGTGGTTGAGCAAAAGTATTGAGCAGAGAACATCACATCAGACAAGCCTTCTGCATATTGGCAGCATAGAGATAGGCTTGTCGCGCCATCGTGCCTTGCTTTTCAAGGTCATCTCTCTCTCTCTCTCTCTCTCTCTCTCTCTCTCTCTCTCTCTCTCCTTGTAATGCGTTGCTTTTCCCAGAGATGTATGGAATGGGTTCGACTAATTCTCTGTTGTCTTCCTGGCTAAAATGTGATGAAAATTTAACAAAAATACATATGTTTATCTAATAACAAGCTGAACCGGATCTTTAGCATTATATATTTTCTATTTATTAGAAATTTAATTAGGATATTGGTCATTATGTTGAAGTTGTTGGTATCTCTGGATCTTATGAGCAGTTTATTTTCCTCACTTTCTACCATGTCCTTCCTTTGAAGAATCTTTTTTATTCTGCCAGTAAGAGTGTGAAACTGTCCCATGAATGACTTGGATCGCAAAACTTTAGGGCCCCTTTACTTTGGGGGTTGAGCATTTAGATCCCTAAACTAGTATAAGTCTGTCACAGCCCGTGGATTAGATGGATTGAGGTGGGAGATGGTGCGGCTGGGTTAGAGGAGGGAGAGTAGACATGAGAAATTAGGGTAATTCTCGTCTTCTTTTTTCAATAGCTGGTGGTCTCCTTATATAGATGGAAACACCCACAAAATAGGAATACAAGTTCTATCTTTGGAATAATAAAGAGTCCTAACTTGAGGGACAAGAAGGTGCAGCTGTGGCCCAAGACTTGAGGGTCGAGAAGGTGCAGCCGTGCCCTTTGCTTGGTGCGACCTGGACCTAGGAGCACCTATTGGTGGCCCCTCCTCTTGTAGTGCTTTCCCCACATAACAAAGTCCGTCGTCCGACTCCTATTTAGTTCGGTTGAAGATAAGATAGTAACTGGGATTAATCTTAATGAGTATTACTTACAGAAATATTTGCTTGCAATGTCAATGTGCCATGTAATCAATTGTTTGCCATCAAGTCAGTTCTTGATGCATTGGGACACATACAGTTTAGGGACCTAAATATGCAATATACCTCAAGCTCAGGGCCTAGATATGCACTGTGCAAACTTAAGGACCTGAATAATTTGAGAAGGAGGTAGCACATTCGTGCTTGTTTAGACCTATGATGCATTTTACTTTTTTTTCTAATTTCTTCAGTAAATAAGTTTGGAATCATATCAATGGTTGGAATCATAATTATGAAGAGACTTTACTTTATACTTATAAATGATTTGAACATTAGATAGCCAAACCTGGGGAAGTAGCATATGATTTGTTTGCACAATTGTGAACTCCCTTCCACATGGTTTGACATTTAGCAAATGATCATGGAGCATACTCTCTCATGTCTTACATTTATGTGTTCATGCAGATTCTTGCTGATGGTGTTGGTATCCAATGTAAGCTGGTTAAAGGGAGTCACTACACTGGTGTTGAAGATGACGCAATTAACATAATAAAGATGGACACTGGAAGGTATTTACATATTTAATCATGAATTCTTAAATAATTCATAGAACTAGATATTCAGTGTTAAAATGATGCATGAACAATTCACTCGTTTTGTGAACATTATTCAGTGTCAAAATAATGCATGAACAATTCACTTGTTTTTGTGAGCATTAAGCTTCATTTTATTTCCAGTCACTTCTGCTGATTTGTTGTCTGTATTTCATTTTATCTATAGGGAGTTTTTGGTTGATGTTATGGCTGCTCCAGGGACTCTCATTCCAGCAGATGTTTTTAATTCAAAGGGTACTTCATTCAACTCTAGTCAAATATTGGGTCAGAATCAGGTGGCGGAGTCAGCAAGTAACATTGAAGACCACCCAGTTGCATTACAGTCTGAGCATAAACACAACCAAGGGCATATGTTTGCCAATAGTACTCGAATATCAGATAATCAATCAGGCTGTGAGAATACAGTGACTGCTGGAAGTAGTGCTAGTGAACCTGGGACATTGGCCCCTCAGACACAATTAGGTCAAATATCAACTTTTGCTGGTGCACCTTCAAAGCAGAAAAAGAATTTGCAATTGGTTCCAGAATCTCATGAAACTGAAGAGTCCCGAAAACTATTTGCGGAGTTTGATCCTTTCAATGCTACCGAATCTGGGAAAAGTTCGTTGGCATTCAAAGGACTAAACAATAGTAGAAATAATGAATTCCAAAGGCGTAGAGAAAATGTAGTACCAGCAGCATCTGGAAGGTCTCAACAGCCACTGGTGATGAAAAATTGGTCTGCCTGCAATGACATTTCCAACAACAAGCAATACAATATTGCTGATGGGTCAGTTCCCCGGAGAAATGCCAGTGACAATGTTGCATCGTCATCTCAGTTGGCATTGTCAACTGCAAAGCATTACAATTCTAATGTTAGAGAGCTAAACGATAGTATTTACGCAGCACCTGCTCGTAATTATGACACTAGAATGGTTGGTACCTCAGCTATGGCCAAAGCATCGACCAGAGAGCGCCTTGACAGATCACATGCTCCCCTGCTCTTCCTTATGACAAGATGCTTGGTACCTCTTCTCGGAATGCAGCTTCTACATCTGGAATTGGGAAGGTTGCAGAAAAGGACCCTCACAATGATCTGGAAAAGTGTCCCATCTATTCTAGATTTGACGGTCAACTTTCTGACAATGTACAAGGATCTGCTCCCAAAGGCGAGGAGCACAAGGAAAACTGTGGCAGTCATGACCACGAAAGGTTGCATCCTGATCCAAGAAAACCCCCTCTTGACAGATTCATGGACACACGAAGGCAGAACACAGAAATTTCTCCATCCCATGTTGGATCAAGCACAGTTGACATGGTGTTGGATGAAGTGTCTGAATGTGAAATTCTCTGGGAAGATCTTGTAATCAATGAAAGGATTGGCTTAGGTATGTAAATAGTTTTAGGTCTATCCTCTAGTTATCTTTTCACTTACTGAGTCGAATGTAAGCTGCAGGGTCCTTTGTCATACAGATTGAAATGAAAAGAAACTTGCACATAGCATCAGTGTACTAAAACATACTCTAAAGCGTGTATAATCCTTTTATCTGTTGTGCGATATGAGCCATTTTGTTCCTATGCTATATTATATGGTGACTAAATGAGCCTTCTTGCAATTTTAGGTTCATATGGAGAAGTCTACCATGCTGATTGGAATGGAACTGTAAGTAGTTTCTCCGTTTAACTTTATTGGAAGCTTATGGTGTCCTCATTTATATACACTCTGACCTCATAACTGACACATAACATAAAGATAACATTTCAAATCATGATATGTGCTTGCTATTTCTTCTGATTGGGACTGCTTACCATTATGTTAAAAATTGACGTTATCTAATATACAGGAAGTAGCTGTAAAGAAGTTCTTGGATCAAGAGTTCTATGGTGATGCTTTGGATGAATTTCGTTGTGAAGTAGGTTAAATATGATGCTTTTGTACCCAGAAACTTTTCTAAAAATTGAAGTTCTACTGTCATTCCAGCTCACTGTTGTCTAAACCTTTCCTAATCCTATAATATTTTCTTTTAATAGGTGAAGATTATGCGTCGCCTCCGTCATCCAAATATTGTTCTCTTTATGGGTGCGGTAACACGGCCTCCACACTTATCTATCGTATCAGAATATCTTCCAAGGTATAGAAAGTTGTGTTTTACGTATGAACTAGGACATGACTTGTGTGGTCAAGTGGTTCCATCAATAAAACAGTGTCAGTTATAATGGGTACTGGTGCAACACTGCCATGCTGCATTGCTTGTTCAAAATTTAAAACGAGACAATGCTGAATATGATACGTGTAATAAATGCGATAACACTATTGGCGACTAGCTTTACATGAATGTGTGTAGTTTCTGTTGATTAAAGACATGTTTGATTTCACACAGCTGATAAATTGAGATAGTTATGAGAGAAAATGACAAGTCAGAGAGAACACCTTGTGTGTTTGGTGATAAATAAATGCAGATGAGAGAAGATGAAAGTATGGTGAGAAAAATATCATTACGTTTACATGCACAGTTGCACAGCAGACCCAACATCTATCGACACAACTCTAAAAAATTCCTTTGCATTAGTGAACAAGAGAGGTAATACTATGCAATTTTACATCATACCATGGGATATATATGTACTTAAATTTTCATAAAAAAGTTCTGTTATGCACTATCACACTTGAAGCTTTTTGCTAATGCTTTCATAGTTAAGCAATACTTTTTCATGTTGAAGTGGATGGAAGGGCCTTTAAGGCCTCAAGTAGTATCTCAAGCACGTAAAACGGTGTAATAAAGTAGGGGCCATTGGTAGGTTTTTAGGGGCATTTCGGAAAAGTAAGTGTACAGATTAGGAATGTGCTGAGCATTTTGAGAGAGAGAGATCGTGCGGGCAAGACTTAAAGAGTGCCAAGTATTGTGAAAAAAACAGTTCATAAGTTGAGCCTATTATCACGATTCTGTTTGGCACTTCAATTTGTTGGTTGGTGACGGATCAAACTGCTCCTCTTTCAACAATGACAATTATCTAACTGTTATTTCGTTCAGGGGAAGCTTATATAAGATTATTCATCGCCCTAATTGCCAAATCGACGAGAAGCGCAGGATTAAAATGGCACTTGATGTGGTAATACTAAAACTTGGACATTATACTTTTCGTGCTTATTTGCACGTGTATTTCCATATTATGATTATATTCTCTCTGTAGGCCAGAGGCATGAATTGTCTTCATACCAGTGTACCAACAATTGTTCATCGGGATCTAAAATCACCAAACTTGTTGGTTGACGATAATTGGACTGTTAAGGTATCTACCTGACCTGCTTTCAGGAACCAAAGCATGAACTCTTATTCATTTACTGTTTCGGGATAGCTGTTGCTGATGGCTAACAAAATACATACCCACAGGTCTGTGATTTTGGACTTTCTCGTTTGAAGCACAGTACATTTTTGTCATCAAAATCCACTGCTGGGACTGTAAGTGCCCGACGTCAGATTGTGGAATGACTTATATTTTTAGTTGTTACAGGAATTGACCCTCTATAACAATTTGTCGTTTTCCTTCTTATACCAGCCTGAGTGGATGGCACCAGAGGTTTTGCGGAATGAGCAATCGAATGAGAAGTAAGTGATTTTCGAGTATCATTTTCAAATGCTCATGTTTGTCAGCTTTACATATGCGTTAGTCTAGATTGAATTTCAGTTTCTCCTAAATCAGCTTAAGGTAAAATTTAAAGAGAGGGTTGTTCTGTCCTAAATACAAACTTGAATTGTAGGATAAGCCTCTTTTGTCTCATCGGATGGCTCCCAATTATGCTCTCCTCAGACAAAGCTGTGGCTTATCCATGAATGCTTTGTAAGCCGGATCATGAAATAAGCTAGTCTTAGTAGATATCTTTATGTAATATGTAGAGCCTTTGCTGATCAATGCCTGATCAATGTTCGCACCTGCGATCTGTCATGCAAGTACTTTGTCGTCTTTCTGGAGCATGCTAGTTGTAGCTCCACGCGATATGTCCCCAATCTCAAAACTCTGCACGTCTTTATCTCTCTGCTTTATTACTTATTATGCAGGTGCTGTTTGTTATGAGGTCTATTGCCAAGTTGGATGTGATGTTCTGCAATCTAAGTTTAGTTACATGTACCATGAAGTGTTCTTAGATTTATTTGCTCCATCTTTTGTTCATTGTTACATCGGCTATATCCTTTCATAATGTCACGCCATTGCTAGCATGTGAGATCACCTGTTCCCATTCTCGCTCTAGGTCTAGGCTGCCTGTTCTAGCCAGTTGGCCAAGGTGCACTGAACATGTCATGCCTTTGGATGATTCTGCACATGATCCGATGTTCATGATACATCGTGCTCCACAGCGTGCATAACTATATGACTGAAAAATAATCAATTGTAAAGTACTTCTATGGCCAAAAACTATTATTGATCTCTGAACTCCGTGATTCTGTGCACAGTTCAGTTTAATATCTACAGTACATATTATTTCTCTTTTCACACTACAAACAGCACATTTGTGAAAAACTCATTCTTGAAAGTTTTCCAGGTGTGATATTTACAGCTTTGGTGTCATCTTGTGGGAGCTAGCGACACTAAGAAAGCCTTGGCATGGGATGAACCAAATGCAGGTTGTGGGTGCAGTTGGCTTCCAGGACCGTCGGCTTGATATTCCAAAGGAAGTTGATCCTATAGTTGCATCGATCATACGCGACTGCTGGCAAAAGTGAGTTATTTTAGTATAGATGTAAGCCTTTTTTAAATGTTCGCATGCAAACTTATATGATCATCTTTTCACCATTTTCATTTGTTAGGGATCCGAATTTGCGTCCTTCTTTCATCCAATTAACGAGCTACCTGAAGACATTGCAAAGGCTAGTAACCCCTTCGCACAGGAGACAGGGAGCAACCATGTACCTTATGAAATATCTTTATACCGGTGAACTGTGCATCTCTACCCAAGGGTTGTCATATACCAACTGTGAATAAGGAGTAATTATGATTTTGTTCCATAATTTGGTCTGGTAGTTTGCAAATGCGTGGCTTGATTGAGAGCCCCAGACCCAGTCTAGATAGCATTCACCCTGCTGTTGCAAGCAAAAGCTTGTCAGTGGAGTTGTACAGTACAGTATAGGCCGATCAGATGAATCAGTCATAAGAGAATCATACCTCATTTTTTTCATTTTGCATGGAACTGTGGATTGTGGAGAGTGATGGGATATTAGGGAAGATGGAAAAGTATAACTGTATTGATGAGTTAATTACTTGAAAAATAAGCTGCAGACTGGAACATTGTGCACTGCGTGGTCGATTCAACATATCTGACATTGAAATAAATGCCACTTCAGTTATGTATTTTGGTTGGGAAGATATCAAGTGAGAGTAAATTGTTTGTGATTGGATTAAGCCTTCTGCTAGTTAACTACTCAAAATTTGATTCGCTGGGGAAACAGCAGGGTCCCTTGTAACACCTGAGTAATAAACTTTCCAAACTGTTTATTATATTTGACAAGTCCAATGAAATCCTATTCATGATTGTTAAGGTGAATTGCACTGACATACCGTGTTTTCGCATATTTATCAATCGCTTTCACACAATTTTTATTACAAAAAGGAACTACTTTCACACAACACAGTTAAACAAAGTGTAGAAAAGGAGCATTCAAATTCAAGGGCAATTGGCTGGATGCATCAAATGCCTTGAAAACATTACATCAGTTAACCAGAAACATCGCTGTTTTTCTACAAGACATGATAATAATTCAGATAATTCAGTATACAGCATTTTGTCACAGTTCTATATGCGACGAATTACAAGTCCATTCGTAGCACAACAATGTGATGGCCACAAACGTATCAGCTCAAGGGCGGACAAAGATATCAGCTATAAATTGAGCTTGTTCATTTACGTTTCCCACACTGGCATCTGCTTAGCTTTATCGAATAAAGATGGTGTATCAAGGCACACCGTTGTGGTTTGTCATCAACCAGGGTAGTAGCATTGGAGATGGCAGGAAGGAAAAGACAACAATATACTAAAACATGTTACTGAGCAATGACCTCGAGTTGGAGCAAAAAAAAAGAAAAAAGAAGAGATAGCACTGTACAGATGTTGTTTGCCACGTGTGTGGCGTAATGGAGCTTAGACTCACATGGGCTCTTTACAAAATATATTCAAGAGTGTGTTTGCAAATTTATTAAATGGTAGTGGTAATAATTGGACAAGCAAGTATCTCCGGTCCAAGTAAATGGAAATGATACTACACAGACCTTCACAGCGTCACATGCCGGCGATGATGCCGCTGACTTCTCCTCCGAGCTCTCAAGTCTCTTTTCCTGAGGATAGTAGCTGTGTGCTCAGGGTGCTTATCGCTCTCCATGTTGTCTGTAGAACCCAGTACACAAGATAGTTGATCCTCCGTAAGATCAGCAAATGATATCTACAAACATAAAAATGTTAGAATGTTATTGCACCTCTCAAAAGAAAAAAGAAAAAACGTAGGTTTTTCGGTAATGTGGATGCAAAAAATGGCATCGAATTTTAATCAAAAAGATGCATATATCTTTTCATCCACGAAACAAGGAATGAGAGTGCTATTTGAGTTGACTAACTTGTAAGTCACGTTTACCTTTGTCTGGCCAGTAATTGTTTTGGCTTTATCTTGTGAGTTGTATGATTCAATCTCCTTCATCCTTTCCATATAGGTGCTGTCAACGTACGAGTGACGTTGGCGCCACCTGAAAAGTGGTTTATCCTGATATTGATCACTACAGAGATGCTCAGCAAAGAAATGCCTTTGCACAATTCCAACCAATGATTTCTCATCGCTATGCTCAGCAAGTATTCTGCAAATGAAAAAAGCAGTTAGCTAGAACACGTGACATTGAAAAAGACAAAACATTATGATTCCATATAGGGGACTCGGACCAAACAGTACTCTAATTGTAATCGAATACACAATTTACATCGTTTTTAAACACGACGAGTTCTAGCACAATTCTATTTAACGGCAGTAGCTCATGGTGTTTACTTATTTGACTCTCTGCAAAGCATTGACACCACAGATCGACGAGAGAGTCACCTCGATTAGTAGCAACAAATGCAACGATAGTGGACGTCACAGTGCCAAGCATGAAGCTCCCGTTCGCGACCGACATGGAAACCCGGAGCAATGCATCCTCCCTTTGGGTCATGTTGCCCTGAAACATCAATGGTAGACCCAAATCAGAAAACCATCACTTTGAACAAAAACAAGAACAACAGTTGCTGGGGGGCGTCGCGCTTCTCGAACCTTGGCCCATATGGAGATCTCCAGGTCTTTCATAGCGTGCCCCTTCAGCAATAGCGAGTGAAACGCCCGTCAATTCCACCGGCGAACAGCACTAAGAACAAGGAAACGAGATCATCAAGGGAGCGGTTTCTCCGGGATCTAGCGAACCTTTCCTAGTACATGTCCTTCAGCTCCTGTAGCATCGTCGACACCATCTCCGCGCCGCTCCAGTCTCCTCTCCTATCCCTTTTGGTATGGTTGAGGAAGCGGGGAAGGGAAAGGGATCAGAGTGTCGCGTCCCCACGAACTCCGACAGCAACGGTGATGACTGAGAAAAAATTATTCTGATAAATACACGTACGTGTTTACAATTTTTGAGAAAAATAGATAAACTGAGGAAATTCAGCCTTAAACATCGTAATTATGAATAAAATGAGTCAAAACAGCTAATTCGCTTCAAACTAACACTTACGTACATAATATCTTCAACATTTGGGGGCATCGTAGACATTTCACCCCTAAAACCTGTTGCTGCCAAAAACATCAAATCTCTAGTTCCATCGGCTGCTTTCACAATTCTCACATCCCTATAAGAACTTCTCACCAGTCTAAGTAAACAAATCTCTAGCCGGTCATAGTTAAGTCAATGCCTGCATGCACTATATATATATCTAAAGGTCAAGCCCGTGTAAATCGAGCGTGATATTTACTGAGTTGAATAAAACTACGTACATGAAGCGTCCCATGGTGGGGAAACTAAATATCGTGCCTCGTGTCTGATCCGCGAGGGATTTTTTTTCTGCAGTGCGTGTGGAGTTGATGTAATCTACTCGGTGCTAGTTTTCTTTCTTTCTGCGGTGCGTGGAGTTGATGTAATCTACTCGGTGCTAGTTTTCGTTCTTACGATATTCCATCTCTGCTTGATCGGAAGTTCTTGCTGATAATACATACGGTGACAAATCGAGCCGACTACTCACACAAATTTGGGGTCTCACTAGTTCATGCCTCGTAAATAACTATATAAAAACTGGTTAAATCCCATAAAGCTGAGCCTTGTTCCTTTTCTCTATCAAAAAAGTGTTGTTTCCTTCCGACATCTAAAATCATGGTGCAAGCGGTAGAGTTGCCCTAGGACCATCCACAATGTGGGCGCTAGGGTGCAATTCCCGTCCATTACCTCTGGTGCCCGTCTGAGTTTGGGATTTGGGCCGACGCTGATGCCAAATCTAAAGTCGGAAGCTAAGTTTTATTTCTAGCACAAAATTGTTGAACCAGACGCATCGCTACATAGGCATCCCAAATAATTTTGTTAGCTCCGACGCTTAGTGTCTCATTGGATTGCAGAACTTTTAAGACGTAGGAATAGAAAAAAAACATAGGATTGAAATGTCATGCATGGTGAATTAGTAAAGGATTTGAAAACATGGCAATTTTCTGAGATGAGTCTTTGGATGATGCACATCAATTAAATAACGAAATTCTACAAGGAGGAGGAGAGAGAGCTATAATGCATGTGCATTGTATTTGTCAAATAAAAAAAATGAAAGGCATAGGAATAGATTCAATAGAAATTTGGTGACCTCAATCCCTCTCCATTTCCCTTCAAGAAATTTGAGCTCTCATTTTGCCCCTGTGGTGGATGGCAGTTAGGGTTCAACGCCAGCAACTCCTCAAGGTGGGGTTGGTACTTGGTGATGGATCCTAGCAAGAATCGTGTCAATAAGCACACGAGAGCTCATATCCATCTTCTCCTTGCTCGATCTAGTCGTCTTGGTCGCGGCTAGGCGTGTGGGAAGATGTGTATCCGAAGTTTCTAGGTAAGATCAGCTTGCTGCAACATGTGGTGTTCATAAATGGCAACAAGCCCACATCAGTGTTATCTGTGACTTCTGGAGTCACTCCACGTTGAAGCGCAAGAGGCGCTCTAGTTTCATCTTCCTCCAGCGGAGGATCTACAGGAGCTCTGTTGCAGCGATGCCACCCCCGGGCCGGGCATGTCACCCCTGACAGCTCTCTAGGATCTCTAGACTGCCTGACAGATCAACACTATTCTTTTCTACGCACTTTGTCCTCATTCGTGTGCACCCAGGAACGAGTTCCCGGTCGGTCACCCATCCTTGGAGTGCTCTATGCCAAACACACTTAACCTCGGAGTTCTTTACAGATAAGCTCCTGGAAAACAAGTTGCAACCTGTTGATAGAGTATTCTATCAATCCTATTAAGCCCTGAGTCAGGATCTCACAAGCGATCTTCGTCATGTCTTTGCCAAGTGGCTTCGTTACCAGAGAGGACGTCGACATCGAGCTCGGCTTTGCCGACAGTGGTTAAGGACCCGATGACGTTTCTTCGGATCATCCGAGGGGTGCTAGTTAGGGCCTTGTCTGTAATTTTTCTTCTTTTCAAGGAGCTCTCTGTAATTTCGATCACTGCATTAATGCAGCAGTGGACCCTTGTGAAAAAAAAGGAAAACGAACCGGCCACCACACGGACGCCCTACATTCGCACCCAAACCGGGCGTGCAGATTTTATCAAGCGCCGCTGGGGGAACCCGCTTGAAGTGCGTCGCCTCGTCTCGACTCTACTTCCTCTCTACCCCATCCGCCCCACTGGCCACTACCCCTCTCCCTCCCTCGGCCTTCGTCTTCCCAGCCGCGCCGTTTGGATTCCGCGGATACTTCCTTAGGGGTTTGTCTGCCGCCAGAAGCGGCGGAATTTGCCGGATCGCAACCGTTGCCCCGCTCCGACTAATCGGTGGGTTTACGGGCGCTGTGGTTGGTCCTTGTTTTGGCGAGTTGTCTGCAGTATTTTTATTGATTGGCGTGCGTGTGGTTGCAGAGTGTTCGCGCGTTGATCTTTTGTAGAACGGTGGAGGAAGACGGTGTTCTCTGCTCTTCTAACTGTAGATCTGGAAGGTATTTATCGACAAATCTCCTGTAGAGTAATTTTTAGACTGAAGTCGCGCCTTTCGCCTTAATGTTCGCTGTTTAGTTGTAAACTGTCAATCACCGGCGGTTGTTGACTGTCTCGATTCATAGTTGGGTATGAGTGATGTGTTTTATGGGAAACAGGTCGCTTTTACCATCTGTTTCTGTTTGTGTTGCTGATATTTGCATCAAGAGTACTAGCTATGTTGATTCTGGATTTAAAAATGCCATCTTTTGATCTTCTCCTGCCTTCTGCTTGTCATGCAACAGGACTCCGTGTGATTAGCCGCTCCAAGCTGCTTAAGATACATCGGAAAGTGAAGACCCTTCACGCCCAGCACTGTCACCACCATCTGCAGCGATGGAGGCTCTTGTGGTTATGCCGGAGCAGCGCAACCACCGCTCTGATGGCCGAAGCAAATCATCCGGACCTCATTTCTCGCCGCTGCCTTCCTCCCGTGGCTTTCGTGGCATGAACTGCCGGTCATTCCACTCTGGTGCCTGTGCAGGTCTCCTGCCATCCCCACCTCAACCCCGTGCCCGAACGTACTCATCCCAGAGCCCAAGACGCCGAAGCAACATCAGCCCCGACACAGTTGCAAGCGCAGCAGGCCTATCTCCATAAGTCCTTCCACGTCCCCGCCCTCACGGCCGGAGCTGTGGGCAGGTCCAGCCTTTTCCAACTCACCACCCCCCAGCTCATTTCCGATCCCTAAGTTCTCCCTCCGGGAGAAGCGCAGTGTCTCTCGATCTGCCGCCAGCTGAGCGGTGTGATGATGTGGAGGTGAGGCCACATGAATCGGCTCCCTCCTCACCTGTGGTTGGATCAGGGTCTAACTTCTTCAGTGTCAAGGATACTGCTATTGCAACGGAGAATCTTAGGAGGATACTCCAGTTGGATATTGCAGATCATTGAATTGTGAAAGGATGTAAGGGTAGTTCCTGTGTATGTAGGTCATCTTCCACTGACTTGTAGCCTTTCCACATGCATAGTAGTGTATAGAGTAATGTGAACAATAACTTAGAGGTCACACTCTTGGTCAAGATCATGGTCTAGGTGGAGTTATGTAGGTGAAGCATCCTGAAGGATGGATAGTAGAAACTGCTGCGTGGGATGTCATATGACACATTGTAGCTTGCATTCACCTACATATTTACTGTAGTGTCGTTATGTTATTTGTTTCCAATCCCAGTATTTCTTCTTCCTACAAACAGTGGTACTCTGCTAGAGCAGAAGACTCAGTGCTAGTTATCTGTAGCATACATCCTAGTCCCCCCACCAGATGCCACATGTTTCTAGAGCACCTATATTCATCCGTCTTGCATATGCCTGCATGCATATATATTCCTGACACCCTCCAGCCAACTGATTGTCAATCCTAAGTTCGTAACCATCCTGACTTCGATGGTGCTGTGCAAAGATTACCGAAAATCTCTCCTCACTGGCTCTTCTGTTTTTGAAAGGAAGAAGCTGGGTGGAAGAACCCCCCCCCCCCTTGTCTTGCTCGCTTCTATAGCCAATACTAAGTTCCCTCTCTTCCTGTCTGTTGCATGTCTAGTCTTGTTTGTCATATTCGGTCCACCTTTATTACATCTCATGTTGGTTCACAAGTTGCATTACCACCAATCGTTTCGTCAATCACATCCCCATCCATTCCTGCGCCAAGTTCATGAACAACTTAGTGGGTTCTGACTTTCTTCAAACCTATGTGATCTTGAGAAAGGAAATCAGACTTTGGAGACCTGTGGAGCATGGAAACTCAGATAAGGCAGCAATGTCGTTCATTAAAAAAACACTGTGACATGCTTGTTCCCTTAGCTGGTGCTAATCTTAAACTTGTGTTTATGCAGGGCTGTTCTGCAGTTCGTCTTGCCCTGTGCTGAAATGCCTGTTATATTGTTACTCGTTGATGTCTAGCTGTAAAGACTGATGTGAGTCACTAGTTTAGTCATTTGTAACGTCAAGGTTGGATAGTTACTTCTGTTGATTCTACTGTGTTCTTTCAGTGTTATATGAAAATGTTACTACGTTTTGTATCCGAAATAGAATGCTGTCTGTTGGTTGTTACTAAACTAAACTCAAATGCTCTTAACAGAGCAAGCTGATCCTTTTCCCTGTTACTGTATGGAGCATATTGTTATGGTAACCTTCTGTGGCAGTGTAAGAGCATATACAGTGCAAGGTGCTTAATCAGGCACCTCTGGTATATAAATACATGCCTTAATTCTCTTGATGCTTGGGCTACAATCACATACTAATTCCTGTCATCCCTAGACTGTTTTGTCACGTGCTAGATTGGTGTATTTGGAAATATAGACGTCAAATATTTGAGGCACATCAGAACAGGGTTGGTGGCCTGGTTGAAAGGAACACCTCATATCACCATGTGCTTGCCCTTGTGTCCTGCTTTTTTGTTGTCTCCGACTGTAAAAGGTTTCAATTATGTAAACTCGTATTCAAATACATACCCCTAATATAGCCTTTTCCATGTGGTTTATAACTATCATTTGATGTGCATTGTACATCAACTTCTGTATAGGTGTCTTGGTTGCGTAAGATCCTAGACATTAATCCCCAAACAAACTTCTACTAAGGTTATTGAATCTGTGAGTGTTTAAAGGTGTTAATTCTCTCGAGATTTCTACCTGTTATTTTCACTTACGGTTGGATAGCTATTCTAGTTGGATGTGTGGCGAATGAATTGGTCTTTGCGAATGATTTGTTATTACTATTATCATTGGTGGAGGAACTTTGTGCATTAGGTGTTGATGCTAATAGTTGGTATAACATTTAGAATTGGTTGTGAACCTTAGTGGTTCATGAATGATCACAATGCTTTGGCAACTCTGTATCGCCCTTATATTGACACTGCCAGAAAATAAATTACAAATTTATGTAGTGTTGTAGTTGGTAAGACACACAATCAGGGTAGGGCAGATGTTATCTTGCACCCTCTCAAAATAATGCGAATACCTGAACCCAATTGTGGGTTGTTAGGATGTCTCCAATGGGCCGACGCAAACGGACACGCGTTTTGTTCGCATTTTATCCGTTTGCGTGGCCAACGGACAGACCATGTCCGCGCGTGTCTGCCGTTCGTGCCAGTGCGCCCAACGGCCCGACGCGACGCAATTTTTTTTCAACCACTAATTTGTTGACAGGTCATATATGGCCGTTTTCACTAGTACGTTGGGGGGTGGGCCACAAACGGCCTTTTTTACATATATAAAATTAAAAAGAAAATACATATACCTAAATAAAATGCCCGTGGCGGGATCTACTCGTCGTCGTCGGAGAGAGGACGATGTACTTCGGCGCTTTCCAAAGGTGCGCCGGTGGAACGCTAGCCGGCGGCATCGGCAGCTGTTCCTGCTCGGGGAGGGGCGGCGCCCGCTGGACCGTCCAGCTGCCGCCATGCCAGCTCCAGTTCTGGCCGAGCAGGCCATCGGGGAGGGGAGGAGCCAGAGGAAGGTCCTGGTCCACCTCCATGGCCTCCCACCATGGTGCCTGCTGCCGCTCCAAGGCCTCCTGCTGCTGCCTGGCCAACGCCTCCAGCACCAGGTTCGAGCGCCGCTGTTCGTCCTCGATCTCGGACTGCTTGGACGCCTCAAGGACCCGCCCGAGCTCGGGGTCCTCCTCTTCCTCGTCGGTGGCCACCTCCTGCTTCATCGGAGGCGGGGGAGGCGGTGCTGCGCCACGGCTCAGTCGGGGATGCGGCGGCAGGGACAACGCGCCGCCTCTTGGCGGCGTTGGAGCCCGCGCGAAGAGGGACTGCCGCCGCAGGTTATGCTCGTCTTCGAACCAGGTGTCCTAGTTCCGTGAGTTCGCCGCGAAGGCCGGGTCACGCCGGTACTCCGGCTGGCACCGGAATCCTCTACGGGTTGAGGTGCCAGTGGTCAGGCAACTTCGCATCTGACCACGGCACCGGGACCGCGTGGTTCCAGTACCACCAGCAATCGTCCACCGGGACGTAGCGGCGGTCCCGCACGGCGACAACGACATTTAGGAAAGAAAGTGAAAAGGTTCAGTCCATTTATTTCTGTGCCCTCATCGGGCCATGTTATCGAGGATCTGGTTGATTTTTACCCGCTTCTCGGTGCTCGCATCATTCAGGTGCAGAGCCCCGCTAATTTACCATTTCTTACTATTGGACAAATGAAAGCAAGCTTTCTTTTCTCTCCTCTAAGCTAGCAGCAAGTCAAGTAATCTGAGAATGCTGCCCCCAATCCATAGCTGAGGCTGCATATTTGAGAGCGAACTAGGTTTTTAGTGGTATTCCTTCTCGAGCTTCTATTTCTTCCGTTAAGGGAGATTCGGGAAAAGATGGAATAGGAAGACGTGTTTCCAGAACAAACAAGATATATGACCGGCCATCATATTAGCAAATAAACGTATTCCTGAGCTTAATGCGCGAAAACAACCGCACGGCGACAACGACGCCCGGTGGCGCGATGGAGAAGGGCGCCGGAGGGGAAGGTGGAGGGGATGGGGTGCGGCGGCGATGGCTCGACGACGAGCCCACCTTGCCGTCGTGCTTGGCCTTGCCCATTCCCGGTCACCGGAGCGGCATGGTCGATGTGGCCGCAGAGGCTTGTCGGCGGCGCGGTGGCTAGGGTTTCGGTCGGTGGGGTCGAGTGGAGTGAGGCCGTCCCTATCCACAGGTCCTCGCATTAAAAAGGACCAGCAGGTGGGGAGTGGGGAGAGCGACCGGCGCGTGTGTCGCTGCCAGGTGGGCCAGGGGAGGACACCACGCGGTCAGTCTGTCGCTGTCTGCGTGGACGCAAACCTGGCCTAGATTTGGGCCAGGAATGCGTCGAGGCAGACGTGCGGCGGACCGAAAATGGACCAGCAGTTTGCGTCGGCGCGTTGGGTCATGTTTTCAGTCCGCCTCGACCCAAACGGACGCGCGCGGGCCATTTACGTCGGCCCGTTGGAGACATGCTTACACTTAAAAGTTAAAAACAAATACAAAATGTGAAATAATCATGGACATAGATCATGTTATACATCGTGCATCTCCAGAATTTTGTTCTAAAACATGAACTTGTGATCTGTGCAAAAAAGAAAAGGATCTAAATGATTTGTTTTCATTTTTTTGAATGAAAATTTGTAGATGCACGGGATATAAAACATAACCTATACACATGCTTTGTTTCGTATTTTTTAAAAGTGAAATTTTCTAGCAACGTGATTAGCAATCTTGCTAGAGAAAAACATAAATGTTTCAAGAATTACACTGCCACTACTGGAGCGATCCCTCGTCACTACAGCCAACAAAGAACTAACGATTGTATTGGTGAGGCATTACCGTATATGTGGAAACTGACTCAGCGTTTTGGCCTTGTCCTACTGGTTGGCATCCGAGGGGGAATCATGCTGAAGCACGCTGCAACAAGCAAACACTCATGCAAACTGTTCCATTAAGAGCAAATTGCTATGATATCCTTTTCATGATTAAATTAGTGGTGTGCTAAACGAAGCATCTGAGTCCTACTCAGCATCCGCCTCTCTTTGGTACAATTTCTTGCCTCTTGCTTATGTGGAGCAATCAAATCATCTTTCCGTTCATGATTGCCCATTTGGCTTCGCATGCTCAGTGGCAACATAAAAGAGCCGACATAATTATGGTCAGTAGTGCTGTGACAAGAAAGATGCTAGCCGATAGCTAGGTACGCACGCAACGGTAAGCATATGCAACCTTTGATCGACAGCACTACGAAATCATCTAGGACCTATTTGGTTTGTAGGATTTGAAAAACACAGCAATAGAAATATCGCAGGAACAGAACTTTTTGGAATCCTACGAGAATCGAAAAACGCATAAATCGGTACTAGGTGTTGTTTGGTTGAATCATTGAAAAAATGCAGAAAATTTCAAATAGAGCACATGTCATAGTTGTCATAGACACATTTTCTTTTTCCAATTGGTCTCACCTCCTGCTAGAAATTCTACAGGTTTCATTGTAGAAAAGAAATCCATAACTTTTTTGGAGGATTCATTCCTTTGAGCCAAACCAACCATGTAAGATATATTCTTATGAATTGGAATCCTACACTTTAAAAATCCTTTGAACCAACCAATAGGCCCCTAGCCCATATTGGTTGTGTGTAATTATCTGGTTGGTTGTGTCTAATCATCTGGAGTCCTGGATCATTGCATTTCACGGATCAGTTTCAGCTGCCTCTAAGCCCTTTCCAGGTGAAGCATCGCCTGAGAAGAACGATAACAACGATCACACGCATGGCTAAAGGCAAATCTGTGTCAGTTATATAGTCATCTCATTCAGCTGCACGTGTAGAAACATGAATCCATAGCTAAAGGGGTGATCTTTGCAAGTATGTCTGATGGTAGGCATGCGACCAGAAAGTAGAGAACGGCATTGCATACTCTGAAGAAATGGCAGAAACAAACAAATAAACAAATCCAGTTCATGAAAGCCATGGAGCAGAATTCTACTGTATTGCAATTTGCAACAGTGGTTCAAGTTGTAATAATCTCCTTGGTACAAACCATGTACCCATGTCGGTTTCATAGTTACAACAAAAACTTGAAGGCTCAAGAAACCATCTTCTAGGCCAAAGAAGGCTCCCACCTGAACTGCAACACCTCCATGGCGAGACCTTCTCCAAGAGGCACGAGGTTAAAAATGGCACTAGCTCGGCAGCTTAGCTAGCACGGAGACCGTGACTAAACGCCGGCACGGCAAAGCTCAAGTTTGCCGACTCCGCGGCCATCGCTCAGTAGACGAAAATTCTTCTTCCTCCTCATAGCTCGGACCATGATTTCTTCTCCGGCCCGTGGCAGTTTGCTTTGTTAAGCATTAGGAGGCCCCGAAGGAGGTGGAGATGTCACTGGACCGCCGGCGGAGCATCTGACGCATGCCGTCGGCGACGCGGAACGCCGGGTTCCTCCGGCTGAACTTGCCGCAGAAGGACAGGTGGTCCCTGACGGCCTCCTCCAGCGCGCTGCCGCAGGCGCCTCTGCTGCCTTTCTTGGCCACCTCGTCCCTCACCGACTCCGAGCACAGGCCGCACAGCCACCGCCCGCCGAAGTCGGCCTTCACGCCGGCGATGTAGTCCACCGTGCAGTCCTCCCTCAGGCCGCAGCACTCGCACTTGGCCGATTCGATCTCCATTTGCGCAATGCGGCTGCACAAAACCACCCAACCAACAAATCACTCGAGAGCTGGAGCTAGTTTGCACAATGTGTGCGCCGCTGTCTGTCTCTCAAGGCCGATGCGATTTATATACAAGGGCGGTTGCGTGGCCGTTGCCGTTGAAGCACCGTGGCTTTCCACAAATCATGCGTCGGGATTAGCTCACGGAGCGTTCGTGGACTCTGGTGGTGCTGCTGCTCATTAGTTCACTCACACCTCACTGTCTAACCGCTGTTTAACTGTCAGTTGACCATTTGTTTTTACCATGCCAACTGTTTTCAGGTCTATACATGAACTCTACATCCTCTTCTCTGCAGAATTTGAATTATTTTACTGAGATGCTAAAGAATCTTCTCAAGAAATTATGCACCTGGTGTCTGTGTGGAAGTAAAATTACCCGGCAGTGCAGCATCAGCATGCTAGCATTTGAAATTTGAAGCTATGCAAGAAACTGTTGGAAATCCAAGTCGAATTAGCACTAAGCAGCAGTCCTCGTCATGATCATGTCCCTGTATTTTACAGATTTTGCTCCCTCCATGTCCCGTAAAGCCTGAGCAAGAATTATTAGGACAAATCTAGTTAGATCACCATGGAGGCATGGACCACCCCGACTATCCGAGGCACCCTATTCTTCATTCAGTTTATTCTTTTTTCGGCTACCTGAATCCCTTTTCAGAGCCCATTTGGACCGTGCAAATATTTTCCTGAAACCTGAGAGATGGAATTATTCACTGTGAATTTCGTACGTTACAAACCGCGAGGGACAGTAACCATGTTTGCAGCTCCAATTTCTTAATCAGCCGCCTGATTGGATTGCTCATCATGGCCATTATCCTTCGAGTGGGTGGATGACCAAGCAAGATCGATTAGTTTGAATTAAAGCTAACCCCGTGGCTCGACTCCCGAATGCCTTTAGGTGGACATAAACCCCTTGATCATGCTCTGGCAGCACCATCTCCTGTAGTCTAATCCTGTTAACAGGTCAGAGGGAGGGGCTCGCTTGTGTTTTAATTAGTGAGTTCAGTAAGCACATTCCCAGATTATTATTGGACCCTACCATCCGTGCCTAATGCTAGCTGCGATACATAAATCTAGGGGACAGTTGCTCCTACCGGGCCTCAAAAGTTGCTGTTGGTTGAAGAAATAGGCTTTCGCCCCGCTATATTAATATAGCAACCACACCGATACAAGCGAACCAAACACAAAGAAGGGCCAGGGAGAATGCTGGGGCAACAGCAGATACATGCCAAAAAAAGGAAATAAAGACTAAGGCGAAGTGACAAAACGAAGACGACCCGCCATCGTTGCGCCCTCTCCATCTTTTCCCCCCATGATCCAGGTACCCCGAAGCGCCTCGTGCCAAGTAGCCCCTATAGGAAGGGAAGCACCGTCGACACGGCGCTGCTACCCGGACCAGAGGTCCTAGGGTTTCCCCCGGCACGCCGAGTGCAGTGGGCAAGGGATTCCCACGACGTCCTCCAGGAAGGAATAGTGCCACACGCCGGTGGGACCACGTCATGGTCAGACTAGCTGATAGGGATTTCTCCCGACACCTATCCACAAGAGCACCGACACAAGGGAGCACCACCACCCAGCAACGCCATCCACCAGCATGCGCCACCCCGATCTTGCGTCATCTTCATCTGTCGCTTTGTGCTACCGGTAAGCAGCCTGAAAGGCGGCAACACACGACAACGTCGGGACGAGGACAGCAGCCTCGCAGCCACGCGGGAGGAACCCACCTCCACCGCCGAGAGGCAGTCATTGGCCGGACAGAGCAGCGGGGGCACACCAGGCCCCAGCGGGGCCCGGTCGAGCCCGGATGGGCCCGTAAAGCCCCGGCCGCCCTGCTGCAATAGGCAGGCCGCAACACCGCCGTCGCAGTCCCTGACGCGTCGTCGCCACCACCTCCAGGAGAGCTCCGCAGCTGCAGCTGCCCGGCCCGCTCAGGCCCATCTGAGCCCTCCCGAGCCCATCTGGGCCCGAGGAGACCAGATCATGGCCAAGCCGGCAGCCGGCGCCTCGCGGCCATGGAGCACCCGACGCCCTCCGCCGCAGAACTTCACCGCCACCAGCAGCACCCAGCAGCGCCGGACCTAGGTCTCCCGAAGTACACCGCCGCCAAGGAGGGAGAAGCCCCGACCGGCCCTCCAGGACGCGGGGAAGGGAAGGGCGCCGCCGCCGGCGTCGCCCGGGCAGAGCCCGACGACCCCTGCCGGCGGCGGCGACGGGGGAGGGAGGTAGAGGAGGGGGGCGCGGCTGGGACGCCCCGTCGCCCTCGGGGGGGGGGGGGGGGGGGGGGGGGGGGGCGAGAGAGGAAAAAGTCGGCGAGAGGTCAAAGTTGCTGTTGGTTGCTGTGGATGCTAACTAGTTTGCCATGTTTAATGTTTCCACGTAGACACAACCATTTTTGTATTGTCAGCTGGTACAGCTAGGTGGATCAGATTAAGTGTACTGAATGGAAGCGTTGGAACATTAGTTGCTTGTCCAATGACCCCTGCTCATACTTAAAACACGGTTGCGTATTGTGCCATGATTGCAGAACAAGCACGATGCAGCTAAAAGAATCCAGATGATCCATACCTTCTTCTGCTAGATTGATCAACTGAATTCTGGCAGTTGCTACAATGATTTATGGTGAACAAGAGCAACTTTCCCGTATGATAGGCGAGACCTTGCAATCGACAACAAGAGAAGAAGCTGAATAAGACGTGGCTAGTTACATTGTTTGTTTATCTTGGAACTCTCGGAATTACATCTTTGTTTATCTTGGCACTTTGTGACATTCTTCAGTTTGTAGCTGGTAAGTTGGACATCAGTGATCCAAATGAGATTTACTGATGAAGAGTTGGTGGTTCACAAGATTAATTGAGGCCCAGACGCACAAACAGGTCGGTAAAAAAAGACAGGGAGGTAGCTGCCAGATTCAAGGCTTCATTGCCCCGGAAAGCCCCAACTGAATGATTAACAATACCTGGTTTATTCCATCCTAATTATGAGTTTGTCCATAGACCACGGGCAACCACCTCAATTATTACATATAATGGCGTGTTTTTACTGGCCCACCTCCATAGGAAGAGCTAGGCCAAGTTCTAGCTTACACTCATTGTATCTTCCTCTCTCCACAAGTCCACATGAACACCACATGCACTTGTCCTCCACGTCAAGTTTTTTCCTTTTTATTTGACAAAACAGCCGCAGCTGGCGGAAATCAGTTTTGAGTAGTAGGAGTATATGATCCCACTATCAAAAGACATATTTCAAAATGTCAAAAGTCCGAAAAAAAAATCGGATGTACATCCGGACATTTTATGTCCGCACACATAGTTTCGCAAAAAAATGATATTTTTTGTGGGCTGTGTAAAACAGAGAAATCCCGGTCTCCAAAATAACTTTGTACGAGACATTTTTTTTGTATTTTTTACATAGCCCATAAAAATGTCTTTTTTCACGGAATTTTTTGTGCGAACATAGAATGTCTAGATGTATATCCGGGATTTCCGTTTGAATTTTTTTGACATTTTAATCATGTTTGAAATACATTTTCATAACGGGTGCATAGACCGACGAGTCAAACTACCTGGTCCCGCAACAGGCTATTATTGCCGCCCGGGTGTTCCATCGGAAATACGAAATAAAAAGAGTGCGTCAGTTTTTCCCCCAAAAAAGAGGTTAACTGCATCAAAGTGATGCACACAATCATCTTTATTATAGTTGATGCAAGAGAACGATGCCAAAGTCATCAACAAATAACAAATAGAGCACATAGCATAGTTATGGCAGAACCATTACAAGTTATGAATTTAACACATACAACTAAGTCGACATTTTTTCAGCAACGCCAACATTCCTTCGCGTTGCGGTCCCCACGTCCGGCTATAGCATGGCGACACCTTCAATAAGATAACAATACAAATTCTTCTCTGCTGAACCTAACTAATAAAGGCCAAAACAAAAAATTCATCACGCGTTCAAAACGATCTTCATGATGGAACTTTCGAACGGAAAGTATCAGCGTGTCTCCTCTGCCCCCTGCCCCCACCCCCAGAGCCCTCTAAACTTCGTCCCGAAAATTTGAGGTTAGACCATGTTTTAGAGATAAACCCTAGATTTCATAATGAATTGATGTAAGCATTCATCTGAATTTATATATTCCTCGTTGCATCCATCAAGAGTATTTAAGCACTGCAAGTTTGCATCGATCTGGAGTTTTACTGCTGATATTTATATGCTATCTATTGTTTCATTGGGAACTGGGAGATTCAAAAACGCTTCGTGGTCGGCGTCTACGGGCACAAGTGTGTGGTGTTTCGAATATCCATAGGGTTGAGGATCCGCGTCATTGGCAACGAGGGAACATCCAGAGAGTTTGTGAGCACCTAAAAAAATCCAACAAGTTCATCATCGACATCATCGGCTCATTGAGAAGATCGGATGACCCCTTAATACTTTTATACATAGGACGTGAAATTTTGTTGCAATCTTGGGCGTAAGTCATCGCGTTTTTGTAATGATTTCCTTGAGACTAAAATGTATAATCATGTTGTGCCTGATTTTTGACGTTGGATGTCGATCATACGGTAGAGAGAGGGGCATACGTTTGCCTCGGTGTAGGACGACCTAGGCCTACCACCACGCATATGCCACTGTCATCCATCATTGCCGAAGGGGCACTGCGTAGCGAAAAATAGTTATCTCACGAAAAAAATCATTTCTTACACCCAACTGGGGGTGCTCCTATTTGCCGACCTTTTCTTGAGAGGTCCTATTTGCCGACTTACGCGGGAGCGTTGTCGCCCCGCATGAAGCGTTTCTTCATGGGCCGCTCTGAATGCGGCCCAAATAACACGTACTGTATTTTTCTTTTTATTTTCTCTTTTTATACTAAAAGAATGTGTTCCATGTTTGTGGAAAAAAAGAAAAAGAACAAATCATTGTAAAAATATAAAACATTCACATATGGAAAAAAGCTAGTAAATACATTTATCTTATCTGAACGATTTTCAAATATGAATATTTATGTTAATTAAACATTTTTTAAATATGAACATTTATGTTAATTGAAAGAGTTAAAAAAATAATATTATTTGAACATTTTTTAAAGAACATTTCTGTTATATGAATCAATTTTTTGATAAGTAAACTTATATTATTTGAACAAAAAGACTACTCACTTATCTTATTTGGATAGATAAAAGAAACCAAAAATAAACAAATATAAATTTTAAAAGAAAAAATAAATATAAAAAGAAAAAAGCGAACAGAAATATCGAAGAACCGAGTAGAACCCAAAACCGGCCAGAAGTGTGAAGAACTTCCAAAAACCGCGGGAAGAAACCTACTGGGCCAGCCATGAGGGGTGCGTGGAAGAGAATCACTCCCACACAGTAGTAGCCCACGCAAGCCCATGGTCAGCAGTCAGCCCACTAAATCGAGCCCAGAACTCAGCCTCCGTTCCTCGCTGCGCCAGCGAACAGAACCAGACTAGCCGCCTTACTCTGCGCCGCCGCGCCGTCCTCCGCTTCTGCTGCGCTGTTGCGTCGCCGTCGCCACGCCCCGCCTCTGTCTCTGCTTCGCTGCCGCGCCGGCCTCTGCCTCTGGTGCCGCCGCGCTGGCCCCCCTCCCCCGCGTCCTCGACGGCCCCTGCCTCCGCGCCGGTCTGTATACTTGTTCGTACACTGCAAATATGTAAAGAAGCATTTTCCAAGTGTTTCGTGTTGCTGTTGCAGTACATGCATTGATTTGTTACGTTTTGCTCTGCCCATAGCAGGCAAATGCTTCGTGTTGGACGAATCTGTACAAGATCGAATTCAGGCCGTGCTGCATTTGCATTCCTATCAGGTCCACGCCCTTTGATTGGTGGCGACAGCACGTATTGCTTGGACAATAAGTGTCTTGGGACTGAATTCACCGGTGGTAAACATATCGGATTCCTGAACCAGAAACCTCATATTGGTAGTTGTGGTGCTTTCTTTTCCACTACTACCGAGACAGTTCTGGTCCAAGCCCGTGACTCGTCTCAGCTAGCGTTGGAGATAGAGAATGCTATCGATCAGCAGAGGTTTGATGATGCGTGGAGGGCATATGAGAAGCATGTTCACATGGACGGACTCCCAAGGAAGTCTGTCTTGAGTAAGCTCATCACTGGCTTTGCCGCGACCTGTGATGCTCTCAAGCTTAACCAGTCATACAATGTGGTCGATCATGCGTCTCGAGACAAGTATGAATTGTTGGAAAAGGAGCCCCTAATTTACCTATCTCTAGTTTTGGCACGGTGTGCTCTTCCTAATCTTGCTGTAAATGTTGTGAGGAAGTTGGTAAAGATGGAAGCATACCCACCCGTTGCAGCATGGTCTGCAATTGTCGCACACATGTGTCAGACTGCAACTGGTTCATTCCTTGCTGCCGACATGGTAATGGAGATTGGATACCTTTTCCAGAATAATCGAGTTGATCCACGCAAGAAGAGCAATCGTCCATTGCTATCTATGAAACCCAATTCATTTACCTTCAACATAGTTTTGACTGCATCCCTCTTGTTTGGTACTACTAAAAAGGCAGAGCAGCTTCTTGAATTAATGCCCAGGATAGGGGTGAAACCTGAAGCCAGCTTGTTGATTGTCATGGCCCGTATATATGAAAAAAATGGGCACAAAGATGATATTCTGAAGTTGAAGAGGCATGTTGACGAGGCCTGTGGTCTTAGTGAATCAGAATTCAGACAGTTCTATGATTGCCTGCTCTCCTGTCATTTAAAATTTGGGGATTTGGATTCTGCTGTGGATATGGTATTGATATGCTTAAAAAGGGTAATAATGCAAAGCGGTCTCTAGAAGCAGCTAAAGCAGTCCTTGAAGCAGTTGAGAATAGCAAAATTTATCTTCCTTATGGAAAATCAGGCCCTGAAAATTTAGATTCCCCAAATAAATCTGTGTCTACTGATAGCCAAATGCTAAACTATGTTTCATTCTTCAAAGACAAGAGCTTTGCAAGGCTGGAATCAGAGGCTAGAGAATTACACAAGCTATTATCAGATAAGCTGCAGGAACAGCTTGGACTAGTAAAATCTGAACATGGTATCCTCCATCCAACTGAAACAATGTATGCCAAACTTGTGAAAGCTTTCCTGGAAGCGGACAAGATCAGTGCATTGGCATCATTTCTTGTGAAAGCAAGCAAGGAGGATTCTCCTGTCTCTGTCGAGAGCTCATTTGTTGTCCAAGTGATAAGTGCATGTATTTCTGTTGGGTTATTAGAGCAAGCACATGACCTTCTTGATGAGATGAGATTTTCTGGAATTAGGGTTGGTTCTTCAGTTTATTCCTCACTCCTGAAAGCCTACTGCAAAGAGGGTCATCATGAAGATGATATAACTGCACTTTTGAGGGATGCTCAGCAAGCAGGAATTCAGCTTGACTCGAGCTGCTATGAACATTTGATACAATCAAGGGCACATCAAAATAACACCACAGGTGCTCTACATCTTTTTAAAGAGATGAAGAACTCAAACATTCAAAAATCTGGTCACAGGGAGTTTGAGATGTTAGTACAACGCTGTGATAACAGTGAAGCTGCTTTGACGACTAAGCTAGTAGAAGAAGTCAGAAGTGGCCATACGGTTAATCATGCTATTCATGACTGGAATAATGTTATACATTTCTTCTGTAAGAAGAGATTAATGCATGATGCTCACAAAGCACTAAGCAAGATGCGCGTTTTAGGCCACACACCAAACGCACAAACTTTCCATTCTTTAGTAACTGCTTATGCTGCTGTTGGTGGAAAATATGTTGAGGTGACGGATTTGTGGGGTGAAATGAAAGTTCTGGCGAACTCTAACTCAATGGAGTTTGATCAAGAACTGTTGGACTCTCTGTTGTATTGCTTTGTGAGAGGTGGTTTCTTTCTTCGAGCAATGGAAGTTATAGAATTGATGGAAAAATGCAAGATGTTTATAGACAAATACAAGTACAAGTCCCTGTGGCTTAAATATCATAGAACACTGTACAAAGGTAAGGCTCCTAAGGTGCAAACAGAAGCTCAACTGATAAGGAGAGAAGCAGCATTACATTTCAAGAGATGGATTGGATTGACATGAAAGTGAGAATTTGAAAGAAGTGGAACACTAGAACTTAGATATCTGAGATATTTATGTTCACCATGTGCCATAGTTGTTCTGGACCAGCATCGTGGAGGCCAATGTATAGACGCCTCTGGTAGTACAAATCTTTGATCTGCAGAACAGCTGTACTTGTAATTTACTTGAACTTCCCAGATGAAACATGTCAGATTGGCCTACATGTCAATACAGTTTTTTTCAGACATAACTGTCCCTGTTTGTGCCCAGAGCTGTGTCATTTGATGACAATTGTATGACCCCCTTGCAAATGGTAAGTATTATGTTTAGACATTCTATGAGCACTTGATAAGTTAACCACATAACATCCCCATTTATAAACTTGTCCAGGGGGAAGGAAACTCTATACCCAACATGAGCTGAGACCCCTCCTACGGAATTTGTTTTCTTAGTTCACCTACAAGTATACAGGTAGAAGTGCTGCACTTTGATACGATTTTCCAGTAGTGTGCCTCTCCTAAACGGCTTGGCTCCTCTTGACATTTTGCTCAAGCTCGGCCACTGAACATGTGCGATTAAGTTGTTAAATGTTAAACAAGCCAGCTTGTGATTTTTAGAAGGTGAAACATTCACTGTAATGTGAGCTTTAAACTACTATGTGCATTGTTGTCTGCAGAATGTGCTTGTGACTTACTACTTGGTGTTTCTTTTCTCAGTTTCACTGATTGTGTTTCTAGGGTGCATATCTTTCTTCTATAATATCATATAGCCTAAGAATTATATAATATGGCACATCCTTTTAACTTTTTTTATCATTTGTTTTACCAATGCTCTTTACCTATAGCTTTTCCCACTTGTTTTGTCTGCCTCTGTTTACTAATCAACTGACAAGTCTATTTATAGGTATCACTATGACACTTTGGTTGAAAATATTGTATATAACATACTCCATGGGTCACAATATAAATAGTTATTTCACCCTTTGTACATATTGCATAGGAAATTGACATGTTCTTCAAAGTAACACGTTGGCCATAATTTTTCAACAAAGGGGTGTGATCCCCGAGAGCTCGGCCAGGGATCGACACAACTCTTGCTCGACCAAAGAATAGTAAGAGGTACCAAACTTGTCGCTGGAAGGACTTCGTATTCTAAAAACTATTCGCATTACAAATGCCCTCTATTGTGTTTTGTCCTAAATCAGTTGATACAAGGGCTGACTTGTGGATTAAGGTATTATTATTTTTGTTTTCAGCCTTGATGGTTCCCTTTTGAGACAATATACACTTATGCGTTAGTCTCTTATCAATAAATGATATAGCGGTAAGTGTGGGACTCTGAGGCGAGTTCTGTTAAACTAAAGAAGTCCTTAATATATTCAGACAGAGATAAGGAAATTTGAAGTTAGTAAAAAGGATCTTTCTTGAAAATGAAGTCACCTCAACTACTAGATCATTCAGACATCGCTGCCTAGTTAGGTCCTAGCTAGGGAAGATCTCAATGAATGCATTGCACCCATGATTTATACGCAGCAGGGGTGGTAATAAAAGTTACGCCTTTGGCTGATCTGACTGCTCTTATTAACCACCTAAAGCTTGATGTGTTATAATGATGCGACTCAAGTAATCGTGACACTACCATGAAGTTAACTATAAGTTCAGTACAAACATGTTTGGTGTTTTTTCAAAATAAATCAATGTTGATTGCTGAGTTAGCTACTTAGCTGTAAAAGGGAACAAAACTTGTACCCAAGTTCCAATAAACAAAGTGTGAACATTGCCAAAAAATAATTTTGAGAGCTTACTGTTACAGACATATCTCCATAAGGCTACCAGTTGACCTAAACTCCTGCAAAACATTGTTAGTGCAGCTTATAGAATCAAGGCAATTAGGCATGTTAATCAAATATCTTGGATACATGGGAGTATTTGTTAAGGGTAATATCCCAGTTTAAGCCCATTTATTAAATGCATGCAACGTTCGTTTCTCTACCACGAAGAGCAGAGTGCATGCATCGATGCATGAGAGGAAGAACAGTTGCAGTTGCTTCTCCTGTCTGCTTGTCTCCCCCCTAAGGAAACTCTCATTCCCAGAGAAAAAAGCAGGCTTCGCTTCACTTCTCAAGCCCATCTCCGATTCTGATACCGAGTCCTTTCAAATCCAAAAGGTTGATGTGCTGGTTGCTCCTTCTTGCGGTCTCCAAATGTTCTGTGGCTACAGGTACCAAATGCAGCTTGTTATTGTGGTATATTATTTCGTGTGAGTTCAGATCCAATTTACTGCTTGATTGATAATTACCAATTCGGTACTTGTGGATTTGTAACTGATCATTGTAAAGTTCTAAAGCTCACTTTGATGTCCATAGAGCCGACCTGGGGCTGAGGATGCAAATCTGTTTGGACCCTGTCCATTTAGTATGGAGAAATTATCTTTCTTTTCTACTTATATACAAGTCCAGATGCCACATTTTAAACTAATTACCTTCCTTTGCTAAATACAGAGAATTTGCATGTGAATTAGTAGTGAAGCCGCATGCCTCCTTATGATGGCAGTGGCTATGTGATAGGCTTATGGCTTTCTTTTCCCTGGAAGGGGAAGGTGCTGATCACTACTTTTCATGCCTCGAGATTCGGGTCAAGTCGATGATATGCACTTTGCTCTTTCTTCTCCTCCTGCATGCGTACTTGTGAGCCAATTGATGGTGTTCTTGCACGTACGTGACACAAACCCAGGGGTGGCATGCATGCCGGATCTAACATCTCTTTTCTTTTCCCATGTCACTGCTATCTTCACAAAAAACAACAAATTATCACAGGACATTGATATGCCGTGCAGTCTAATTATTTGTTGCTGTTGCAGGGAGAGGTGATAAATGGTAACAGAGCTGCAAGCAGCTAGGGCAGGATGCTCTGGAAAGAGCAGCAGTCCCCTGCGCGCAAGTCATAACAATTTGCAGCACACCACAATCATCAGTTAGCAGAAAACACAATCACGCAGAACTGCATGCAAAATCTGAGAAGGTAGGTAAAGATATGGCTGATGGATCTTGAGTTCTTGCATGCATTTTTCTTGAATCCATGCATGACCGCTAACGTGCAATCATTTGCTTGCTACACACTGTCAATGAGATGCAAAGTGTGCTGCTTTAGGCTAGTAGTTGTTGTTGCCTTGGATGGCTATAGGGTTCTGGGAAGCTAGCTAGGGTTACATGAATCCATTTCTCCTCTCTCTCATATCAAGGGTCCCCCCTTTGCTTTTCTGCAGTCACTTCCATACCCAAAGGGTGCACTGTCATAACTCAGCCATGTTTACCCCCGTGCTGATGGATGATGCTCCACTTGAATAGGATGAAAAAAAAGATAAATGGCTATTTGTATTTTCTGTGCATCTAATACAATCATTGTTACAATTTCATCATGCAGATAAATATTTGGGGACATCCTAAGGGGCTGCTTCGAATGGATGTAAAATTAGGGTGGCCACTGGCATTTCGCTCAAACTTTAACTAAATACTGGTAGCCACACTAATTTTACACCCATTCCAAGCGGCGCCTAAGTAACATAAACTCAAGTTTGGTAGGCTTCGGTATAACTTTCAGTTATTTTTTCTTTGACTTTATACATTTTTCAGTTTCCTGAGCTGTGGTTTTGCGCTTGTAAGCATGCTGGGCATATGGTAGCTCCTATTAGGGCTAAATCACTTAGCTCCCTTCACACACACTAACACATATGCATATATGACAGACACATATATGCTCTATATTTCATAGATATGCTTGAGGCTACATCTTGGCTTACAAGCTTAAAAGCTTGGTTACATGGAAGGGGTGGTACCCCTATTTATACTTGTACATGACCCCTAAGATTGTTGCCATGTGGCACAATCCAAACCCTACACCATACTTCTAGAATACTCTAGATATCTCATACTACTCCTAAATATCTTACTCTAGAACATTCCTAATTCTAGAGTTCTCCCTACATACCCTGAATACTTCTAGCTCCTTCTACCAGCCAACTATATTGACAAGATTACTCCTAACAATCTCTCCCTTAATCTTGTCATATCAACTCATCCTCTAATCCAGATCACCTAGACCAAGTGCTTCATCTTGTGACGGCCTCACACCGCCTCTTGTCTTGCAACGGCATCACACCGTGCTTGTCAGCCTCACACTGACTCCATATTAGATGGCATCACACCACCGATTCGGTTTCACACCGACCTTCCATGTGCCAGTGGCATCACACCACAGTCGTCGGCCTCACACCGACTCTTCCACTTGACGATGGCATCACACCAGCATCATTGGCTTCACACCAACCTTTCCGTAGACAAGGGCAACACACCATAGTGGTCGGCCTCACACCGACGCCCTCTACGACGATGGTATCACACCACCGCCTGTCCACAGTCTCCAACAGTATCACACCGTTGGGCATGATGACGATGGCATCACACCACCGTCGACAGGCCAGCGGCATCGCACCGCTGCCGCCTCGTAACGGCATCACACCGTCGTCTTCTCTTGGCAGCATCACACCGCCTTCTCCTCCTAGCAGCTAGCTCCATCTCACGCCGTCGTCCTCCACATCGCATGGAGTCTATCGCTGCCGCCCTCAGATCTTGAGGCTCTGATACCAATTGTTGAAACCTAAATCACTTAGCTCCCTTCTAATAAGGTTGTGCTTCACACACCAACACATATGCATATATGACAGACACATATATGCTCTATATTTCATAGATATGCTTGAGGCTACATCTTGGCTTACAAGCTTAAAAGCTTGGTTACATGGGAGGGGTGGTACCCCTATTTATACTTGTACATGACCCCTAAGATTGTTGCCATGTGGCACAATCCAAACCCTACACCATACTTCTAGAATACTCTACAAACTCTAGATATCTCATACTACTCCTAAATATCTTACTCTAGAACATTCCTAATTCTAGAGTTCTCCCTACATACCCTGAATACTTCTAGCTCCTTCTACCAGCCAACTATATTGACAAGATTACTCCTAACAGCTCCTTCCATAGCCCAAACTCTTGTATCCATTTTGCTTCGCTTAATGAAAAGATATGCAAACGCTTGTTTGCAGGTTCTCAGGTGTACCAGATAATTCATTGTGTCCTGAGGTGCAAAGTGGCAGAAAATTTGGATTGTGAAAGAAAGAGAACTGCTCAACACAGCAAACAGGAATTTAAGACGGCTCTGCACATTCCAGCAAACAGAGCCCCTTTTGTGGCTTTTGTTCACGATTCCCATAACCTGCAAAGAACAGCAAAAGGAGGGGAAGGAAGCAAGGGCAGAACGTATTTTCCTGCAGACTGAATGCTGAATTTGACTGGTAGCTTTTCTGTCAGCTCACTGCGGCTCCTACAGCAACACATGCATGGTGATCATGGCTTACACTTGCTTGACATTCAGACAAACGAGTATGAATATTGCAGGAGTTCATGATATTTCTTACAGCTTTAAGAGCCAAGAAAAGCAACGATTGTACAGAGTCGTTTTGTCACAGCAAACAAAGAGAATGAAAGGAATTATCCTACAATGTACAGAAGACAAAAAATCTGGTGAACGCTCTGCTTTGGCCGAATTCACCTGAGCATAGATTGAACGGCCAGTGCTATCTGCTCATCATATGAGCAATGCTGTTGATGTTAGGTATGTTATCTCTGTTCTCGTATTTTCTTTACGAAGTGAGTGAAACATGTCACTTCCTACTACCTGCAATCTCTTTGTTTATACTATTAGAGGACTACCTGCAAAGGAGAGCATCTGCTGGCTTCACCGTAAACGCAAATGTTATACATGTAAATTTGTATGCCTTGTCCTAATAAGTGAAGTCTTGGAATTATCCGCAGTAACAGTTCCAATACTGTAGGCTGGGCTTGTGTTCTCTGAATTATGCTACCACGGATTGCTTCGATTCATTCTGAAATCAACTTTCAGTAGAAATTGAGGTCAGTATATCCATACGGGTTGATATCGGTGTACCCATACGAATAGGGCAACAATTCTTCAATGTCCAGTTGCGAGCTTGAAGAACTCATCTTCTGAATCCGGCTGTGATTGATTGATTCTACTTCCGCACTGAACATGCTGTAAACCGGTCTATGATCGAGAAGCGAGACTCTCCTCGGACATATGATAGTTGGCTGAGTCCTCTCCCGTACCACAAAATGCGATCGCACCTGTACAAAGATTGCCACTGAGTTTGCTGAACTGTACATAATCTGGCAAAATTAAAATCCAGTTAAATTACCATGCTGGAGTTCTCTTCTTCTCTTTATGGTGAATGTCTTCCCCAGCATATCTGTCGGAGTTATTCGAGTACTTGTATGTCGGCGGGAAGTATATCCTCCCCTCATTCCAGCCGTGGAATACGCGGCCGCCTCTTTGCTCACTCCTCAGCTATAAGCACCATGTCTCTCATCAGAAGTGTACTTGACATTTGGTTTTGAAAAATTATTCGAAGCCTTGTGAGATCGCCAAAGCAAAAGAATGATAGGACATAAAAGCACCGATTGCCCATGACACAAGAAATCCTACTGCTGGAAGGAATTTTTACTGCTTTTCTGGTTCAGAAAAGGAACAGGTATATGCATACCATACTTGTTCAGGAGTTTGTTGCTAAACTCTCACCTGATCTTTCTCCAGCAATGCTTTCCAGTTGCGCATCTCCACAAGGGCCTTCACTGCGCGGTAAGAAAGCGCTATTCGGTAATTCAGGTCTCCAAGCCAAACGATTCGACTTCACGGAAAACATGCAGATTAGTGGATGGATGGTATTACATAAGACAATTTCACTGCAAGTTATGAATTCAATCTGAAGGTGCTTGCTTACTCATGCTCTAAGATGGTTTCCGGTGATCTTTCATATTGTCCATAAACAATTGGAAACCTGGTTTTTCGCAGGATTTCGATCACATCAGAATTTCGCCGGTACTCGTCGCCATCCTTCTGCCCCGATGTCAGGTGACTGCAGACGAAGCAGAAGCTCGTTTGGTGCAATAGCATGCTAATCGAAATCGAGCCCTGAAAAACAAACCCTTAGTCTATATCTCGTTTACCACTTTACTTCAAATTCGATCATGTCAGGTTAAGAAATCTGGAAGAGCAAGAATATATAACCTTATTTCCAAGGTACCCCATCAGTCCCCTACCAACGCAAGACACCTTGAGATTTCGCATGTCACTCTTTATTTCTCTCCGAGCCCAGACCATAAGGAACAATCCAACCATTTGCTTGCTCGCAACAAGGCAGTACCTAATCTCCACAATTTAACAAATAAACACGCAAGCTCTCATGAAAAGATGAAAATAAAAATTAGGTAATTCGATCTTTTTAAAGATGTAAATTTAGTAGCTACATCCTGATTAAAACATGAAAGAACCGAATGTCATTTACCTAGTGTGACCACCGCCAGCTGACCCGTTGTTTTCTTCCGCGTACGGCGGCGCATTGCCGTACCCGTACGACATGGGCGAGAACACGGTGCTCGTCGACTCTCCATCGTTGTTCTCGTCGTCGGACGGCGGGCCGCCCCACCGGTGGTAGTTAGCCTCGTAGTCGCTCGGCCTACTGCTGTACATGACGCGGTCGTTGACGCTGTACCGGCGCTCGAGCCTCGGCTGGCCGGGGGCGAGGATGTCGCCCTCCATCCGCAGGCTCCGGCTGAGCCCGGACTGGAACGACCGCCGGTGGAAGAAGGCCGGGTTGTCCCGCCTCGACGACCCCTCGAAGTCGTCGTCCATCTCCACCACCGGGTACGGCGCCGGCGACGGCGTATGTAGGCCTCCGCTGGCGCAGCCGCTCCCGGGCATGCCGTTCAGCGTCCGCCGGACCAGCGACACCCACTTCCGCGCCGGGCCGTTGTCCTCGGTGCCGAGCACGTTGCCGGCGTTCAGCGGGACGATCTCTTGGAACCTGCATCCATCGCGCAACAATGCCGATCAGTTCAAACTTTTTCGACAATGCCGTCCATTGGATGGTGACGGTGTAAGCAGGGCAGGGGAGACGTACGTACCCGAGGACGTAGATGTCCGCCGGCGGCGAGGTGTGGAGCCAGTCTTCGAGGCCCAGGGAGCAGGGCGGCGCGCGGCCGCCTACATTCCACGTAGCAACAAAGATCCTACCTCATGACCAAAAACAAGAACGCCGATTCACGGTATAGAAAAATCGAGCTGTTAGAAATCGCGAGTGAAAGAAATGAGTTACCTGTAGTCCAGGGTGACAGTGGCCTCGGCGGCGTCGAGGTCGATCTTGCTCCGCCGCGACCGCTCGTGGGAGCTCCTCCTCGATGCCTTGTCTGAAATCGAAGCGGCCAATGCGATTACGGATTCAAAACGTAATTGCGAATGATTTATGAGCCTCTAATTTCATTTATTTCTTAGTGCATTTTACCTGTCCTGCTTTTCTTGACCGTGCAGGATTCCCGTCTGGAAAAGCTTCCGCTCATCCACTCGTCGTCGTCCCCTCCTCCCCCTGCAACCACAGCATGCAGTTGCTGAAAAGAACAATGTAGTGTCTCCACAAATTCGGACGTAAACAAAACATTGGAAAACAACCCGAGAGAACTGAAAAGCTATCCAGCTAGCTGAGGGCTTTGACTATCAGCAGCAAAAGAAGATGACAAGGGGAAGGAGGAACAGTACAAGAAACAAAAGAGTCATCTCGCAGAGGCAGACAAGGGGGTAGGAGAGATGGACATTAGTACTGCACTGTGTAGAGCAACGGGTGGCAGTGAAGGAAGGACCCACAAACACACACACACACAAACTGCAGAGAGTCATGGTCATGGAGGGGTTTGACTAGGTAGCAGGTGCTCACCTCTCCTGCCAATGGTTGCAGCGGCAGCAGCGTCATCGGCATGGAAGTCATGGGACTTGCCCCTGATGTTGAACCACTTCCTCACGACGCTCTTGGACCATGACAGCTGCAATTAACCACACCAACGGCAGGAAGATAAACAAGTTAGTAGTTTAGAATCATATCTCTCTCTGTCTTGCATTGGCATGCCGCTTGTTCATAGGAAGAGACTTGTTGCGATTAGCACACTCACCTTGCTCTTCTTGGTGCCATCTCTCATCGTTCCTGACTGGTGAGGACGAGGAGGAGGAAGAAGAAGCGAGAGCAGCACACTCATGCAGGCGAGTCCAAGAGGAAAAATGGT
This sequence comes from Poa pratensis, assembly GCA_947311845.1. NCBI lineage: Eukaryota > Viridiplantae > Streptophyta > Magnoliopsida > Poales > Poaceae > Poa > Poa pratensis. The sequence continues at coordinate 53,132,441 of CAMZMU010000064.1, forward strand.
CTGCTCCTCCTGCTATCTTGGCGCTGCCAGGTGAGGCTAAGGTGCTAGTAGTAGCAGCAGCACTAGTGGTGGGAGAGCTAGGGAGAAGTAGGGCACTGTGTTTGTCTTTCCGCGCACAGAGGTTGTGATTTGATGGAAAGGGAGGGGAGGGGAAGATTGGAAGGAGATCGAGTGAAGAAGACAGGATCGGGATGGGGAAGAATCCAAATGGTCTCTGGCTGGCCTCCCAAGCAAAGTGGGGATGAGGAGGAAGAGAGGGATGAGCAGAACGTGAGTGATGGCTGCTACTTCTAGGAGGTAAAGAAAGGCCTAAAGGTTGCTGCTCTGCTTCACTGTCTGTATCCAGAGAGACTCTGAGAGCGCGCTAGTAATGAGAGAGTATAAAGCTAGAGAGAGAGGTTCAAAGTTGAAATGGCTCGGTCTCTACCGCTGAAATCACTCCCAAGTACGCGTGCGTGTGCATGCGCATTCTTGTTTTCTTTTCGCGAGAGATGCAAACCTTTGGGCCAGTTTTTGAACGAATTCAACAAACACCAACGGGAAAACCACTGGGATAAAAACATTTCTAGCAGATCCCGAATAAGCCCCGCCCAGAAAATTCAGCCTGATATGCGGTTTGGACATTTATGGCCCGAACATGTATATGCATCACTCCCGCTCTATATGAACTGTACCGGGGCATTTAAGACTCCACCCATTCACTCCGCCACAATTTGTTCTCTGCCGCCGCAGCTAGGGTTAGATAGATTCGGCGACCAATTTCTCGTGACCTCGCCGCCAAATGGAGCACAGTTTCAACGGTGCTTGGCATGGTCGTGCACCTCCTCCGCCAGGAGTGAGCTGTCGGCCTCGGATTCCTTAGAACAAAGCTCTTTGCCATGAAATGCTCATGAATGATTATTTGTCAAGGTGTGCTCATATCACGCTCATCTTTTTATAGACATTACCGATTGAGAAGAGATCTATTTGTGCTCACCGTCAAAATTGCGAGGCCAACCGTAGATATTTCACTTGTTGGAAGGGTGCAGCCGGCCTCATTAGGTTTGGTGCGTAGGACAAAAAATCAGGGCAATGTGAGTCATCACATACGGTATTCCAACTTCTTACACTGACGAGTATCTTTGCATTGGAAAAGACTGCCCTCGAATGCGCGAGGAAGTTTGTGGAGAGAGTGATCAATATCTTCGTTCCTAAGTACCTGAGAGGTCCACATAAGGAGGACACACAAAGGGCTATGGTGATGAATGAAGCTAGGGATGGTCGGGCATTCTTGGAGAGCATTGATTGCATGCAAGGGATGACCGGGAAAGGGTTGGTCGGGGAAAAATGCCCTACGATATGGCAAAAGAAGTACACTCGACATTTTGTTATCCAACTATCATACTTGAAGAAGTCGCCTCCCAGGACTTGTGACATGTGGTTTTGCATGGCTTTTTGTGTTTTTGGGTTCTCTCGATGATATCAATATTTGGCAGAGATCTCATCTATTTGCTCTTGCAAGTGTGAAGCTCTACTTCACCGACTCCATGCCTTTCAGTTGAGGTGTAATGAGAGAGGCCGATGGATCGAGGTGTTGAGGGCACACATGTCAAGCCAAAATGGAGGGTTTGGGTCTAGCCGTAGGTATATGGCTATACTCATGTCCTACCCTACCCATATGGTAAGGTACCGTACCCATGATAAAATTGCCATACTTACCGGTAGGTTGCGAGCCGCTAAGAAATCATTCGTTAGGTCTCAATTAGCTTCAGTATGCCTAGGACACCCGATTTCATGTGCCCACCATCCTTCTAGTTTACAAAAAGGAAAGGTAGTTATCTCATTTGTTTTCCCCAAAATTTGTACCAAGTAACCCACTAACCTCTGTCCCAAATATATAACACGTTTCGGTAGGCTATTTTAGTCTACCGAGTTCTTTTTCTTTTGTTTCAGACGACGCATAAGCGTTCCAAAATTGTCGTACTCACTCCATCCATGAATAAATATACTTCTAACTCAAGTTACTCTAAAAAAACATTGACCAACTTTATAGAGAAGAGTAGTAATATATATGAAGTCAAATTGGTACATTTTGAAACGATACTAATTTAGTGTTATAAATGCTAATACTTTTCCCTACAAAATTGATCAAATTGTAAAATATTTGACTTAGTAGTAATACACTAAATGGAGTACGTTCGAGAATCGTCGTAACATTCTCCAGCAGCTTGTGAAAAGCCAGCAATAAAACAAACGGGGCCGGTCAGGGTTAATGCCTGCAATCAAGGCTCACTTAAAGAAAGAAACGGAAACGGCCGTGCGGTTACGAAACCCGTTGTGGCTGAGCCGCAGGCCGGGAGACCCGCCTTGGCGCTTTGCAGTTACATCTCCATGGTTCCTGGCCGGACTCCGGGGAGTCTCTACGTACGGGGACAAAATTTGTTCAGCCATCTTTCGAAACAAGTTATTCAGTTACCAGCTGCAAATTTATTCGCATGCAGGTGAAACACTGATGATTCAAGACAAAGTAATATAAAGAACATGCTCGAATTAGTAATTCACGGGCTTAACGTGCGGGGAAAACTCCACGAGTGGTTGATAAAGATTAGCTCTAGTTAAATTCTCAAAAGCCCACACAATCTAGGATTAGACTCTTAAAGTTCCTAAGTTGTGAGTAGATTAACTAAGCAACTAACCCACAAAGTACAGGTAGCACTCTTACTAGTTTAGGTGTGTTGCTCCCTTCCCAAAGGACAAAGCCAAATCCATCCTTTCCTGCTTAGAGACTTTGACCAAGGTCAAAGAATCTGCAAAGTGCTTCGTTTTTCATGCTTAGTCTAGCGGTAGTACTCTAATTGGGGGATCAAGTAGGGCATTAAACTAATTAAGAATGGTTCGATGCATAAGATATGTCAGCCTAATGGCAGGCCAAGGCTAGTCTCTCAGGGTCTATATTACATGTAAAGGACATTTCGGTGGCCACCCATGCATGTCCCTATCATCTTCATCAGTTCTTGGTAACAGCTAGCTAAACTCTGCTGCTCTCTGTTTCTGCAAGCCTAATGATACAGTGCCCATGCACTTCCATGCAGGTGTATTATGTTGTTTCATTGTTGAGATCCAATGGGGCAAATCATGCAACACAAATAGGAGAAACGTTCTGGTATCTCACGCTAATCGTTTCTACCTTAATTAGATTAAATTTAGTGGATCCATGTTGCCGCATTGGACATACTCCTAATTTGTAGGACAACATGTTGATGTCGGTTAAGTAGCTCCACTTAAACACAATGCTACTCTAGATTAGCGGGGCGTGCTTAACTGAGGCGCGGAGCATGCAGCTAGCACCTTTGCTTAATCAGTAAGCCTAATCAGCTATGGGTGACCCGCAAAAAAAATCAGCTGTGGGTGTTAGGGTATGACTTATGAGGAGTTTCCCGTTCTACGCCGTTGAGCGTGTCCGTGACGGTGTTGGTGGTCAAAACAGGATCTAAATTTGCATGCATATGCCTTTGACGTCGGGACCTCTCTCATTTAGCTTTTCAGTTTTGCATTTCTACCATTGTGAACACATCGATCAACGCTATCTTGTCCAACATGAGCAATGTTTGCAGTTTGCACTACATCTCAGAAATTCTCACGACCATATTTTCATGTGTATCAGTCAGTGTATGTTAACTTACTACGAGATGAATAATGTGATTGTTTCCATGCATGTCTTGTCTTTTTGAATATTTCGAATGAATAAGCAGTCATCCGCAGCCACGTCCCGACAATAATCTCTACAAATATTACTAAAATCATACTCCCTCAGGTCTCAGTTTCAAGTTAGTTGTCACTGAAATAAGTGAATCTACATAGTACAACGCGTCTAGATACATTCATTTTTATTTAAGTGACAATTAATTTGGAGCGAACGATCGTATAATTCTATGGTCAACAAGTTTATGTTGGGAAAAACTGACACAAGTAAAAATTAGTGCTGATTAGATTTTCTGTTTATGAAATGTTTGAGTTTCTTTTCTTGACCGGATAATTTCCTTTGCCTTCGATCAATATTCTACATTGTTTCCATTTTCCCGTACAAAATCCGGAGGCATTTGTTGTGGGCCCTGCTCGTGTTATGTGCTCTCACGTGGGGCGTTTGCGGTGGCCTCTCTCAAGGCTCTGAGCTCGTGTTTAGGTCGAGAAGTCGCTCCCTTCAGGTTGGCTTCAGATCGGGCAGGGCAACTCTGTTACACGCGAGCTTTTCCTCTGAGTGTGGCGTGATGGCTGAGCCAACTGCCAAGGTCGGTGTTCTCAGTTTTCTCTCGGTTTCACAAGTCCCTCCGATGGTGTTGGCAGAGTGATTCAAAGGAGAAATTTCCAAAAAACTCCATACATTGCGCATAAAGTTTGCAAATCCACCGGATTCCTATTTTTTATTAATCCACCAATATTGTATTCGTTTGTTGCATATAGCACTAACCATTGTGTCGATACTATTTCCTACAGGTTGAGCCCATTGTTAGGCTTACGTGGCATAGCAGACCACCCCTATTTTTGCAGAAAAAAACTCCATACATTGTATCTTCCAATTTTGCATCCCCTTGCCCTTTTATCTTCTTATGTATTTCCTGGGGACTACTAAGAGAGAGAGAGAGAGAGAGAGAGAGAGAGAGAGATGAAACCTCACAAAAACAACTAAAAACTGGATTCAAAATAACATGAATAGAAATGGATGAAAATTTGCTCAAACTTTGTTTTTTATAGATTTTATGTTTAATTTTTTAAAACCCAGAGAAAGTAAATTGACCTTTAGAACTTTTCCGAACAATTGGAGAGAGATTCGGCCACCCCCAGGAGTATCAACCGCCGGAAGTATTTGGTTGGATTAGATATATTTCCGGGCTTATAGCTCCTATGCGACGTTTTTCGCAGCAATTGGACAGAGAGCGACATCATTGGTTGTAATAGCTCTGCTGCGACATCTCTGAACGCACTAATTGATTTGCTGCGACATGGCTGTTAATTCATTTTCCCCACGCGGTCAATCCCGTTTGACCGTCAAGTGGATGAGACAGAGAGCGTGCCTGCACTGTAGCGACCCCTGCCTCTGCTCGACCATCTCTGCCACGCGCCGGCGTCACTTGGAACTCACTCTCCTGTCCTGTCGTCTCGGCTTCTCCGGGCTGGAGGAAATCAATCCTGGCGACGGCGGTAGATGGAGCAGGCGAGTCGAGCGGCGCGGCAATCAGAGTCGAGGAGGCGGGCGGCGACGCAGGGCTTCCGGTCGCAATCGCAGGTAACGACGACGAGGGAGGGTGGAGGATGGGGTGGTGCGGGTCGACGGTCGCAGAGGAGACCGGCGGCCCGATTCGTGATTCGGGCAGCGGCGAGGGATCCAACCCATCATCTTTGCAGGGCAAAGCGATACCGGATTTCGGTGGGGCAGGTGTTGAAGCAGGCGTGGCTGCGTCACGGCTACGGCGGCAAGGGTTTTCCACTTTGCCGTCATTCGCCGCCGAGGGCGAGACAGAGGTACCCGAGGTTTGCCTCGATGCGCAACATTGCTGCGGGCGACCAGAGCAGCTCGGGCCGGAGCTCATCAAGCAGGATTTCAGAACGCTCAACCCCGAGCCTGGACTTCGAAGTAGCGGTGAGCCTAGAGGATTTCAGTCAAGTTGTCGGGCTGGCGGAGGACAGATTGGTGTGCTCAGAAATTCTCTGCGAGATGAAAATGAGCTAGAGGAATCAGCTACAGAGACAGCTCCAGGGCCATGGCGTTCGGAGGGAAGATGAACGCTGGAAGAATGAGCTGCAGACTGTAGTCCGGAAGTCTGGTGAATTTTGTTAGCTGCCTGAAAAGCTGCCTGAAACTCTTTCAGGCAGTGTTTGCCCAGCGCTGGGAGCGTGTGGGGGAGTACTTTTGTGAACTGGCCATGCAATCACCATGTCGAACACCTTGGGGGCGTGCTCTGGACATGCCGATATTGGTATTCGCACGTTCTTGTGTTCACCATGTCGAACACTTTTGTGAAACCTTGTCAACAAGAGTAACATCTAGCTCACTTTGCGTTATTCTTGTGTTCCTTGTTCTTGATAGTTGTGCGAGGCAACATATAGCATGTTTGGCGAACTGTCGAACACTTTTGGGGGCGCGCTCTGGACACGCCCGATTGTGGCATTCGCAAATGGCACTGCTCTGTTGATTTTTTCTTAAGTTGAAACCTTGTCAACTAGGTAGAGGCTTATAAAATATGTCATCTATAGACAATGATTTACTTCTTTATTTACCAAGTGGTAAATAAAGTGCAATTTGTCACTATAAAAGATGTCATCTATTGAAGCATTTTTTTGTTTGAATGTATCTAGACCTTGTTTATCAATTGGAGTTGTTAGTATATGACAAAGTAAGAACATGTGTACTGGTTTTTTCATTTTTTGAATTTTTTTGAATTTTTTATGCTTATTTTAAAATCGGTCAAACCCAAGTTTGACCAACATTTAAACAAGTTTGAACTCATTTGAAAGTGTGCACATGAAATAAGTTTAATAAATGAACATGAACAAGTTTAATACATGAACATGAAATATATTTTGAATGTTTTTGAATTAGTTATGCTAAACCGCAAGTGCACAAGTGTTTTTTAGTTTTGTTTTTGAATATGTCAAACACGCATTGGCCACAACCCAAATGGTGTTTTTTTTTCTATTCTCACCGCCTCGCCACGGCCGAACGGCACGGCCCAACCAACTAAGGCCCAAACGCCTCGCCACGGCCCAATACCACGCCTTCTTATCCACCCAAAGGTGTCGTGCCCTAGCTATTTTTCCCCACTCACTCGCCGCTCCCACTGTCGCCGCCGCTCCCACTTGCTCGCCGCCGGCGACCAATCCACCTCCAGCTGCAGATCCAGCACCGCGTAGCCACAATGTTTAGGAGGGGGGTTCAAACGCGGGCCGCGGTGGCCATTCCGGTGGCGGTAACCGCTCCGACGAGGAGCGGAAGGAGCGAAAGAAGCGGCCGGCGCCGGAGCCGAAGCCGGAGCCTGAGCCGGACGATTTACCGTGGAGGAGGACGACGAAGAGTTCGTCCTTCCGGACGATTTGCCGCTGATTCCGCCGGGCGGGTGCCGCGTCACGCGCGGCGGCCGCACCGGCACCTGCAGCTTCCGCGTCCTCCTCGACGTCGTGTTGCCAGCATGGAAGAGGGTGGACGACGCCGACGCCGAGCTGGCCGCTGCGAAGGAGGCGTTCAAGGCCGGCGAGGAGGGCGCCGAGCAGCGCTTTCGTGTGGCGGTGGACGCGCGGGAGGTTGCCGTGGCCGTCCTCCGCATCGTAGAGCAGGAGGACCTCGGCGTCGATCCGTAGATTGACGACGCCGCCGCCGCACCATCGCCGCCAACCGAAGGGCAAATTTTCTAGTTTTTATATTTTGTTATTATTAGAAGTACTATGTAAAATGGCTGTTTGTGGCCCACCCCCCTAAATATGAATGAAAATGGCTTGTGTGAAACTATTTTGCTATTTTGTACCGGTCGGAAAACTCACCAACAACGTCGCTGTCCATTCAAAAACATTCAAAATGTTGTTCAAACTTGTGCACTTGTTTAAAAGATGATGCACAAGAATTTGCACGAAAAATCCTTCACAAATTGAACAACCTCAACTGAGGTTGCATAGAGTTCGAAGGAGAGAGTAGAGTGTTTGGGGTTTTCAAAATGCAAAATATGGGAAACCTCACCCTAGCTTCATAAAATAATCAAAAATATTCAAAAAACATCAAAAAAAATGAAAAACCAGTGCACATGTTCTTAGTTTGTCATATACTAACAACTCCAATTGATAAACAAGGTCTAGATACATTCAAACAAAATATGCCTGAATCTGGTGTGAAATCTCAAATTTCAAACTATGAACTCTCATATGTGTGAAGAGATGTGGTTTTGGATTTGCAACATGAAATTTTCCAAAAACTCACCAAAGCTTCATTTTGGAGTGACTAAGAAGGATCCAGGCTTAGTTTTTTATTTTCATGTTTTAAACTTGTTTAAATCTTGGTCAAACCTAGGTTTGACCGAATTCAAAATAATCATAAAATATTCAAAAAAATCAAAAAAAAAATGAAAAACCAGTGCACATGTTCTTAGTTTGTCATATATTAACAACTCCAATTGATAAACAAGGTCTAGATACATTCAGTGTGAAATCTCAAATCTCAAACTATGAACTCTCATGTGTGAAGAGATGTGGTTTTGGATTTGCAACATGAAATTTTCCAAAAACTCACCAAAGCTTCATTTTGGAGTGACTAAGAAGGATCCAGGCTTAGTTTTTCATTTTCATGTTTTAAACTTGTTTAAATCTTGGTCAAACTTAGGTTTGACCGAATTCAAAATAAGCGTAAAATATTCAAAAAACATAAAAAAAAATAAAAAAACCAGTGCACATGTTCTTAGTTTGTCATATACTAACAACTCCAATTGATAAACAAGGTCTAGACACATTCAAACAAGTGTGAAATCTCAAATCTCAAACTATGAACTCTCATGTGTGAAGAGATGTGGTTTTGGATTTGCAACATGAAATTTTTCAAAAACTCACCGAAACTTCATTTTGGAGTGACTAAGAAGGATCCAGGCTTAGTTTTTCATTTTCATGTTTTAAACTTGTTTAAATCTTGGTCAAACTTAGGTTTGACCGAATTCAAAATAATCATAAAATATTCAAAAAAATCAAAAAAAATGAAAAACCAGTGCACATGTTCTTAGTTTGTCATATACTAACAACTTCAATCGATAAACAAGGTCTAGATACATTCAAACATATGTGGTGTGAAATCTCAAATCTCAAACTATGAACTCTCATGTGTGAAGAGATGTGGTTTTGGATTTGCAACATGAAATTTTCCAAAAACTCACAAAAGATTCATTTTAGAGTGACTAAGAAGGATCCAGGCTTAGTTTTTCATTTTCATGTTTTAAACTTGTTTAAATCTTGGTCAAACTTAGGTTTGACCGAATTCAAAATAATCATAAAATATTCAAAAAACATCAAAAAAAATGAAAAAACTAGCCCACATAGTCTTCTTATATACATAATAGATTTGTAGAACAGTTATTTGGCTGATTTAGACAAGGTCGAAAATAGCTTGCTTAGAAATGAGGTCGTTTACCCTACCTTTGGAGCTCCTTTTTAGCACTTTGTGTTCTATCTATATAGTGTCATTCCCCATGCTCACAATTTGGGGTGTACTTTTGTTAGATGGAGGGTTGTAACTATTACCTCCTAATGGTGGTAGATTTGTCGCAAACATGGGCATATCCTAGTGGCAAGGGTTGATGCCTCCCTTTGCCCACCCAAGTTTGAGTCCCCATGCTCACAATTTGGGTGTTGCATTTCCTGTTCTAGTCCAGTAGCTCAGTGGGTCAGGCATCTCACTATTATACAAAATCTATAATAGTGAGTTGTCCCATCCATCGAGATATTGCACTGGGACAAATTTTTTGAATTTTTTTGAAATCTTGATTTTTTGTCTTGTCAAAATTCAAATGAGCTCTAAAGGTAGGGTAAACAGCTCCATTCCTAAGCAAGTGTTTTTTTCATCTTGTCTTAATCAGCCAAAACAAACTCCTAGACTTGTTTTCTATCTATATAGTGTCATTCTGAAGTCTCACTATTTTTTGAATTAATCTTCATCTAATTTATTTTCTTTTGAATAATAATGGTTTATTTGCAAATAAAAAAACTCAAGTTTAAAAATGAAAATGAAAAACTAAGCTCAAATATATCTTAGTCGGTTTCATGTTTTTATGATGAGTGTTCGAGGGCATAGTTTTTTTTCCAGACACGCATAAGATAAGGCCCAACCAAATAACGGGCCTGTTATTTCATTTCACGGCCCATCCATCGAGATATTGCACTGGGACAAAAATTTTGAATTTTTTTGAAATCTTGATTTTTTTTGTCTTGTCAAAATTCAAATGAGCTCTAAAGGTAGGGTAAACAGCTCCATTCCTAAGCAAGTGTTTTTTCCACCTTGTCTTAATCAGCCAAAACAAACTCCTAGACTTGTTTTCTATCTATATAGTGTCATTCTGAAGTCTCACTATTTTTTAATTAATCTTCATCTAATTTATTTTCTTTTGAATAATAATGGTTTATTTGCAAATTAAAAAAAAACTCAAGTTTAAAAATGGAAATGAAAAACTCAAGTTTCATGTTTTCATGATAAGTGTTCGAGGGCATAGTTTTTTCCAGACACACATAAGATAAGGGCCAACCAAATAACGGGCCTGTTATTTCATTTCACGGCCCACCTCCCGTTCACTTTCCCATGCCACGGCCCACCGTTTTTTTCCCGACTGCCCCCGTTCCCCTTCTTATCCACTCAGATGTATCGTACCCTAGCTATTTCGCACCATTTCAGATCTGCGCCGCTCCCCACACTCACTCGCCGCCGGCGACCAAATCCACGTGAAACCGCCGCCGCTACCTACAGATCCAGCGCCACCGCACGAAGATGATGAGGCGTGGGGGGTTCCAGCTCCCGCGGTGGCCATTCCGGCGCTGGAAATCGGAAGGCGCAGAAGCGGCTGGCTGACCCCGAACGCGCGAGGCGGGTTCATTCCGAAGTCGGTCGGAAGCGCGGCGTGTACAAGTGGCTCAACATGGGCCTAACGACGCCGGCAGCGTACGCCCGTCGTGAGGTGGAGGAGTATGACCGCAGCGTGGCGGCGCGCGGCCGCCGCTACGAGCACGGGAGCTCCTCCGGCGCGGGGAGCTCCCGCATGGCGGCACGGGCGCCACAGCTGCCACCGCCGAAGAGGGAAGAGGAGCAGGAGCAGCAGGACCGCCCACCGCGCCGCGGCCTGCTGCTCGGGGACTTCGCCGCCGACGAGGACCTGGACTGGATCACCGAGGAAGTGATCCAGCGCAGCAAGCAGCAGCAGCAGGACGTCGAGGTGCGCCGTCAGGAACGGGAGGAGCTCAACGAACTCCGCCTCCAGAGCGGTATCGACGCTTCCCTCCACCCCGTCATCGAGGTCAGCTCGGACTCCGACTCCGAGTTCGACTGGTCCGACTGTGCGGCGCCGCCGCACCCCCGGGGCTCCGGACGCCCAATTTTGGATCTGCGTTTAGGTGTAGAGCAGCGTCGACGCCCAATTAGCTAGGCTAACTATGTAATCGGGCTTGTGCCCGTGTGTGTGTTTTTTGATCCGATGATCGCCACGAACAACTAAGCTATGTAATATGTCCAATTTCAATTTATGTTTAGTTACATTTCATGAATTCTGCACATTTCAGTTCCGCTTAATGATTCAGTTCAGAAATTGCGCAAATGAATCTTCAGTTCAGTTCAGAAAAGCTCGTCGGAGTTGCCGCGCTTCGTCGCCGGAGAAGAAGAAGAAATGGCAAGGGAGGATGCGCGCGCAGGGGAGGAGGATATAACGGTCGTCGTTGCTGTGTGGGTCCCATCTTATACAAGCTGACATGGATAAGTTGTGGGTCCCACCCGTCGGCTCCCCATAATCCTAACTAACAGACTGCGCTTAAGGGCCAAGTCGCAGCAGAGCAATTTGTACTCACAGAGATGTCGTAGCAGAGCAATTCCTGCAAACGACATCGTTCTCCCGTGAATAGCGGAGAAAGATGTCGCATGTGAGCTATTCGTCCATATATTTCCACGGCCCCACGATCGAATCGACGATGGAGCCGCCGGCCGGGGCCTGGCATCGGTGGTGTGGTGGTGGTCCTACATGTTTCTCTCACTCATGCACAGTCCGTCCGCTGCCTAGGACCTACCTTTACCTAGCTGAAGTCGTTGTCTGCAACGGCATCGATCGAGAGCCCTTTCAATCATCGTCTCCTTCGTCTCCCTCCGTCCCTCGCATGCATGGCACCATGGTTGCTTTTCCCTTCCTTCCAGTGTGCTATGCCTGCCATTCCTCACTAGCTAAGCTTTAACCCTTTTGTCCCACATGCATCCATGCACTGTGCAAGGAAGCGAGCCCTACATTTTTTTCCTTCGCTTTGAGAGAGGAAAGCCATACGATAGTAGTAGCTTGTGCATGCAGCATGGCTGCGTAAAGCGGGGACCCACAAGACAGAGAGGGAACCACTCTTGATATCCACAATTCCCACATCAGGTTGGTGGTCATCATTGACCAACAGCTCCTAGGCGTCGTGTGAGGGCCACAGCCCACAAGCCGTGGCGGCATTGAGGATGTCTGTCCTACCTTGCCTGTGCGCGCGCTCGATTGTGTTTTTCGTGCGTCGACTGGACATGCATGTACGCCGGCGGCGCCGCGCGCCAACACCGGGAGTTGGGAGCAAATGAGTGTCGTGCTCTCGTGCAGTGCGAGAGGGGGAACATGTGTGTTATGTGGAGCAAACTTATAGTAGGAACTGGATATATAGTGATAAAAATGTGGGAACTATTATGGTTTTTAACATTCTATGTTTGCCTCAGTAGGAAGAATGAGATATTGTGTGCTTTGTTCATTTAGTGACTGAAAACATGGTCTTGTTTGCTCGAGGTAGTATACGAGCAGTCCTACATCATGGCATATACATTATGTTGTCTTATACCAACGTGTAAACTCACAAAAATTAATATGCTCTATTTTGCACTGCGCAAAAATTAAAATCCTATATCTAAAAGTAGTGAATAGTGTCGAATTTCAACTCTCCAAAATCTGTCGGATTTTGTTATTTTTGTGTAGCTCGGAATACGAATTATTTTGTGTAGTTGGGATTGGTCGATTGTCGATTTCAACCGATCCCGCTGAGCAGATCAAGGCGACCATGGGAGAAGGAGGCTCTTTCGGCTCGAGCGGGACGAGGCGACGCCATAGTGTTGGCTCGGACAGGGGGTGGTTGACAGACCTCGCCTTGTCGGCATGGCCTGTGCAAGCGGACGACGAGGCCGAGCGACGAGCAGTGTGACGATTGTTGCAGGCGGGAGCAGCATAGGCGGCCGGTGCTATCGCATGCAGGCAGGCAGACGGAGGCAGGCGGCAGGAGGTTGAAGAAGGGAAACAAGAGGGATGGGAAAGAAGAAAAATGAAATAAATAAATAAAGGAAATATCCTGCTTACCAATGGACCCACACATGATTCGTCAATTTTTAACGTATATGTTCAGTCGAACCAATGTTTCATACCACACAACTTTTTGCAGTATTCGTAAAACCCTTTTACGGTGCGAGTTTTTTTTGCGGGGTATGCTAGAGATGCTCTCACGCCCGATCTCATCCAATAAAGAACGCAAACATTTTGTGTAGAATATATGAGCAATTTACCATACATTTTATTCTAAATACAGTAGACAATTCCTGACTATAAGCACGAGTAAAGCACGAGTAAACTAGTCACTAGTAGACAAGCTGAAAACAACATATCTAAATCGAAATTAAATTAGAAATAGAAACACTAGCACGATCCCAAATAGAAAAAAAATAATCACATATGGTGCAACGGAAGCAAAATCGCTCTCGTCGTGGTGTCGTTGTTGGTAGCCATGTCGCCAAAGATGTGACGTCAAGAAATTAGTCAGCATTGGGGAAGGAGTCAGTTGTTGTAGTATTGACAGTAATCATGCGAGAACGCTGCCCAAAACCTGATCGCCTGTCTCTCACAGGATCACGGGAAGCGGGATTCCAGAGGCACTATCCAATCTCGCAGTGCATGCTAGAAGGTGGTACGAGTAAGACTTGGGCAGCACAAGGTTCTGGAATGAGGCAGTCTTATGTGTACAACCCGGAAGACGAGATGGGGAAGACTTGAGCATCAACGCAAAGTTATAAAACGAGGCGGTCTCATGTGTTGTATATCCATCTAGGGGAGGAATGGCCTTTTTATAGACGGAGGAGGCGGAATGAATGGTCACGGAGAAGTCAAGAGACGAACGTTTCAAGTTCATCACTCACTAGTGAACACGAAAACATTTCGCGAGGCGGGTGGCAGAAGAGCGGTGTTCATCTTCTCATGCACATACAACAAGAGACTACTCATAAGATTATAAGAAGGTCCAACTCCTTACAAATAGAAATGTTTGAATAAACTTTAGTCCCACCTCTTACCATGAATGAGCCAATTGGACCTTTAGGATTTATTATAGGGATTGTTGAAATAGTATAATGGGCTGGCCCAAATATCAACAATTCCGACGATTCCAACCTGTCTCATCCAATTAAGCTCCGTAAAAACAAAACTCATCCAATTACGCATGCTATCTATCCAGAATAGTGCAAAAAAAAAAAAAAAACTCTGTGCTGAGCAAAACAACACCGCTCTAGCGATCTGACCCAGGCTTAGTTCTCACTTCTGAGGTTTTCTTTCTGCTAAGCACAGAACCATGGCAAAAGCACTAAATCCAGCATGGATGCTTCCTATCCAGGAGCTTGACACATTTGGTCAGAAAATTCATCACCATGTTGTACTTCTTAACCACAACTTTGCATTCAGAAGTTAAGCATTTGAGTACTGACGGATAAAACAGGGTAAACAAAAATTTGAAAAACACAAGAGAGTCACAGCTCTTCTAGATCCCCAGTTAGTCTCGTATCATCACATAAGTATATCAAAACGTTGGGTCAAGCTAATGATAGAGGAACCATCAGGATTTAGTTGTCTTTAGCAGCTCTTGGAGATATTAAAAAAAGCATGGAACATAAAGAAGTTGGCATAAGTAGACAGATGAAGTGAGTTAGCAACTGCGCCAAAAATTACTGTCGATTTGAGCAATCTCCATCAATCATAGTCCATGCAGAGCCTTTGATATGCCTCTTATCGTGTCTGGGCTTGTTCTACAGCAACCCCCTATAAGGGAGGCTCCAGCCTCATGCCATTTCCTCACGTATGACACGAAATCTTCGTTTGAAACACCTGAGCAAGCCTGTGTCAAATATCCAAGAGCTTGTGGTTATGGACTGCATATTGATATCTTGTTTCTTTTAATTTGACTAGCAAATATTTGACCACTTATTCTACTGTAAGGGAATACGGAATGCACATGTTTTCTTGGTATAAGACATGCTGATCTTTTTTTTCCTATTTTCTAATAACAATTGCAGGTCAATAACCAGTTTAAGGGTAGCCAAACTTATCATGATTCTTTGAGATGATACTTACCACCCATTCCTTCCTTACAGGATCATAGCTCTCACCACTATTAGGATATATTAATATTGGTTTCTTCGTAACCTGCATAACAGAACATTAGAAATTCGTCAGCATAACATGCACACCTGTACAGTGACATTTACAGGTCAATGCAACCATGACGGGAAGTTACCTTTCGGATGGATAAGACTAATGCATGAACAAATCTGGGGGGAGTGCAATTGATACCAACTGCAATGACCTCCTTGCATGAATCAGCAATAGAAACACATTCCCTGAGGGAATCACCACTTACTACATTAATTCCATCCTTTGAAGGGAAAGCAAACCATGCTGGAATATGCAAATTACACTCTTCTAGTAACTCAACATATGCCTGCAAAAGACCATAAGATGTTACTTCTTATGTGTCGATCAGGTCAACGGTGCTCAACAATTTGATTTATGGATGTTTTGGAAAAAACAATTCGTATTTGAGATGTGCATTAGCAAATATTTATTTGTTCATTCTATTATATAGAAATTACCAGAGCAGAAGGAAGGGATAAGCTCTGGTTTATCGAACATATAATTTGCTAGAGAATTTTCCTTACACTAAAATTCTGATCATATAGGATCAAATTTAAGGCAATTATCAGTGTTAATCAAGCAAGTCGTAGTGCTATGTTCATTGAGACCAAGGCAAAAACTGGGCATAGTTTAGAATCATTTGTGTATGACTTTTATTTGTTCTGTTTCAGCGTCACACTGTATTCCGATTCATTCCAGTTTCCGAACATACCTGTGTCTCTATTTTATTTGGAATAGTTTCAAAAACAATAACATCAGGCCCTGCTTCAGCAAGCACTTGAAGCCGCCTCCTATGAAAGTTTTTCAGAAATTCCAAATTACCCTCCTTTCCGTAGTCACCACTGCAAGCATTCAGTCAGATGTTAACTATCCCCGAAACTTTAACGAAAAAGAGAAAATATAATCATTCTCACAATAAGTAGTATTCTGAACGATTATAAGCATGCTGATATGTGATATAACCTTTTATTACTTCCAAAAAGGAACCAACCTATATTCAGAACCATCAGCCAGATATGCTCCATAACTTCCAATTGATGCGGCAATTAGTATAGGGCGCCCCCTATATCTTGTTCCATCTTCAGGCTCATCAGAACTAATAGAACATTTTCCTAGATATTGATCACGTGCTTCGCATGCTAGTTCAACACTTGTTTTCAGAAATGATTCACTTTCGTCCTGAGAAAAGCCCCTAGAAAGAAAGCCCTGAATTGTTGCCTGCGATAGCAATGTTACAAGCCATGACATTCATTTACTTGAGAGTTACATCAACAATCCTGCACAAAGGATGTCAGAGTAACCAATAAACCTGGTATGATCCTGTCATCAAAACGCTTGCCCCAGCTTCAAGATACTCCAAATGAACCTGTTCAAATGAAAAGACATTGTAATTTATTAAGAAGGCACAAGAGGTGCTCAGGTGCGCCACTAGTGCCATGTATATGTACATCAATCTACAGTAACACGCTGTCCATAGAACTAATGCGCCGCAGTTAAGCACAAGTGTTGTAGCAAAGAGATAGGAGGTAGTGCAACAGCACCTTACCCCGCCTTTTTAGTGATCTTATTTCCTTTAAACCATAGACCAATGATTAAGTGTCGCTCGACAAGTTAAGGCTAGTCGCTCGGCTAGTCTACTTGTCGGTACCCCAGCAACAAACCAAAAACCTCGACTAGTCGTGACTAGTTGTGACTAGTCACGACTAGTCGCGTGACTTGTCTATTTGTCGGTACCCAGCGACAAGTTGCGACTCATCGACTCGTAATCCTTGCCATAGACAATATCCTCCAATAAACTTGGTTAGAGAAGGCAAGAACCATACAATCTAACCTACAGTGCAAAATGCAATCAGGTTTCACAAAGTACAATGTCACAGACAATAATTTTCGAATTAAATGCCATGGGATAAAGAAGACCCATTAGCACATTGCTCTCAAGATTCGCAAATACTTACACCATTGTGTTATGACGAGCCCTGATTTCGTCATAGGCCAAATTAAAAGCGTGTGCGTCTGATTTCCTTATATTTAGCCTAAGTAGATTATACCACATTAACCACCCCCAAAGTACAACATGGTACATGGCAAAGCAGCACATCCAAAGGATTTACTCAAATCGACTGGCGCCGCACATACCCTTCAATAGGGATACGAATCAACCGAGGGTGAACGGAAGGGGAAGAAGGAAAGGGACCTTCTTGATGAGGTGGGGGCAAGTGAAGAGGCACTTGGCGCTCCAGAGGGTGTCCTTGAGGTCGGCCCCGTGGGCCTCCAGCTCTGTCGCGAGGCCGCCGTCCATCACCACCGCGCCGCCGCTCGCATGCAGGAACTCCGTCATCATGTCCGTGTGTACAGCCAGGGACGGAGCCAGAATATGAGATTAAGGGGGCAAGATTGGCTTAACTGTGTGTGTGATCTTGATGAGGGGGCTAATCAAGCTAATTTACACTAATCAAGCAGCTATAGAGGCTAATATAGCAATGAAAAGCATGAGCATAGGGGGGGCGTAGCCCCTGCTCGTCCCCCCTTGTCTCCGTCCCTGTGTACAGCTTCCCCCATCTCCGGCGATGTCGGCGGCGCGAGAAGAGGTGGTGGTCGATTCAGCAAAGGGGTGAGCGGGTTTAAGAGGGGAGAGAGTGGATTGTGTGGGTCCTAATTGTCGGCAGCTAAGCTGGGCCGTCAGATTCTTTTTGACGTTATGGGCCGTCAGAATTTTCTTTTGACATAATGGGCCGTCAGATTCATTGTGTGTGGACGTGCAAGGCAACAAAAATAGGTTTGCTTGCAAGGGAATTTTCAACCGAATTGGGTTCACCTGTGCCCTGAGGGGATTTGCAAAACGCAGTCCAAGTTTTCAAATAGTTAGATCTCAACCTTGCTCCTTTTCTTTGACGAGTTTTCCCTTGTGGGTATAAGCAAATGTAAAGGGTAAAAACTTGCATGCCATATCTACAAAGATGAAGCAAGTTATTGGTTCTTTAGTATTGCCATGTCTTATAGACTTGTAGAGCTGACAATAGCCAAAATCTGTTTCTTGCGCGTGCACCATCCCGTCCTTACATGGTGCTCGTGTCCTCGCTCGTTCGATCGCAATCGGACGCTCCTCCATACTCTGGATACGACCGACTGTTCTGACATTGTGTAAGCGTGGCTCTTGGTTTCAAATTTTGGGATATGCGCCCTAGGAGAGGGGTTGCGCTCAGCTCTCTCTGGTTCCCCATTCCTCTCGTGAATTCACTGTTTATGCGTCCAAATTTTTCCATCTCAGGCGACGTCCGACTGCCGCATAGAGCCGGGATAGCGAAGGGGATTGGGCGTGTTTCAAGGCGGGTGGTGCAGCGGCTGTGCGGAGATAGTTCACCCGCACGGTCGTGTGTTTCGGCGGCACATCGGCAGATGAATAGACTATAACACTACGAAGGCGCCGCAGCCCTCGGCATGGTTGATTCGCAGCCAATATGTTGTTGTTTGTGGCTAATTTTTTCCGGAACGGAGGCAAAGTTTTGCCTCATTCTACAGATATGAAAGGACATTTATTAATCCCTTGTGTTTTGTGTGTTAGGCAACAACACTAGTGACAATTTAACATGTGAATCAAGTGATGCAGGTTTTAAGTGTGTAAAACATCTTTGCATCGAAACCAAAAAGGGGTTTGAAAAGAGCCAGTTTTGTTACTGAAGTAAACCGGATTATCCGATGTTGAAAATATCGGATTATCCGATCTGCAGATTTCGCTGGAATTCTGCTAAGGACTAGAAGAAATCTCACACTGAAGTTGTTCGGATTATCCGAGTTGCAAAATATCGGATTATCCGATGATCAAGATTTCGCTGGAATTCTGCTAAGGACTAGAAGAAATCTCACACTGAAGTTGTTCGGATTATCCGAGTTGCAAAATATCGGATTATCCGATGATCAAGATTTCGCTGGAATTCTGCTAAGGACTAGAAGAAATGTCACACTGAAGATGTTCGGATTATCCGAGTTGGAAATAATCGGATTATCCGATGCTCAAGATTTCGCTGGAATTCTGCTAAGGACTGAAAGAAATCTTCACTGACGCTGTTCGGATTATCCGACGATTGTCTGATCGGATTATCCGATTCCATCGGATAATCCGATGATGACTTGAATCGGTTTATCCGACTATCCTGTCTGCAACGGCTAGAATCTGGGGGCACTATATAAAGGCCTTCTCCTACATTGGAGAGGGCACCACGACCAGAAATATCTCCCCCACCATTGTTGCAAGCTTAAACTTGGTAGATCTCTCTCCCTAGCCACTCAAACACCTTGTCCTTCTAGGACTTGGGAGAGTTGACCTAGATCTACCCTTCCACCAAAGCGATTTGATTTCCATATCCATTCCTTAGAGGAACTTGTGCATCTTGGGTTCATTGGAACCCGAGACGGTCGTTGGTCGTTCTTGTGGCTTTGGGAGCCGCGGGACTAGCCGGGAGCCTCCAATTCGGTTGTGGAGACGTGCCCCGGCCTTGTGATTCTTGCGGCTTTGGAAGCCGTGGGAATTGGTGAGAGCCTCCAATTCGGTTGTGGAGTGTGCCTCATCCTTGTAAAGGTTTGTTGCCGACCTCGAGGGCATCATATAGTGGAGGAGATACGGTGTGCCATATCACGGCTATTCGGGGATCACTTGTGACCCCGCACCGCTCCAACGAAGACGTAGCTTACATTGGGAAGTGAACTTCGGGAATCATCTCCGTGTCACCGTGTGCTTATCCTTTTTATATATACCTTTACTTGTATTGCTAGCTTACCTTGTTTAGTATATCTTGTTAGCTAGCTTCTTGCTCATCATATAGGATTGTTCACCTAGTTGCATATCTAGAGAACTTATATTTGAGCAATTCCCTAACTTGTTGAAAAGAAAATTAAAATTGGTAGTTGCCTATTCACCCCCCCCCCCCTCCTCTAGTCAACCTACTCGATCCTTTCAAGATAGATGACCGGTTGCGCCCCTGGCGCAGGTGCCCAAATCAAAATTGTAATGTAGCATTAAATTTTATATATTTTGCATATATTGTTGTTTGTGTTTGTAATTCCCGTGGTCATCATATGGCTATCATCGATAATTGTGTGAACACGCATATGAGTAATGAAAATGAATGGTATATTGGTTAAAACTATCATTACGCCAACGTTTGTTTAGCTCGGTTTTATACGGATAGTAATCTGAAAATGGTGAAGTTCTATGTATGAAACATCAATAAAGTAAAAGTGGATTCACTAGTACAGAACGACACACCGGAAACGGGCCAAAAACCTCATCGGAAACGGAGAAACGGTCCGTTTCCCCGCTTCCGATACTGATGTGAAACGACACAAAGGCAACGGACTACAATAACCGTTTCCAATGAGGCTCCTAAATGCATACGGACATCCACATATGTCCATTTCCAATATGGAAACACAATGGAAACAGATAAATAAATACAACCGTGTCCGATGTGAATATTTCATATTAAAAAAAAAGCAGCTTCTCGCCAGCTTCTGCTGGCTTCTCATCAGCTTCTGCTGGCTTCTGACAACAATATCATTTCTATATTTCCAATTAAGTTTCAAAGGTACATGATACAACTTTACATAGTTCCTCCCCACAAAGCTATATACTAACATTTACACAGCTAACACTAACACTTACACAGCTAACAAATGCTATCTGCTTATCACCTAGAAAAAATTATAAGCTTCCACATACCCATTTTCTGTTGGAAAAAGTACCGACCTTCTTAAGGCATGTGTTGACGAACTGATATCTACAACAGACAATGGACAGATTAAAGGAATGTAAGTTAAATTTTATGAAGTTAAACAGTGGCATCATGATATGTATTTCATGCTTCTGGACATGAAGAAAATTGTTTAAGAACTGAAAAGCTAGGACAACAAGATGGTATTTGTCATATACATTATGGGGGCATCGTCCTAGCTCTAGGAAAATCTTTAGCCATTTTATACAAACTGTCTATGAGCAAACTGAAGATCTGGTGTGTTCCCAAGTTTAGTGTCTCAGTTCTAATACAGATTACAACAAAAACATGCGTAAGAGAGAAATATCTGTAGACATGAACTAGCAACATAGGCGGGAGCATTTCGCTTGTCAATATACCAATTTATACAAGGATTACAACAACAAAATGTGTGAGAACCCATAATTTATGTATTCCAGTGTTACATTTAACCATGGGAAGTCCCTAAGGTCTTATAGGTGTACAAAGTTAAACTTTGCAAGAAAATTAATCAATCACAATTAGATAAACAGTCGCAGAACTCCAATCCATAGCAGGAAAAAGAAGACTCATACAGAAACAAAACTAATTATAGTATCTATGGAAAGAATACTAGATTAAGGAAAAAGGAGACTCATACAGAAACAAAACTAATGATAGTATCTATGGAAAGGATACTAGATTAAGAAAGAGTCGATGCAAATACTAGTGGCCAGATATTGTCTCGAGAACGTCAATATACGTGTTGTCGTCCGGCCGGAAAAGCAGAGGAAAAAGACTGAATAAATTCTTAGTATCCATGTATTCTGATGACTCACCTTTTGATATGGACAGAGGAGGACTAACGATCCCTTTCTTCTTTGTTGCTTCGACACCACGAACAGGGGAATTTTCTTCAAGCGATCAGCCCCACACCTTTCAATTTCTGAATAAATGTAGAAAACAAATGAACAACATTGGAAGAGATTCATTTATTCATAATGTAAAATAAAGACCAGGGCAGGAAAGCCTAACAACTCTAGCTAATAGCTTTGGCCAGAGAAGAACAAACATCTACAAATGTATATAAAGCATGCATATGGAATTATAACACACGCAAGTTAGTCACGTACAAGCAAAGCACGATTTACAGAACATGTACATGCAACTAGAGAACTACATTGTCCAAGTATCCATCGTTAATTTGATGTGCACATACAAGTAGAGAAATACAGGGTCAACATAACGAGAAGCTATGGAGAGAAGCCAGAACGTGTGCAAAGCAAGAGAAGCCAGGGTCAACAATTACGATTGCAACTTCAAGACAAAACAATCCCGTGATAACTAAGATTGCACCTGCCATCACGAATGTTGTACAAACAAAGAAGTATAGTGCTAGAAACGAATGTTGTACAAATAGAGAAGAATACTATCTGGAGACATCGTTACCTACATAGAAGTATAGTACTAGAGCCACCTACACCCACTCTACAATCATCTACCGTCACAGAATAATCTGATGAAATAAACTTTTATGGTGAAGGAGCATCACTGCATTAGTGCAATATAACTAAGAAAAATAGCTCACATGTACTGCATATAAATCAATCATTCACAACGAGGCTTCAGAACTTATGTCAAGAGTAGCAGTTTAGAAGCAGTAGGCTACGAGTAGCAGATTTAACTGAAACTGATCAATTTAGAAGTGGACTAGGAGTAGCAGTTGAACATCGAACTAGCATAGTTAATTTTGCAAAAAAGAAAAAACTGCAGTTCACCGAACCTGCAGCAGTGCAGATCGGTGGAGAGCTGGAGGCGACCACAAGCTAGCTATCCTCGTCCTTGAACAGAATCAGCGTCGCGGCAGTGGACTACTTGGCGTTTACTGCGGTAGACTCCTATTTCTACCGTGGCGGACTCATGCAGCTCATCCCGCATGCCCAACGAACTCACCACGGACTGCGCATGCTTTGAGATCACGATTGTGTCCTTGACATTCCATCTCCTGTACTTAGGAGTCAACTCAACTTCTCCACGCAATGCAAAGAAATCGATCTGAAACAACGATACTTATCAAGAGAGGATCGATGCGACCAAGTCAGGATCAATGTAATTGAGCTAAGGATTTAGCCAGCGTACAAAGACGAGCTGCAACTTCTGGACCAAGTATTTAATTAGATCAAGAGAGGATTGATGCAAATACCACAAAGATCTATACAGAACATAGTACAAAATATTGTTTGGCCAGATCTGGGAGCCAGATGCGGGAGAGAGATGAAGGACCAGCAGGTGCGTACCAGATGCAGGAGCCTGCTGCGCGAACGGCGACGGAGGCCTCCTCGTGATGGGCGGCGCCGGCGTAGAACGGACCGCTCTCCTCGAGCAGCCTATTTGGGCCGCGCAGATCTGGCCGGCACCGTCGTCCTGCTCGCCGGAGACACCACCTCTTCACGTAGATCAACGCCGTAACCATGTCCAGGTCTGTGCCGTCGCAGTACATCTCTTCTTACTGTGCACTGCAGCGCGGCCGCCGGCCGGGAGGAGCAGGGCTCGGGAGAGGATTGAGAAAGGGGACGGGGATGCGGTGGATTGGGCTAGGGTTGCTTTTATATGACCGCCTTTTGGGCCCACTTAATTTGCACACGGAGCTACAAATTTCACCGTTACCCATATAACGCATACGGTTAAATTTATTTCTCCGTTTCCGATGTGTCGCGGATTTCGCGAGGATGGCCCTCGCGGGAGACTTTTTTCGTACGGATTGCTCAATTCTCCGTCGCCTAACTTCTGCCGTTTTCATAGAAAGGTATCGGATGTGTCGTTCTGTACTAGTGATTTAAATTGATGAATGTACACAAACACAAATTACTTGATAATAGATGACCTACTCCAATATAGAGTAGTACGAAAGTTTCACATTGCACGATTGTCACAATGCTAATGACATATTGATATTGCACTTATAGTTGAGAAGAAAATGTTATAGAATTATCTCATAGAAAAGGAAATAATTAGCAATTACCACGGAAACAAACCTTAGCCTACAATTCAACGATAGTTTAAAAACCTTGTCAAAGATTAAAAAGTTCAGTATAGTTTCAATTCTTTTGCAATGTACAAAAGAGTTCAACATAAATAAATTCAGCATACTTGTTGTAAGCAATTCAAACAAGCACTACACAGAAGTATAAAAGGTTGAAAAGAAAAATGCATCATGTCTACAACTCATACATGCTCCTGTAAATGTGTTTGTGATTTTCGTCAATGAAATAGGCGATGATGCAAATTTAATTACGAAGGGAATCAGGAAAGCTCTATCCATGGAGGAACATTATGGAAGGCTATCAGCCAAGTCCATAAATACAAAGACAGTCACGTATCCCAAATCATTCCCGAATAGTACATCTAATTTATTAAAAGAATGTACTGAAATAGGAGTATTCCTGAACAGTACATGTTGTGCAACTGCGCAACTACCGGAAGCAATACCATATTGTTGCCATATAATCTCTTTCTTTCGATGCCCATCATTTTATTGAAATTAAGCCGGTTTCAAGCAAATAATTGGCGGTCATTTTCAGTCTGATATGGCATATTTCATCTTAAAAACATATCGGCCGCATAGCGGAGTAGGATCTCAACGATTAATATTTTTGTAGCACGAACAAATGTATTTGGTATCTATATTTTTTAGTTAGATTACTGGTTGCGCCCCTGGCGCAGGTGGCGAAATCAAAACTATAATGCAACCTTAGTTTTATATATTTTGCGTATATTGTTGTTCGTGTCTGCGACTATCATGCAGGTATGATCGATAATATGAATAATATTAGAATTTGAACCTAATATTAGAACCTGTATGTAATGAAAAATGAACCATCGAGAATTTGTGAGCCCATATAAATAATGAAAAACGAACCATCGAGAATTTGTGAACCCATTTAATAATGAAAAATACTGGAAGCGAGATTGTATTTTTGCCACAAAATTTATATGTGATAACCCTTCATTCAGATTTTTTAAATAGTTGTCTTAAGATAATGGCTCTGAAGAAAAGAAAACGCAAAATACAACAAGGTAGACAATGGCACAATATTCTAATTTGGACCGAGAGTTATTTGCCCCCGCTGCGGCACTGGAACAAATGCCAGAAACAAGACTATTTTAGCCATAAGATTTATCTATAAGAACGCTTTATTTGAATGTCGTAATACACATCTCAAGAAAATGCCTCACACAAAGAAAAGAAAATAAGGAGAATACATCCAATTAGACAATGGCGCAACATCCCAATTTAGACAGAGTTATTTAGAAAAAAGGCTTACCGTTGCAGATAGTATTTTTTTATAATTTGTACCTGTGTCAATCACCCATGATCGAGATAGTTATAAACATAGGTGATATACTGGAATTACACTATAACATATATTAGTATCACTGCCGGCAGAAGGTTTGTTCTGTCTACATGGTAACTTGGATTCAATAAAAGAGTTCTTCCATGAAAACGAAATGTGGCAGCATGCGTCTTGAAATCATGACTTTGATTTGTTCCGTCTCATGGATAGTGGTAAATTACTAAATTACGGTACATAGTAACCTGGATTGAACAAAAACAATATATGGATGATGGTAAATTACTATGACTGGAAATGAGAAAACACTTGTTGCTGCTCGCTTCAGCTAGAAATGATATAACCAACGTGAACTTTCAGAAAATATTGAGCTCCAAAGTCCAAACTCATTGCAAGAAAAAAAAACTCCAAAGACTATAGCAAATGCTCACATACTTTCCAACTGGCACTGTAGATAGTCACATCCTTTCCAAGTGATAACTGATGTACATATATCGTGATTATAAAAATTCCCTTTTAATGTTCTTCTGCTTGTTCTTTCCTTGCTTGTATTTCTACATCACGGAATTACCAAATAGGAATGTTTTAAGTGTGTCACTACAACAAAAGACTATCCCTCAAGAACATGCCTTGGTCTCAAACCTTGACAGAAGCCACATCAGCAGGCACGGGTTCATAGCAGGAATGGTTGTCTCCCAGCTCCGAAGGGACACCATTGAGCAACATTGTTCTACTCTAGTGGTCGCCCTCCTAGACGGTCAAATGGTAGTATTCTTCACTACATATGGGCTTATGCGGATCACCTGCATACGGCATTCCTCTGAAGCGCCATCAGGTCGATCATAATCAGCCTCAGTAGATAGCAGATGATGGCCATTAAGCTTATTGGATTTAAGGAACAATTTATTCGCTACCTGAAAAATAAGATCAGAATGGGATTTATTTATCACATCACACCTTTAAATTAGAGGATTGAATTGATAGCAGTATTATCACCATCTTGGACCAAGTAATTTGGATAATTAGCACAATCCTAATTAGCACAGAAACTGTCGAGCATAAGAACCTTACAGAAGTCACTATCCATTCTTAGTGTAAATAATCAATTGATTCTACAGAATCAGCTCAACAAATGGAAGGTGACAACAATAGAAGTATTGTATCCCAATCACATACCACAAGTACATTAAAAAATAATTATTCTCCCAAGGGGACCAAATCAATTAGCTTAACAGATGTTGTAGAGATGAAGCCAAGTTTTTTTTAACTCACATAGCTCTAGCTGTTACCCCACAAACGACTGTCTCCAAGCAGCAAGGCCACGACTGATAACAACAACACAAAGAAGCAACTGGGCCACTATCCTACACCAACCCAAAATTGTGATTCATGTGCCTATTTTTCAATTTAGATTTAAAGCTTAAAAGGAATACTTCAATTTCTGGTACTTGAGCCAACAATTTTGATTTCACAACTGTAATGATAAAGAAATATCCAGAGTACATGTAAATGAAGAAGCGAAAGCAGTGCGAGAATAGTGAGTGGGCCCCCGCAAGAACACAAGAAATAACAGGTAAATGCCCCAACCAATCTATAGAAAGAAGGAAAAAGAGAATCTGCTTTTAGCTACATGGCAACTGTATATAGTTCGCAATTTCGCATGAGTAGTAGCCACATGATGACTGAAAAAGGAGCTAAATTTTGCCATATTCGGTAATTTCATTGGTATAATTTTGGATGTTAATTATAAAAGGTCATCGAATAGTTCAGAGCAATAAATTCATGTCAATAGGTGTTACATTCTAATGTGTAATAAGAACTGGATCTAAGCAATATATAAACTACAAGCTAGTAATAGAGCAATGGACACTCGGGAGCATTATTAGATGAGAGCAATAATAATGGATCAATCTCGCTGAGTATTATCAATCTAAACAAATAATCTTGTGTGTCTTAAATAATATAGATACAGAATAACAGAGATAGAACCGCAGAAATCAATCTTGCAGTGCAAAAACAACAATTAGTACTACACCATAGCAGCAGCCTTATCGACATCTGTAACTCTCCAAGAGCACAAAACTCAGATTTAAAATCTGACAATTTCTGAGGTTCTAAACAGTGCCTTTGTATACCTAAGAAAATAAACTATGTTGGTCCCATATACTCGTATGTTTTAGTAAAGAAAAACTGAGAGAGCCCTAATTAATAGGGATGTGAATGATCTGGAAACACAAAATGGGCAAAGAACATGAGTAATGACGTGCAGGGTGCTTCATCATTGCTGATGGCCAAGGTTCGGCTGCACACCCCGTGATTCCGTAAACATCGACGCCATCCAGCTCCACGAGCAGCAGAATGGGCGTCCGTAAACATCGACGCCATCCAGCTCCACGAGCAGCAGAATGGGCATCCATGGTCGTGTCGCCCCGAGCTAGCAACCGCCTCCACTGTCGAAGATATCAAAATCTCTCCCTCCTCCCTGCAGGTTGCATCTCTCTGTGAGAGCTCTTCCATCTAATTTATTCCTCTGCAGGGACCTCTCTTTTTCATTTTTCCATAAAGGGAGACATGATAAAATATTTCTTAACATGTGACCAATTAATAGGGATGTGAATGATCTAAAAAATAGAAGGAAATAAAATCTGACACAAAAATGGGCAAAGAACATGAGAAATTACCTGCAGGCTGCTTCGTCGTTTGCTGCTGCTCAATCGACACTTTTCTCTCTCGCTGCCACCGGCCAACCCAGCCTCGCCAACCCATCCTCGCAACTCGCCGCCACCCCATCCCCGCCACCTCCTCCCCGGTCGATGTCCCTCGCCAAGGCCGCCATCCTCATCTCCCCTGCAGCTGGTGTCGACGACAAACCAGACCAGCCTCGCGGTTTCTTCTTGTCCTCCCTGACATCCTACTCGACACGGCTGCACCCGCTCCTCGCCGGCCAGTTGTTCTCTGTATCATCACACTACCCACATGAACACAGCGGGCACAAAAGTCTAAAGACGTATTATCCATGGAATAGAAGAAAGAGGAGAGTGTTGGATTAATCTTTTAGATAAAAAATTAATGCTTCATAGTCCTTACTGAGAGAATAAAATTTCTGCAGGCAACGTTCGGATTCCGGTAGTTCCAGATTTCATGGATGTGCAAGCACCAAGGAGTAAAATGGCACGATCTATCTAGTCCCACCACAAATAATACCCTTCTTTTTTAGTTAATTAGCAAAAACATATTTGGTTATTTGTAGAATAAGAACATATCTTGAATTTTAGAACTGACCATATTCACATTAATAAGGTGTACTATATGTTCACATACATGAGTAAAACTATGAAAGACAAGAGAGGGAGTGAGGGAGGGAATGAGAAAGGAGATGACTTCACCTCAGGGAGCTCATGTAGTCAAAACATGAGCTAAGTTTGAAACCATGGTAGCAAAATTATTAGGCATTGCATATGCCCGGACAATGCTATTCGCTGAACTCTTGCAGTAAAACCAGAGAGCAAGCTTGACAGCAGTAAAACCAGAGAGCAAGCTTGACAGCAGTATGCCCAGAAAATTCCATTCCCTGAACTTCATAAACAATTCTGAATCCTGCAACATGACAACTGAAGAAA
The DNA here is from genome assembly GCA_947311845.1 of Poa pratensis. NCBI lineage: Eukaryota > Viridiplantae > Streptophyta > Magnoliopsida > Poales > Poaceae > Poa > Poa pratensis. The sequence goes on from CAMZMU010000064.1 coordinate 53,161,294, forward strand.
ATTAGCCTTTTTCATATTTCTTGTCCAATTCCATATCTGAACACGCCAGCTTCAAGTAAGAAGCAGCATTGAGGGCTATGTAGCTAATGCAGGAACTTCACATATGATGATTATGAAAGGGTTTATTCAAAAGGTACTAATATCGTTAGAATCTAACTTCAAAAGGTACTAATATCGTTAGAATCTAACTTCTTCTACGCATATACAAATTGTATCACAAAGTAATCTTATTCTTTTATGGAAGATAAGAACTAAACGTCTAATCTAGTTAAGCCATGGCATTTCAAATTAACAGGGACCACAAACAAATGACAGGGACCACAAACTCAATTAAATAGCTAAATTTGATTATGACATCTAAAAAATAATTTTAGGAGAAAAATGAATCATGACTAAATGCTACACATATAATTGCTGCAATTCATAATCAAGAATGTAGATGGATCAAGATTTTACATTGCATCCTACTTCCATTTTACCTACGAATAGCAGATGAACCTGCAAGCTGATAGATAACCTAGGGCATTCTGCTAGTACTCGAAGGAGCTCAGCCCAAAATTTATCAAGAAGAAAGTGAGCTACAAAGCTCAGCAATCTTCTGTAGAACTTCATCTTCTTCTTCCATAGAACACCCGAACCAAAAAATAGAGATAAATGACAATACTGCACCAATATATTGGCAGGCATGAGCACAGAGCAGATTTCACGACAAATTGGGTACTTTTCTAATAATTTCTCAATCTTGCTAAGAGAGAACAAAATTTCTGCAAGCAACATTCGGATTGCGGTACTTCCAGATTTCATGGATGTGCATGAAGGGAATCGTAGGCAGAACACAAAAATTTTCCTAGCAACGATAACCGTAAACTAGCCAAGATCTATTCTATGCAGATATACTATACGGAAGGAGATCAGAATACATACCCTTGTAGACCGGAAGCGGGATTACGTTCCCGCACAAACGTTGTCGATGGAGACGACGAAGCCGACCCCAGGGTCGTGCAGAGGAAGTAGACAGCTCCCAGCGCCAAACGATGGCGCCTCGCGGTTCCACACACGTACGGTGTGGATGACGACCTCCGGGCTCCAGATCCAGCAGAGCAGCGGAAGTGGTAGAGTGGATCTAGCAGCACGGCGGTGTGCGAACTATAGAGAGACTTCTCTCCTCGTACGAAGCTCCAGAATCGGAACCCCGTTCAAGGTAGGAGAGAAGAAGAGAGGAGATGGGCAATTTTCAAGGCATGGGGGCACTCCTATATAAAGGAGAGGGAGGGAGGCCAACCTCCTTGGCTCCCCCATGTGGGACTATTCCCACATGGGGGTGCGCCGGCCATGGGGGGGGGTGCGGCTGCCCTAGTGGGCCCCATGTGGCCCACTAGGGTGGCAGCCCCCCTTTTTCCTTTTTCCCTTTTATTTTCTTTTTCCCCGAATGGGCCTCTAAGGCCCATTTAACTTTTAATGCCTTTTAATTTCGAAATTAATTAAATAAAACATGTATTTAATCATTAATAACACTTATTAATATTAGATACATATTATTTAATTCATTCGGACCCCGAATCATATTTCGTGGCCTCCGATCGATCATCGGACAATTACCGGAACACTTCCGGAGCTCCAGAACACTTCCGGAGTTCCTGTTTCTCATTCTCTCTGACGAGGTGTACCCTCATCAAATCCCATGGTTAAGGACCTAGGGTTGAGATTATGGGGAGAGAACGTGGTAGTACTGGTAGTTTCGTCGGCTGACAAGCAGAGGCAAAGATTTACCCAGGTTCAGGCCCCTCGGGTGGAGGTAAAGACCCTACTTCCTGCTTGTCTGGTATTGATTGTGGATTATGCAATTACAGGAGAGCTCCGGCGAGATGACGATCTCGCAAGAGCTTTGGTGGTTCGAGTATGGCTTGGTCCCAGATCGGTACCCCTCCCAGCCTTTAAATAGGCTGGGTCTCGGGAGTTTGTAACCGACCTAGTTTACACGTAAGGAAAGTCTAAACCGACTATGCCTATGTCTAATCTTGGTAGGTACTCCATCTTCTTGGGCCTCTTGTCTTTGGATTCGAATAGGCTCTTCGATATTGGGCCTTAGTCGTTACGTGCACCAGGTACCCTCATGATAGGGTACCCGAGATGTATACCCATGTCACTCTCTAAATCCAATCTAATCGTCACCCACCCTTAAGTGTGTTACCCCACGGTTCGGGATCACTCCAGACATGATCGAGACTCTCTCTCCGATCAATCGACTAACAACGGAATCTGGATATCCATGAAAGCCCCTGTGTGTCCACGAATGTCTCTTTATTCGTTTGAACCTGTAGACGTCCAGTTTCAATCTCTTGCCTGGTGATACTTAGATTGTCGAGTGTCGTTCTCCGGTATCACATTTTACCAAGCTTGACCTCATCCTTGACAATCTATCTTCTCTCGTCTGTGATGTTACATCCCCGTGACCTAGTCACATGCTTGCAAGCTCATTAGATGTAATCTCACCGAGTGGGCCCAGAGTATCTATCCTGCTATGCGGATTGGCAATTCCCGCTATTGATTACTCGCCCCGACTACTTCCTTCCAATACCCGAAGGTGTCACCCTTATTGTCGTGCGTATGAGACATGACGTTAGGTGCGATCAGCCGTTTCTTTCAGAAGCAGCGACTTGATATAATCTCACGGTCCAAGATCTGAAACTACGTTTCTATATATATATATTTTGGGTATGTCCATCAAATCATTCACCCAATGATATGACTCCGTCGTTAACCGGTTAATGCCCATGATCAGGAAACCTTGATCATCTGTTACACAACGGACTAGTCAAGTAGAGGCTACTAGGGACCTGGTTGTTTCTATACCACACGTGTATTATGTTTCCGAGTAATACAGTTATAGCATGGTATTAAAACATATTATGAACAATAAGAGATATGACAAATAAAATCACTTTATTAATTGCCTCTAGGGCATATCTCCAACAGTGCAAGCACCAAGGGAGTAAAATGGCACTATCTTTCTAGTCCCACCACAAAAAGTACCCTTCCTTTTATTTAATTAACAACTACATATATGGTTATTTATAGAATAAGAACATTGCTTGACCTTTAGAACTGAACATATTCACATTAATAAGGCGTACTATATGTTCACGTACATGAGTAAAATTATGAAAAACAAGAGAGGGAGTGAGGGAGGGAATGAGAGAAGAGATGACCTCACCTCACCTAGCTATTGGTCGCCGGCATCGGCGAACACAACGTTGGCCAAGCCATCAGAGATATCCTGCTCGCGCATGAGGTCGCCACCAGTGCCCGCTGCTCCACTTTCACTGTCATTTTGCTGAAAATTCTTAGGAAATTGCAATGCCTGCTACCATGGTTTCAAACTTAGCTCTGTTTTGTCTAGGCAAATATATATATACCTTTGCATATGGCCGGACAATGCTATTCCTTTAACCCATGCAGTAAAATCAGAGCAAGCTTGACAGCAATATGCCCGGACAATGCTATTCCCTGAACTTCATAAATTTTTTTGAATCCTGCAACACGACAACCCAAGAAAATTAGCTTTTTCATATTTCTTGTCCAATTCCATATCTGAACACGCAAGCTCCAAGTAAAAAGCAGCATTGAGTGCTATGTAGCTAATGCAGGAACTTCACACTATGTGCTTTGTTTAGTAAAACACACAACTCAACAATTAACAACCTGCGACACATAGCTTCACAAATATAAAACCCAATATTCTTTTTTTGTTGCTATTTGTAAATCTACCCGCAAGCAGATCATCAAGCACTCAATGTTTCTTTTTTCAGCAGGTTGCAGCAGGTTTCTTTTTTCCTCAGATTAACTATGACATGCTGATAATGCTACTTATCCCAAATTGTTTCAGACTAACACATCAAATCAGCTCCAAAATAACTGAAGGATAATAAGAAAAAATCCTTGTGACATGCATCAATTGCCATCAAAACATCTGCTGCTTCATGTGACCCTGCCACGCCTGAAGATACAGATTTGAGAAATAGCATGAGTTGGACAGAGTACATGAGAAGAAACAGTGGAGAGAGAGATTAGGATAAGGAAGTGGAAAGAGAGACAAGGATAAGGGAGTGGAAAGCGAAGAGAATGAGCATACCTGTGCAGCCATGGAGTCCATGAACACCGGTGGTTGTTGTCCCTGTGGGTGCATCTCCCGGACAACCAAACCCTATCTGCGAAATAAATAAATATGGGAAGGAATCATAAGGAATAGCCCGCGTGGAGGACCAAATGAAAATGATTCACCTGCTGTCCAGATCGAGGGGAGGTCGAGACGAGGACGCTGGGAGATGCGGCAATGACAGCTCCGTGAAGGACGCCGGCAACAGCAGGAGGGCGCTAGCAGCCGCCTTCGTCACCGGCGCGCGCGACGAGGAAGAGGCGCCGTCCACGGCTGGCGGCGCCACCCGCACGGCGAGCAAAGTAGCGCCCCCCAGCCAAGCACCGCTCCACTGGGAGAGCAGCAATGCGATGGCTCGACTGGCGCCCTTGCTCGCCGCCCTCGTCGCCCTTGCTCGCCTCCTTGGCCCAGCTGTGCTCGCATCTCGTCTCCTCGATCGAGGACGATGAGGTAGGCCGGGAGCAGCACGAGGAGGGACGGCGCGGTGGAGCCGACGGCAGCGACGGCCGGCGCCGGGAGCAGGAGAGAGGAGGCGGCCCGGGCGTGGCGGCGCAGCCCGAGAGAGGTGGGAGGGGATTGGTTTGTGGGAGAGGCAGGCGATTGGCTAGGTTTTCACCGCTCGCTCGGCTTTGCCCTTCCACGCCGCGAAGAGGCGAGCGACGCGCATTGGTCGCGGAAAAGAGAGAGCTACACAGCGGACGTGCTGCAGGTGGGCCAGATCCGGTGAAGACCCCACATGTCATCGACCTGCCGGGTGTGGCAGCGAGTGCAAAAGAGAAAAAACCACGATCCAACGGCCCCAGGTAAAAGGACGGTGAAAATAGAGGGCCAGGATAGTCTGCCTAAGCTACAGTAACCGGGCTGTGGACACTCCATGGAAGTGGTGGACATTTATAAGGTAAATAAGGTGTTGTTCGTGGCCAATTTTTTGGCTATGCCGATAGATTTTATTTGAGCATCTGTGAGTTTGTTGGGGCAATCTCATCTAGAATTTGAGGTTAGGAGCATCTCGTTGTTGTGGTTCATACCTGCTATAATTGGTGATACAGATGTATGCTTTTTTGCATCGATTTATATGTTTTGTGTTTGCGTACATATTGTTTGACAACTTGATAATCCATATTGTTTCGATAAATCGTGGTTCCCAACCGAGGAAAATACTATCTACTGGGCTACAAGATCCCTTCCACTTGGGGGTTCCCAACAACTACGCACTTTCACTTGGGGTCCCAACAACTTCTGCGCGGGTAGCAAACTTCAATACGCGGACGATATCCTCATTCTTATACAAAACAATGACTTGTAGATGGACAAGTGAAGGTTGAGTATAATCACGATAAATGACACTCGTTTGGCGATTCCAAGGTAATAGGCCGCGCTCAGAAAGCTGCCGCACCCCCAAGCAACCAATGATTAGAAAATGAAAGACTCACAACTCAATTGGTAGTTTGAGGCGAAACGACAGCCACCTACGTAGTAGGGGTGCCGACTTTATTTCAAAATCATTATATGATACATAGGGTCGGTCGCACCTTAGTGGCGACCAGAAAGTGATTCATTGGGTCGGTCGCGCCTAGGTGGCAACCAGAGATGATACAGGGGTCGGTCGCGCCTGGGTGGCGACCAGAGATGATACAGGGGTCGGTCGTGCCTGGGTGGCGACCAGAGATGATACAGGGGTCGGTCGCGCCTAGGTGGCGACCAGATTTTTTATGCACAGGTAAGGCCGCGCCTGAGTGGCAGCTAATTTCTGATACATGGGTTGATCGCGCCTAAGTGGCGATCCAATTTGTTACATATTGTACGGTCACGCCTAGGTGGCGACCGAAGTTGAGGTTTGAGCCCTGAGTGGCCAGCTTGATACTGTGAACCCTTGTTGGTTCTGTTGTGATTGTTGATGGCGACTCGTGGTGGTTGGGGTATACCCTTATTGCCGATGGCCTGCAGCTCTTGCCCTTCTTGCGGCTGTAATCTGAAGTCGCAGGTCAGGCAGGTGTCTTTTGCCTTCCACGATGTCATCAAATTTTTGTTGCGGCTTAGGAGCAGGCGCATTTTCCGCGACGCAAGCATTTCTGGCCATAGCCCTGTCGCCTTCCTCGCATTCTTGCGCTATCTCCTTATTGCCATCTATTGTGATTACTCCCTTAGGACCAGTCATTTTTAGCTTCAGGTATACATAGCACGGTCGAGCCATGAATTTTGCGAACGCTTCTCTGCCAAAGAGGGCATGGTATGGGCTCTGGAAATCTACAACCTCAAACCAGACGTACTCGCTTCTGAAGTTGCTTTGCATCCCGAAGGCGACTTCCAGGTTGATTCGCCCCAATGGTTGAGCTGATACGCCAGGCACGACTCCGTGAAACGTTGTTCTGGACGGGTGCAGCTGCTTTTCTTGGAGATTCATCCTCTTGAAAGTCTCATAGTATAGTATGTTTATGCTGCTGCCTCCATCCATCAGTACTTTGCTTAATTTGTATCCTGTGACTTGAGGGGCAACCACAAGCGCGAGCTTGCCTCCTTCATTTATTTCTCCTGGATGATCTTCGCGGCTCCAAACTATTGGTTGCTCAGACCACTTCAGCCACTGTGGTACGGCTGGTACTACGGCGTTAACAACTTGGTTGCGCCGTCGCAGCTTCTGCTCCCTCCTAGAGGTATTAACCACAATTGTGTGATATTGGCCCAGCTGCTTCGGGAACTGCGGTTGGTCTGGCTGTGGGTTTGGGGCAGCATTATGGTGGCCTCCACCGTGATTGCCTCCTTCGTTGTTCTGATTGTTGTTATTCCCATTAAGTGGCTGCCCATCCTTCCACTTTTTGTAATGGTAGCACTGCGCTTTTGTGTGGTTGGGTGGTTTTCCATCTTTTCCCACATGGATGTCACAGGGACGGTTGAAAACTTCTTCCAAGTTAACTGGGTGGAAATTTCTTCCTCTGCCACTACTTGGCTTGTAACGAGTGTTCGTGTTTGCGACTAATCCCGAGTTTCCTTCCTCGTTTTTGTGCTTGTTGTAACTCGTATTACTATTGCTTGCTTGCTGAGGCTTGCTACAGGTCTTCTTTCCTTTGCCAGCAGTTTCCTCTTCTTCTCCATCAGACGCGTCCTTGGTTTTATCCGAACTTGCATACTTGTTAGCCGCTGCATCACCTCGCTGAGCCTCTTGACTTTGTCCTTCATGCGACCCAATTTGTGGACCAGCGGCTCAAACTTGCAGTTTTTCTCCATAACTAGGACGGCTGAGCTTGGAGGTATGTTGTCTGAGGAGTGTATAATTTCTGCCACTCTCCTCATCCAATGGCGACTTGACTCGCCTTCTTTTTGCACGCATCGCTCAAGATCTTCTATACTGCAGAGTCGCTTGCATGTTCCTTGGAAGTTCTTGACGAAAGCTTCCTTCATCTCATTCCAAGAATTTATTGAGTTTGGTGGTAGGTTTTGTAACCAAATGTGGGCTGTGCCTTCCAACATCATGTTTAGGTATTGGGCACAGATCTCTTCAGATGCGTTGAGAATTCTCATGCCCATCTCATAATTATTGAGCCAAGTGACCGGGTCCATACTTGGGTTGTAATTTGCGACCTTGCGAGGTCCTTTGAAATCTGCAGGAAACGGCTCGGACCTAATCCTCTCGCTGAAGCAGACAGGACCTTTAAGTCGCGATGATAAGTTGGATGGAGCTGGCCTCCCTGCCGGGTTAACCGTTGCACGCATCTGCACATCTTCTGCGGGTTGAACTTGTACCACCTGTTGGTTTTCCCTTTGTCGCCGGGCTGAACTTGAAGTCGCGACTTGCGGCGACTCGGCTCAGATGCTTCTTTCCGCTGTTACTCTACTGTTGTAGGGGGTTGCGTGCAGCCGTCCTCCATGTTCAGACATATTTGCCTGTTGTACCACTGCTGTGCTCAGCATCTCAATGGCGCGCCGTGCCTCTCTGTCCATCGGTGTGTTTCCTACCGGTGTCAACCTGGCTAAGATGTTGGTAGCCGCATAGAGATTCTCCACTGGGCTAACATAGTGTCCTTGCGGTGTATGGAACCTTTGAGGCTGCGGTGCCGGCTGCTGCACAAAGGTTGGTTGTGGCGACGGAGGTGGCATGATAGCCCTGTTGTTAGCTTGCACCAGAGCTCTTGACCCTGGTGCTTCCGCCGTTCCACAAGCTGAACACCCACAACACAGAAGACAATTTTGAACTCAAGAAGATCCGTGAACGCCGTTAGAACCACCGTAACGGTGGGCACGGAGGCGATCACAATGGTCGGCGCTGGCAGGATCATGGCAACAACTACAACCAGCAGGGTCATTACCCTCAGTAGGCCAACCGCCCACCCAATCAACAAGCCAACGTTGCTCAGCCGCAGCCGGAGGAGAACAACAACAACCTCCCTGATGAAAACGCTGGGGGCTACCAAGAGCCTCGCGGGTGGGCTGCGTGCATCCTTGGGGGGGCACAGGCTCCCATCTCCAACCGACACTTCAAGGAGCTCACCCGCGAGGTCAACGCTGCCCTCCCCAAGGTCGGCGCCGGGAAACCCTCAAGTAGTCGCAATACAAAATCTCCTTCGACTGCAGCGACCACCCCAAGAACACTGCAGCTATGGGCACCATCCTGCTGGTGTGCACCCCCACCATCAACAACGTCGCCGTCACCAAGACACTCATTGATGGAGGAGCGGGCCTGAACGTTCTCTGTGTCGACACTTTCGACCTGCTCCAGGTGCCATACGAGCGCCTCATGCCAACAAGGCCCTTCTCTGGGGTGACGGATGGGACCACGGTGCCCCTCGGGCAGGTGCGTCTGCCCGTCACGTTCGGCACACCAGACAACTACCGCACCGAGCTAATCGACTTCGACGTGGCTCACATCAACCTGCCGTACAACGCCATCCTGGGCTACCCCGCGTTGGCCAAGTTCATGGCGGTCACGCACCACGCCTACAACGTCGTCAAGATACCAGGCTGCAGCAGCACCATCACTGTACGCTGTGATGAGAAGGACTCGGTGCGCACCATCGTGGACGTCTACAAGGTCACGGCTGCCACTTACCCTGCCGACGAGGACTGCCTCAATCAAGTCGCACCCTCCAAAAAGAAGCAGTTCACCTCTCAGGAGAAGGCTGCGGCAAAGAGGGCAGCGGCCCGGTGCCCTCCCAGGGCCTACCACGCCAAGCCGCTTGCTATCAAAGCACCACCCGCCAAGACCCCCCTGCTGAGCAGCCACCTGCCCAGGGGGCTTCCACCAAAGCACTCCTAGCTCCAGAGCCGCTGGTCACACCAGCACGGGCGAAGAAGCTCTCCGCCTCCAAGGCGCTCACTGTGGCCAAGAGGCTGGAACTTGCTGCCAACGGCTCGGGGGCTGCCCCCGCTGGCAGCAGGACCCTGCCTCCCCAGTAGGAGGATCTGTGCGGCACCCCCCGGCGAGCGGTGGCACGCCCGCCCCGACATTTTTTGCATCTCTTGGTCAAGATCCTCTCCATCGACATCTCCTCAGCACCAGTGCTAGGCCGAAGAAGACTCCAACACACTTCGAGTGTGACCCTGTGTTCATCACGGCGGCTATTTTTTCTTGAGGGTGCCACGCGGCCAATACAGCCTCAATGAGACTCCTCTCCATGAGGGTCTCCTCGCCTCGTGCTCATCACAACGGCCGTTTTGTAATGAACCTATTCATTCAGCAGTAAACAATGCGCTTCGCGCCACGCAAATCTCTATGTGTCCTTACCCTTGGTAAGCTTCTTATTTTTTGGTACGTGCCTTCGATTCTACCTGCGTGTCACACGAGCGGGGGCTGGGGCACGGTGTCTGTGCTCAGGTCTGTCCCTGCATCTCCGAAAAACCCAAGTAAACCTAGTGTGGATTCGGGGGGCGCCCTCGTACACGCCACCTCCAAAGGTCCTTGGTGACAATCTCCTCGTGCAACATCATGAACGAATCAGCACGCGTGTACCGTCACAACCCTCGTTGCTCTGCCTTTGTCGCAAAACAGGACACAGGAATCACCACGGAAAATGGGAGAAGGACAAAGGCCTCCTGAGGCACTGCCGACGCTGACACCACTAGCCCCAGAGGCTCGGGAAGCGGAAAATTTCCCCTCAGGGTCCTCACCCTACCAAAGCTAAGTCCCAGCACACCTTAGAAGTTTCCTCTTTTTCCTAAAAACCCGTGGGTTCAAGTTGTCAAGCTCCATGGGCTGTTTGAACGCCAAGAGGAGGACTTCTTGAGCAGCTGGCCTCAAGAGCCCTTACCACCTCGTGAAGTGCAACACCTCCTATCCTTGCCGAGCACGCCTATGCAGGACAGTCGCGGTGCGCGCTCGGGGGCTGGGCCTTAACGGCGTAGAACACCAAAAAGCAGTGGACAAAGAAACGTGAAACCTTATGAAAATCCAAGAGGAAAACAAGCCAGAACGATAAACTTAAGCCCACTCAGTTACAGAGCAAAGGTTCCAGACTTTACAAAAGTTTTTATCCTTGGGGCATTACAGGAGGATTAAGAAGAAAAGTCGTCATCATCGGAGCTCTCAGCTTCGCTTGCATCTCCCTCGCCATCATCGTCCTCCTCGGCCTCCTCCATGCTGCCCACCGCTGGTGACACCGTTCGGTCAAACACGGCCACGAGGGCCAGCACGTGCTCCCTCACTTTGTCCACAAGGGCCGTGCTTTGATCTGCGGGCACTGGCTTCGAGACCTCGTCAAGATCCAAGAAAGGATGCATACGGCGGAGGTTGCAGAAGACGCGAGTAATGGCCCCACTCAGGAGGTCACGACATCCATCGGTCACGAGATCATCCACCCCCTTGACAGACAGGCATCGCTCTGCACACCAGGAGGGTGCGACCTCCCACCTCCCAGACGAGAGGCAACAGAGCGAGCCCGCGGAACAAGCGCACGAAACATCTTCGCGCACTCGTCTTGCAGCATTTGCGCGAGGCTCGCCTACTCTCGAGCCTCCTAGACCGCCGCTGTTAGGGGACCCACCTGGGTTCGCAGCAGGGCTAGCTCCACCTCAGCAGTACCCCTCGCCTCGACCGCCTCCTCAAAGGAAGCGTGGAGGTCGCAGAGCTTCTTCTCGAAATCGCGGATCTTCTGGGTAAAAGCCTTGCGTTTCTTGGCAAAGCTTTTTCCTGCGCCTTCTGGTCGTCGCTGCAGTCACGCATGTACTCCTCGCGCGCGGCGTTAATCTTCCCCTTGGTCCGCTCCTCGGTCTCATTCAAGAACCACTCTTGCTTCTCCTGAAAAAGGGTTGGGCCTTCGCGAAGCGTTCTTCCTATGCTTCCTCTCTCGCTGTAATCTCCTCCTGCAGAGCCTCCAATCGGGCTCTTTCCGCGCTCAGGGCCATAGTGGTCCTCTCCAGCTCCCGCTCTCAGAGAGCTGCGTCATCCTCTCGGTGCAAGAGGGCTTCCAAGCGGGAGGCCTCTTCCTCCTTTGCCCTGACGCATGCCGCCTCGGCCGCAGTTACCTTCCCCTCACGAGCCGCCAGGGCAGCTGCTCGATCTTGGAGTTTCTGGCTTTCGGAGTCGGCCCACTCCTGAAAGGATTTCTCACAGGCGTCGATCACCGCGAGCCGCTCATCGACGGCGACCTGCTGAGAAGGCCCGTCTCATGAGCGGCCGAAGACCGCGCAGCCTCCAGCTGACTCCACGCCTGTGCCAGGCGGGCCTGCTCCACCACCACCAACGCTTCGCGAGATCGAAGCTCCACCTCCAGGCTAGAAAGAACGCCTTGGGCAATCTCCACGGCGCTGCCCCTCAGCACGGAGCGGCTGCCGGGTGACTACAAAGTCCATTCTGCCGCAGAAAAATCAGCCGACGCCCCAGGCTCGTTCCGCGTGGGACCTGAGCTGGTCAGGCTTGCATCCGTGCCCCCTGGCCCCATTGCCGCGGTTGCAGGAGACGCCCGGACACCCGTGACGTCCGCCTCTGCCACCGCGGGTGCCTCATCAGGCGTCGGGGCGGGGACCTCGACAGGAGCAGAAGAAGAGCTGTGACCGGCCACGCCAGAAGCACGGGCAGAAGGGGGAGGCGCCGGAAAAGGAACGGACGCCGGAATCTCCGCGGTCGGCGGATTAGCGGCCGCCGGAGAGCTCGAAGAAAGCCCAGCTAGAGGTGAAGGCTCCGACACCCTTTCCAAGCCGGCGCCAACCTGGGGTAAATCAGAGGACGGATGGCGAAGGGCTTCGAAAGAGGTCGCCGTTTTCCTCCGCGATTCCCCGGATTTCCTTTTCTTCAACGGAGGATTTCTACGATGAAACAGGAAGGATCAGGCGTAGTACGCAAGGGGTGGAATCGCGGATGTCAGGGAGGAAAAACTCACTCATCTAAGGCGAACCAATAACCCTTTCGTCTTTTTGAGAAAGCCGGAGTCACCCCGGAAGGAACCCCGGAGCTTGGGCCAGAGCTTCCTGCCACATCCTCCAGTGGGGCAAGGCTGCGGCGCGCACTCGAGCTTGGCGGCTGCCACTCCAGCGGTCTCTTTCCTCCGTGAACAGCTTTCTCCGACGACATCGCGCTCAAAGGGGAACAGAGCTCCAGGAAAAGGAAGGAGGCGAAGCACACGAGAGTGAAGTGAAGAAGATGATGGGACTGCAGCCCAGCGCGCGGCACAGGTTTTATGTCAGCCTGGGCGGTTACCGAGACGTCGCGGCCATCGTGGGTTTGTGCGCAAGTGAACCCTCACGCAATGCGTCCACACTCCTGGGCCCGGCACCTGTTCTAGGGCCCTCGCCCCTTAGCATTCAACGGCCAAGATGCGTGCACGACGCGGGCCCGGGGGCTACTGTCGGACCAGTGGAAACCAGGGTTCCACGTCCCGTGTGCCGTTGGCCCAGAAGATCACACATGGAAGTCCAAGTCAAGCCAATAGTCAAAGAAGCACGACACGTGTCCCCAGGCCTCGTGAAGACACGGTCCTCTGAGGACCCCGGCCTCGAGAGGCCTAGGAAGCAGCCAACCCAAGACCAGCCTCGCGAGGCCACCCTCGCGAGGGAAGCCTCCCCGCTAGGCCTCGGAGGAAGAAGACAAGTGCACTGCGCACCCGTGACTCCGCGTCAGGGACCATGCGCGCCTGCGTCTCCTTCAGATTGACGCGCGCGAGCCTGCGCCCCGCCGCAGAGCGTGCCGGCCAAAGCTTTCCTCTTTGGTGATTAAAGGATGCTGATGCATGTAAAATGCATACATGAACTTTGCACTTTAATTGCTTATATTCCAATCATATTTGCATCATATAAGGGTTATATCAATGTTTTATAATGATTTTGGGAATACTTCATAGTTTTCCCATTTATTTGGAATTAACCCTGTTTTTCCAGAAAACGTCTTTTTTAGTGTTTCAGACTTTCCGGGAGCTTCGGGACTCCAAAAAGGGCAAGGTCAAAGAGCACGGTTCAGAATTTTCGAGACGAACGCAATGGGCTTAAATTGAAGACCAGAAGCCCAACAGGCTGGAAATGGGAGGGTCCCACGCGGCCTAAAGTACATGGCCGCGTGGGCCTATCTCGTTTCCACCTCGGAGCTCCGTGGCCGTCGATCTTTCGTCCACCGACTTCGTCTTGACCTAAAAACGCCTATAAAAAAGGTCTCCTGGCGTTTCGCGAAAGGAGGCGGCGGAGAAACAGAAAACCACGAAACAGAGAGTCAGAAGGCTGCCGCCGGAGAAGATCGGAGGGGGGAAACGCCGCCGGAATCACCTCCGGAGGGCTCCACCCCCCTCCGGCGTGTTCATCATCAACATCTACAGCAAGATCATCTCCATCTCCCCACTGTAAACTCTTGGCAAACATGATGTGTGATGCAATATACTATTCCCTTGATCTATTGTGTCTCCCATCTGTGTTTGAGAAGTGATTTGTTCATGGCACTTGTGAAATAGTTCGTTGATTGGTTGCATACAAGTGTTGTTATCTTTTATGATTGTCTTTATGTACAATATATGAGTGCACGCATATGTTGGGGAATGCATGTAAGGTGATCACCGTAGCGTAATGGATTGAGTAGGACATGTCGGAGTAGAGAGAAACCGGTGTCTGAGACTTGAAGTTACTTTATGGGGGATATATATGGGGGACCCTAGAACTTAAGGCTATGGTGGGACAATTATGTCTTAATAATTCTTGTGCTGCACATTTATTTGGCCATGAGATCCATCATAAGAGTTGTGTTATTGCTCATTTACTTGGCTACACCTATTTATGGCTCCCACCTAAAAGAAACAACTAAGACTGAAACATGTGCTTCACTAATTGTGACAACCACGCGAATGAAATAACAATTGCTAGAACATTTGCTCCCTTGAGATATTTGCTACTTGAGATATTTGATACTTGCTGCTTGAGAAACTTGCTTGAGAAAACTGCTGAGAGAAACTTGCTCTAAGAAACCTGTGTCTGAAACTTGCTTGAGAAACTTGCTACTAGATAAATCCATTCCACGTCACTTGCTTCCATTAGTTAGATCCTTTCATATTTATTGCTTTGCATAAAAGGCCATATAAGAGGGTTATAGGGCTTTAGAGAATAGATAGTTTACCTTCAGCTCCTCGTGGGTTCGACACTCAAATACTTATCGAATTGTGCTACAGTGATTCCTTGCTCTTGGGGATTATCAAGTACTTTTCTGGCGCCGTTGCCGGGGAGCGTTGTGCTAAACTTTTATTCTTGTTTGCATTGCATACTAACATATAAATCTAAAACACAAAAAAATTAGAAAATGGAAAAGAACCAAAAAAATTTAGAGTTGTATAATATCTATCTTGAGTTAGGACATGAAGTGTTTGAGGAGAAAATTAAATTTTATTTGCATAACACTCATGTTTGTGGTACTAACTCTTTGAACACCTTTATTGCTAATGCTCTGGAAAAGTTTAAGCTTGGGGAAGCCGTTGAGGATGAAAGTGATTTAATTGAGTTTGATGATCCATTATGCTCATTAGATGATAAGTCTTTATGTGGTGATTCTATTCAAAACTATGTGGGTATGTTTAACTTTAATGCTTGCAACTATTATGAGAGAGGAAGAGATAAGAATCCTCTTTATGTTTCTATGTTATTTAAAATGCAAGCTACTGATCACTACATGCATTGGTTATCACAAAATTGCTGCTATTTATTCATATATAAAATGCCAATGCATAGGAAAAGAGTTAGACTTAAAAGTTGATGGTTTGATATTCTGTGGTGTGTTCTTTATGCTTTAACTTCCTATTCGGTTTGAGCACACCTTTATATCCTCACAACATGTAAAATATCTTTACCTACTGATTTGTGACAATTAGTTTAGGATTTTCATTTTTTATAAAATTTGGGAAAGTTAATGAGAAGGATGAGTAATGGAGAAGTTGGGGTCGACCTTGAACATGTGTTGTTCATGCCAATGGAACCGTTGCAAATCTCTATCATTTAAACTTTTCCCAAAGCTAAAACCAAATAAAAAGAGTGATAATAGTAATTCGCTGTCCAGTTTTTGACATATCCTGTCTTTATTCTGCATTACTCTCATTACTTGTGTTTTGTGCGGTTCTTTTGATCAAGGAGCATTACATAACCATAGTAACAGTAGCTAATGTTTAAAATCAATTCATGATATGTCTTTGCTGTGCCTATGTGGATTTAATTTATGAAGGCACTAACCCCTCTAATCAAGTTTGTGACGAGTGTTGTGTAAAGAGAATTTTAAGGTGGAAGAATTGAGGGTGATGAACAAGATCAAGAGGGACAAAAACTCAAGCTTGGGGATGTACCCCTAGGCTCACCCTACATATATCAAATAAGTACAAGAATTTAAGCTTGGGGATGCCAAGCCACCTCACTTCAACCATCTTGATACCAAGTAAGTAAGCCTAGCTATATGGCTATAAAGAAAGCGCTTTGCGGGAGGCAACCCGGTTATTTTTGTGTGTGATTTTTCTTTGTGTCCTCTTGCTGTAACAAGAGATTTTGTGTCTAGTTAGTTTCTGGAGTTTTTAATAAAGTGCCAAGTTTTACCCATGTTGGTCTTGAAAAGTTGCTATTTGAGTTCGGAGATTTTATTCCTGCACGAATCTGTGCACGGTATGATTTTTAATTCTTATTCTGTAACTCCGAATGAGCTCATATTTGAACTGTAGTTGCAACTTTTCATCCTCTGTATGCATGAATTTTTTCGGAATTTTTCGAGAAAGTTTGGTAGGGTAGAAAAATACGTTTTGCTGCTGCTGTTTTTCTGGACAGATTCTGTCCCATTTTGTTTGATGCATGCTTTGAGCTTTTAAGTTGAATCTTTTTGATCCAATTGAGTTTATGAGTAGGCATACAACATTATACACTTTCTGGACATTCATATGAATTTTTGTTCAAGGATTATATGCAGCAAGAAACCTATTTGTTTATCACTATTAATGCACCCCACAGAAAAGAGATGGGAGAAACGGTGTTTTGAAGTTTTTTCACAGGGATTGGAGGAGATGCACCAAGAGCTATCCAAGGATGGTGAAGACCATAAGCTTGGGGATGTGAAGACAACCCCGCTGGACCTACACACTCTCGGTTTGCACACGTCCAACTTCTGTTTTTCGATCAAAACACTTTATCGCATAAACTTGGAGCGTCGTTTTTGTTTTTGTTTGAGTCTTGAGAGACCACCACACTATCAATTATATATGAGAGAGCTACTGGAAATATGGGTTGAAATATGTTGGATGCTTTTATAAGATGGGAAAAGGGATGTTTGAGTTGATTTTTAATGATACATATAGTTGCATGATTCATGAGCTTGTTTATGAGTAATAGTTTGCAAATCTTTTCAAGAGTTATCACTTATTCATGTTTTGATGCTGATTGTTATTTCATTGTTTAACATGGATTAGTTAGTTCTATGGACACTCATGCATGCATCTAGATGGTCAACTTTCTCCCTTTTGCTAGCCCAAAAACTCCAACAAGCAAAAACTTGTTTCCAACACCTTCAACCAAAGTTATTCCAGTGAGTCCACCATATCTACCTACTAGCTATATGCTATTCCGAGTATGTTCATCATGATATTTGTGTTATCTATACCTCTGAATGAAAATGATTATGTTATTGATTGCCATGGGAAAAGTTGGTTATATAGCTCTCACGAACTTGATGCACATTTTACTATCATTGCAATAAATAAAACATGACCCATTGTGATTAAGATTATGATGCTAGTGGCTTGATAAATGTTCGAGGTTGGGAGTTAGCCCATATGTGCTGTCACATGCAAAGCTTTCAACATGCTCCTTCATCTCATTTAGTTGATATCATGTACTTTTGTTTATGGATGCCTATCATGGTGAAATGAGGTGGAAATGAAGAAGTTTAAATGAGTTTGTATAAATGGTTAGAGAGACGCCTGGGCCGCTAATCTAAGCCATGCATTATTCATGGTGGAAATTTACTTACATGCTATGGTGAATTATCTATGACACACCTTACAATAAAAAGCTATTCCAATGGTAAATAAAAAGGGTGTTGAGGTTTTTCATCTTGTTTGTTTGTCTTGTCATTTTGATATGGGCTTGTTCCATATCCTGGGACAAGAGGTACCCCAGTTGACGCTCTTGATGATACTATTATTACTTACAATGATATATAACTTGAACTTGCTTTGTTTCCTAAGTTGAGTAATCATGGTGTAGGTACTTGTATTCAAGGGGCATGAGACATCCAACCTTTACTTTGTCAAGCACACTACTCATATTTGCTCACATTAACCTTAATCATTCAAGATGCTATGATAGGGGAATGAGAGCTTGACACCAAGTATTACCACATTGCAATCATTAACTTAAGTAGAGAGTTTGGAGGTTAGATGAAACTTATGCATGCTTTACCTCTACTCACTTATTCATCTTTCCAAAGTGTCCACCAAACATATTCAGATTTTCATCATCACTCTATGACCAATGTAGGATGTCCATACTACTATCTACTATGTTACACTTTGTGAACTATCAATGAACATCCTTGTCTTGAATACTTGATATCACTTCATAAACTATTTGCATATTGCTACTCCTTTGAAGAATGAATCATTTGACTATATGTAGCAATAGTAATCATCTTTGATATTCATTGTTAAGTATTAAATTGCAAAGTCCATGTTAGTTTTATCATCTTCATACTCGAGGACGAGCATGGATTAAGCTTGGGGATGTTGATGCATGTAAAATGCATACATGAACTTTGCACTTTAATTGCTTATATTCCAATCATATTTGCATCATATAAGGGTTATATCAATGTTTTATAATGATTTTGGGAATACTTCATAGTTTTCCCATTTATTTGGAATTAACCCTGTTTTTCCAGAAAACGTCTTTTTTAGTGTTTCAGACTTTCCGGGAGCTTCGGGACTCCAAAAAGGGCAAGGTCAAAGAGCACGGTTCAGAATTTTCGAGACGAACGCAATGGGCTTAAATTGAAGACCAGAAGCCCAACAGGCTGGAAATGGGAGGGTCCCACGCGGCCTAAAGTACATGGCCGCGTGGGCCAGCTCGTTTCCACCTCGGAGCTCCGTGGCCGTCGATCTTTCGTCCACCGACTTCGTCTTGACCTAAAAACGCCTATAAAAAAGGTCCCTGGCGTTTCGCGAAAGGAGGCGGCGGAGAAACAGAAAACCACGAAACAGAGAGTCAGAAGGCTGCCGCCGGAGAAGATCGGAGGGGGGAAACGCCGCCGGAATCACCTCCGGAGGGCTCCACCCCCCTCCGGCGTGTTCATCATCAACATCTACAGCAAGATCATCTCCATCTCCCCACTGTAAACTCTTGGCAAACATGATGTATGATGCAATATACTATTCCCTTGATCTATTGTGTCTCCCATCTGTGTTTGAGAAGTGATTTGTTCATGGCACTTGTGAAATAGTTCGTTGATTGGTTGCATACAAGTGTTGTTATCTTTTATGATTGTCTTTATGTACAATATATGAGTGCACGCATATGTTGGGGAATGCATGTAAGGTGATCACCGTAGCGTAATGGATTGAGTAGGACATGTCGGAGTAGAGAGAAACCGGTGTCTGAGACTTGAAGTTACTTTATGGGGGATATATATGGGGGACCCTAGAACTTAAGGCTATGGTGGGACAATTATGTCTTAATAATTCTTGTGCTGCACATTTATTTGGCCATGAGATCCATCATAAGAGTTGTGTTATTGCTCATTTACTTGGCTACACCTATTTATGGCTCCCACCTAAAAGAAACAACTAAGACTGAAACATGTGCTTCACTAATTGTGACAACCACGCGAATGAAATAACAATTGCTAGAACATTTGCTCCCTTGAGATATTTGCTACTTGAGATATTTGATACTTGCTGCTTGAGAAACTTGCTTGAGAAAACTGCTGAGAGAAACTTGCTCTAAGAAACCTGTGTCTGAAACTTGCTTGAGAAACTTGCTACTAGATAAATCCATTCCACGTCACTTGCTTCCATTAGTTAGATCCTTTCATATTTATTGCTTTGCATAAAAGGCCATATAAGAGGGTTATAGGGCTTTAGAGAATAGATAGTTTACCTTCAGCTCCTCGTGGGTTCGACACTCAAATACTTATCGAATTGTGCTACAGTGATTCCTTGCTCTTGGGGATTATCAGATGCCGACCATCCACGGCAAGCAAAGCGAAGCCCAAGAACTTCTACTTCGGTGCAAGATAGCCAGTTCGGGCTACGCGCCACCGACACGTCCGTGCGTCTGCGCCATGGACGGTGGCTTTAGCTCTGCTAGGGCAATACGCTGGTACCGTCTTTTGGTGCTATGTGGCAATCCTTCCCGCCAGTGTCTTTGGGGGAAGAGGACAGGAGCACTATAAAACGGGTCATGCCCCTACCTTAGAAGGGATCCCATCTTCGATCCATCTACAAGCACATGTACTGTAACCGCTACAAGCAGTGCAATCCCAGACAAGCAGGAGTAGGGTTTTACACCATCACGGTGGCCTGAACCTGGGTAAACCGCTGTGTCTCCTTGCTGCGTGTGTGAGTTCACCGAGGTCGCCGAGGGTCTTTGCTGAAAGCATGTTTCAGTCCCTATGTTCGAACTCACTACCCCGTGGGTCATGTGGCACCCCTTCTGGCACAGCTTGTCAGAAGGGCGGTCGCCCCGTGCGCCAGCCCAAGATATCTGGCCGCACGTTACGACAATGCAACATAGCGGAAATCATTACACAATCAGGCACAAAGTGCTACAAAAGGGTTTACAAGGCCGTCGAGGCTTTACAAAAAATCAAGCCAAGCATGGCCCAACTCAGAGTTTTAACTGGCAGCGGAAGACATAAATGAGGCAACGGCTTGGAGCGGCTCCACTCCACAAGTATCTGGCTGGGCTACTGATCCTAGCACGCTTATGCTCCTTATCCTTGCTAAGGTGGAAGTTGAGTCCTCGCCAAAATCTGGCCACAATCACAAGGCCCGTGAGTACATTTGTATGCACTCAGCAAGAATCGCCCCTTACTACAAACAATCCAACAATCATGCAACAAGATATACATTGGAAATAAACTCCTAAACATGGCAAGTTGTAATCTAGATACATGACATAAAAGTAGCATGGCATTGACAACCAAACATGTCATAAGCAAGCAATGGGGGTATCACCAGTACAGAGTCCAAGCCAGGTGGGGTTGGATCGTGCACCGGCAATCATACTAAGGGCTTACCTGTGACGAGAAAACGGGTGTACCAAGTGGGTACCAAATAATACACAACATCACCTGTGATCACTACTAGGCCCACTGGCCTCATCATTTCACTCTGGGCACGCACGGTTGATGTGGGCTCTGGCCTAACTATAGGCTTCCCAACACATCACACCGCCATCCCTAAACTTGGTTCACAATCACATCTCAAGTAACATTCCCTGCATCAACTTATTGTTCATTTAGTGAAATCAGGTTGTTCACCTTTCTTTCAAACAGAACTTATGTTTAACCTCCTGACTCGACAAAGACAATAGTGTGACCGACACTGAACTGTTGTTCCATAACCTTGGAACTAGGCTAGACATCCAGATTTGACACTCTCGAGAGGTTGCAATACTTCACTCATCTAAGTGGATCATTAACAACCGGTACTTTAGGATCACATCCATAAGACAGTCTGATACACTCACTCAACCGTTCACGCCATCAAGACACTCCCTATATAGCCACCGACATAACTCTATGCCTTATGCAGAAGTGAATCCGGCACATCCCCAACCCATGAGCGACGCCTAGCTCTGGAACCTTCGCAAGACTAGCCCCGACCAACTATGGTAACCGACTAGACTTGCCAAAAAGGGTGGCATCAAAGGAGGCTCAATAGGATTACGTAGGTCAAGGCCCGCCCATGTGAGCGACAGTGGTAGTGCTTTCGATGTTCAGATTAGTGGCACTATGGACTGGCCCTATCGAAGTTGGAGGGGTGTTTCATTTAATCAAGTTTCATCATAACAAGTCCAAACAACAGAGGGTTAGTCCAGCACAACAATCACAATATCATAATAATATATATCAAACAACAAGACATTAGAGACATCATAATTCAAGCAATAGTTTGTTTGTATTAACTGCGTGACTATGGCGGTTCCTCCAGCCGGCGTCACCACAGATCAATTACGAATTATGGTTTAGTCGGTTTGCGTCGACCGGGTGACTATCGTGGCGATCCCGCCAACAAGCGCCACCACAGATCAACTAGTTGGTTAGCGTCGACCAGGTGACTATCGTGGCGATCCCGCCAACAAGCGCCACCACAGATCAACTACAAAATATAGCTTAGTTGGTTTGATCGGACGACTGTGGCGGTTCCTCCAGCCAGCGCCCTCGCAGATTAATTACAAAGTTGGTGAGGCATGTAGCCTCCAAACAATGAACCGAAAAGCAATCATAAGAAAGAAAGCATCCATTCCACTCGAGGATTAACCTGACGTGGTGTCAGCAATCTTGGCAAAAGAACCAAATGGAAAGTCAGCTCCCAAGCGTCGCAGTCCGGGTGGCTTACGCCAACCATATTTGACGGAGGGATAAGAAGCAAATAACTCTTTTGGCAAATGCCCCCAACTCCGAGGATCATAAGACGACATTCGTCCGCTCCTCACCTCGGCGAAGGAGAAGAGGCAAACAATCATAGGGACACATGTTTTATAGTTGTTTATTTAGAGGGTTCGACAAAGCCACGCAGGTACGAGGCGCACAGATAATTCACACATCATTCTAATGCATACATGGATGATGAATATGACATGGCAGGAGCAATAATCGAAGCAACATATTAAACAAGAATAACAACAGACATGCAATAATAAAACAGGGTACAGACAGAAAATATAACACTCGGTATGGCAATCAACAAATAAACAAACAACATTGAGGGACTGCTCATAGCAAGGGTTAGCGTGCCTCCGGAGAAGGATTCCAAATGGTTGGGAAAGTTTCGGACTCGCCGCGGGTCGGAATCCCGAAGAACGCCTAAACCACGAAACGACAAACGGGGCATTAAATAAAGGCTATGAAACTAAACAGCTCCAAAGGTAACAAAACTAGTCCCACTGGCTAAATCTCGTCGAGATACAAATTCAGGAATGTGAATCGACTAAAACGGAGCTACGGTTTAGGAGATACGAGCCTCCGAAGTTGCTCACCAGAAAAAAAAAAGACTGCTCGAAAAAAAACTGTTCGGGCTACTACTGCCGCGCTGCTGGGCCGTGCTGGGCCGAAACGGCCCGCTGCGTTGCTGGGGCAGCGGCCAGCTGGGCTGGGCTGGTGCTCGCTGCTGGGCTTCTGCTTGCTGGTAGAAATAAAATAGATCGATCGAATCGATCGTTGACTCTGCACACTCTGCTCGTCTTCATCGTCCGGCACGGGCAGCTCGGCGCTCGCCGGCACCGGCAGCTGGGAGGGGCAGGGCCGTGGCTAGCGGCGGGGAAGGAGCGGTGGTGGACGTCCGCGGCCAGGGGAGGCGGCGCTGTTGACGGGGATGAGGTCGACGTCCTCCCCGCGTGAGCGCGCACGGGAGAGCACGGGGAGGCGCCGCTGCCGGCGACGGGCGGTCTGGCGAGGCCGTCCAGGGACTGCGGCGAGGTCGCCGCCTCACCCCGCGCCCCGGGAAGAAGATGGGGCCGAGAGGGAGCGCCTCCGGGCGTCACCCGTGAGCTCGCGGAGCTCCGGCCTTGCGGCCATGGCGGGCGTGCACAGGATGGTGACTGCCGCGTCGCCGGCTGCTCGGACGGCTGGGGACGGCGGCGACGTCGTGGGGCTGTGCCGCGCCCGGGGAGGAGGGCTAGGCGGCAGGGGGGAGGTCGCGGGCGCGAGCACGCCCATACTGCCATGGCGGGAGGCCACGGGGTCGACGCCCACAAGCTCGGTGGGCACGGCCAGGGCGGACTGGGATTGAGGCTTCGGGTGCTGGGGAATTTTTTTGGATGATCCGAAGCTGGGGATTGGGTAGCTAGCAACTAGGGGAGAGAGGGAAGTGAGGTGAGTGAGAGAGAGGAGAGACTCGGGTCTCCTTTTAGATAGGCAGCGGGAGGGGAAAAAAACACGGGGAAGTGCCCTGTATTGTCGGTGGAGAAGATAAGAAGGGGAGCTGGTGCACAGGGAGGGCACGAGGTGCACTGCAGCACACGGATTAGGCACCGTCCACAGCAGTAATCGAGGTTTAGGGTCTAAGCAAAGCGCGCGTCCTGGACGCGACACGGGCGGCATCGTCGCGTTCCCGGTGACTCGGGGCTCCAAACGCAATGGGGTTTTCACCACTGCATGCCAAAATCAAAACTCTACAACTTCGGTGACTAAAGTTTTTGCAATTTCAAAAGTTGGTGCGACTAAAACTTTTGAAAAACAGTACGGGTCCAAATGGAAAAAGGTTGTTTGGAGAAGCAAAAGATTTTTGTTTTGATCAAGACCTTGCCCAGAGGTGTGGGCTCTCCTAGTGCTTGCATCTAGGTGTTCTCCTCCCACTACAAAAATCATTTGGCTTGGTTTTGAAAACATTTGGACTTTAGGGCAGAAACTTGAACCGAGAAAACGTCAAACATTTTCTTAACAAGGTATCCAATATTTTTTGCATAAAAGGGTTGCACACTGCCTAGGGATCATCTCTGAATTTTTGGTAGAATTTTTGGAGACATGCAAAGAGGGGTTCCTTTGGAATTTGCTAATAGACAAGAAAAGAACACTACAAAGGAAGTACCTCAAATATTGCTCAAATGAGGTTGGGACAGTGGAGTGAAAGGTTCAGGAGGTGGATTCATGCATCTCCCCAAAATTGTAGAATTTCTGGATGAGTGGAAGGTGTCTGGATAATTTTCGGATTGAAACTGACATAATAGGGAATATGAAAAATCTTTGGAATATTGCATGGGACTAGGAAATATTTTTCCGTGGAAGTGATCTCTATGTATGAGGGAACCATATGGTAGCTTGGTAGAATTTATTCCAAGCTAAGATTGCGGTGGAGGCTTTAGTAGGACAGGCAGAAGGGTTTTTGCAATATCCAGATGGAACCAAAGTTTAGCAGATAAAACAATATCCTGGAATTATGGTGGAGGTCGACAAAGATCGAGGTTTGTTGGGAATTTTCTGAGAGATCGAAACCAAGGTCAAATCAAAGACCAACGGGTTCGAAGAAAATATTTAGAAACCCGAAAAAGTTTTTCCGGCGTCCGAAAATAAATTTAAAATTCGGTCTAAATTTTCGGGGTGTTACAGGTCATTTCCACGACAATCCTCCAGTTTATTTACTTGTGAGATCTGAAAGGTCTTTGTAGGGCTAATGGTTCATAGTATCATCGGAAGTATAGACCATACTGTTGTTAAGTATTTGCATATTTAGTTATGACGAATTTGGCCGCTGAATTTTTATGTCTTCCTTTTTAGTGATATTTGTAAATTGTATCGAAGTCCATGTCATTTTATTTTATAGTTTTATAGATTGATTGTTGGGTTACTCTTCTGTTGTATGATGTTTAAACAGTGTTATTATGGTTTGCGTATCCATGCTGCAGGGGTCCTCATGGGTGTCTAGCGTTAATTGATTTCTTACTGCGCAAACGGATCACTTTCACTACCATTGACACGAGTAACGACAAGTTAGTGCTGGCACGCACTTTTAACGTCAAGATTCTAGAAGTTTACTACGTCGATATACAAGATATCTACAAGATTCCAGGGAATCCTAACAGGGCTGCAATGGGTGATTTAGCAGCCCGACTCATCGATGTCAAGTACAGTGATATGAAGAAAAATTTCAGGTTTGAGAATGGAACCGTTGACTGGAGGCAACATGAGTTGTGGAGTAAGGTGCCACTTCCGAAGATGCACCTTGAGTATGCAGCAAGAGATGCCTACGTCTCATACGAGATGTACCAAAGGATCACTGTTGTTAACGAGGGCCAGCGTCACATGCAAGGAAGAACCAGGGAAATGGTTTGTCCCATTTGTAAGGCGATCGTTGAATCATCGAGTTACAACAAGCGCAAGAAGAGAGATGAGGAGCGGTGAACATTGATTTAGTTTTAAGGGTACTTCTATATGGCATCTGGTTAAATGTTTCATCCCTTTTGCTTATTTTAGTTTCAGTGAATCATGTACATTATTCGGAGTCTAAGTTATTATCTTGGTCTAGGTGGTTTG
Source organism: Poa pratensis (assembly GCA_947311845.1). Taxonomy (NCBI): domain Eukaryota; kingdom Viridiplantae; phylum Streptophyta; class Magnoliopsida; order Poales; family Poaceae; genus Poa; species Poa pratensis. The sequence goes on from CAMZMU010000064.1 coordinate 53,187,063, forward strand.
GTGTGTGTTGGGTATGTTCGTACATGAGCCGGCTGACCATCCGTAAGTTGTGGAATTAAGCCGGCATGACGTCTGTAAGATGATGGGCCTTTCTTAAGGCAGGTATGCTGCTCTCTGGGTATAATCAGGTAGGGATGAATGACAAAACTTATGGTTTGGTTGCCGACCTGTTTGTGGTGTTGTGTGGATACTTTCTGCTTGATCGATATAGTCACCTTCGTCTTAATGCACTGCCTGACCATGCCGGTTCCCTGGAGTCGGCGTACCAACCGTCCCTGGTCTTCGATTTTAACTTAAGAACATATCCGATCATTGTTTGCTCCCCTAGGGCGTCATGCCTCGCTAGGTCGACGACGCGACGGTTTTTGTGACTGCCCAAACAGTGCAATGTATTTGACACATGTCACTAAAAGCATATCGACGTGGGAGTTTGGCTGAGGGTGGTGAAGCCGGAGGAGATATGGGAGGAAATTGATACCTTATGATTTTCCTGTCCGCCGTTCCATTGGTAGGAAACGTCTGTGTGCGTGCCAATTACCTCTGTTTTCTCAGAAGAGATATGCATGAGCCAGTGGTTCGCACCATGCCGACTCAATAACTAAACGCTCCACGCTGCCGACTCCACGCTGTTGACTCCAGATCTCCATATAAACACATCGTGTAAAAAACGTCATAAAAGTGAGTTACTATTTGTTTCGAGGTGTGTCTGACGTGTTTGGTTATGTAGCCACGTTCCAGGCGTCATGATGTTGATTTTTCCTTCCCTAGGTGCGTGCGGCGAGGGTCTATGTATAGCCCCATCGGTTTGACCAGTTGGTCTCGCCGGCACGCAACTGAGACAGCGGTTTAAAGACAGATGGAGAAGATGCATTTGACCGGCGATGCGTCGTCACAACCCTGCTGATGTCATGTCGGCGTCTGACGTGCGGCATGGACCTTCCGTGGAAACAGTGTGATCGTGATGTTTAAATAAATTGTTTTCGTCCTCGTACAATCAGGGGGTACGTGACATCACCGATCGGTCATCGCGGGATTGTCGATAGGTGTTTGTAGGTCGGCTCACTTATCCGATCCATGAGTATACGTGTAGAAAGTTTGACCGTCCGATCCATGGACACCGCCAGACGTCGTCTCAGTTCCTTGAGTTTTCTGGTTGTCTGATACACGTCTCTGTTCGTCTTGCCGTGCCTATATATCATGTCGGCTTCCCAAGTCGGCACGACTAGCTATTTAATGCATTGACCGACGCGCGCAATGGTACGCACTAAGTCGCGGCAATTAAAACGGACATACCATTCCGTCACGTCATACAGTGTCGCCGCTTCTCTTACCCTTATTCTCTTTCCTCGTCTGACACTGGCGTAACGTCTCCCTCATTAACTTTTTGGCCCGGTAAGTACACGTCTATGTGTAGGTGCAGTAGCGAGCGGTTCGGTTAGTTTCTCGATTTAGATGTGTGACTGTTTGTGCGGGTGGTGGGTTAATTCCTCGTCTTCTCCATACTCTTCTTCTCCACTCCGAGATCTGTTTTCTTTGCCGTCTGGTGACATTGGCACTTCTTCGGCAGCGATCATGTCTGCCCCACCAATGACATCTTCTGCTTCAAAGAAGTCGAAGCTCTTGACGGGATCCGGGTATTTGTTTCAGCGTTTCTTCACTGCTATCGTTTTCAACGTTCTTTATTCACACGTCCCACCTTGCTTTTCATGGTCGGCGATCACAATGCTGCTGCCCTTGGATCCACTTCGGCTGCTGAGCAAACGGCGGCGGAGCTTCGGATTCTCAACGACCTCAGGGATCAGATCGCGTGTCGGGACAGGCGTATGGCCGAGGTTCTCCTAGAATCTATCGTGAATGTCGACCGGGCGAAAGCTGCTTATATTCGTTCGGCGACGAAGGAGCAGATGGTATTGAAGATCATGGAGAACTGGATACTGAGAGGATGCGCAACATCGATCTGACGAAGCTAGCCGACTCTCTCCGAGACAAGATTGAAGTGCAATGCCAGGAAGCTCGTCGCATCCGCGAGGAGATCGAAGTATTGGCCATCGAAGCAGGGAAGCCCCGTCCATGAGCGCCATCGGTTTAAGTTTAGTTTGGTCCTGTGTTATACTCTATTTCTAGCGTTTATGTTATTATATTTTAGTTTATGTACTATGTGTACCGGCGTTTTTTTCTATCACTTATGTACGTGGCAACACACGCGCGTGTCAACGTAACCGTTGCAGAACGTGTGTGTGCGCAGTTGTGAATGGGTGGCCAGGTGGGACAGTTCCTGCTGTGGCGATGGGTTAATTATTCCTTTTCTCCCTTCGGTTTTCCGTCTCCCTCTTTAAGTCTATTTAGTTATCTTCTCCTGTCGCTCTTCCCTATCATCACGAAACCGCTTCTCTGTTTCTCGGCACTGACCATGTCCTTCGCGGAAGGATCTGCCACCGCGAAGAAGAGGAAGGGCACCGAAGGATCTCTTTCGATTGCCAGGTATTTGTTTATCGAAAGATATGCTGTGATGCGGCTTCGGTTTAATCTTTTTTCTTCTTTTCAGTTGCTTTTTAGTTCTCTTCGATTTATTTAAAGTGCTTCATGCATCTTCATACCTAACAATCACAGGGCTAATGAATCCACGTCGCGCGAGAGGAAGCCCTTGGGTATGTGTTCATCGAATCGTTCGGTGCCATTTGGTAGGCCAGGACGACCGGCTGGAGCAGATTCGCGAGCAGTGTGCCAAGAACTCGGCTAGGGCGAAAGTGGCCGAGCTCGAGTTGTTGGAGAATGAAATGAAGGCGTCGATAGCCAGCGCTGAGTTGAATTCGATCTTGATGCACAACAAGGGCTTGCTGACGACCATTGAAATCCTCAAAGAAAGGATCGAGGGGCTAGGTGAGGCCGAGGCTCTTCTCCGCGAGGAACTCGAGCTGGCCAAGCAAGGTAAGTTCCTTCCGTGAAGCCTTTCAGGGCCATCGTCTTAGGTTCCGTTGTGTATTTGTTTATTTTTATTGATGGTGGCTCCGATTCGCTGAAATCATTTTGGAGTACCCAGGATCTCGGGTTTGCGTTTGTATGAAAGTTATGGTTCGTCTGGCGTGTCGTTCCTACTTGAGGACTCGGTGTTTGCTATTTAGGCTAGCGACGGTGTAGTCCAAACATCGAGTCGGCGTGTTGTTAAACCAGGGTGTTATTATGGTGCCTTCTCGAGGGTGTTATTATGGTGCCTTCTCGAGGGGTTGTCTTGATGATTTTGGTTCCTTCACGAGGTATGCGGCGATGGTCGGCGTATAGTCTTATCAGTCTGACGAATGGATTTGCTGGCACGCCGCTAGGGCAGCGGTTTACAGACAGAGGTAAAATAAATCCATTCGGTCGGTAGGACGCGTCGGTGTTTGCATTATGTCTATTATTTATCTAATTTGATCTTCGATCTTACATATGGTTATAATTATTTTTACCCGTTGATTATTAGCATCGTGTATGGCGTAGTGTCAAACATGGTTCGGTGGGTCGTGCGCCAAGGCGCACCCAAATCTAGTTCTATATCATACAATCGGGACCTTGGGGCCGAGCTAGCAGCTGCACGCATTTCCTTCTGCCATGAACGAATCAGAAATTATTCATGAAACCTTGCTTTTTGGTATTGATGGTTATGAATGATATCACTTGCCTCGGCATGAACGATGGTGACCCTACCTTATTGTTCTGCCTGGCTGGTCTCAGGTTGGATCTTCCGCTTACTCATGGTTGGTTGGTTGGATTCCGTCTAGCTCAAACTAGAAGCAAGAATTACTTTGAGATTCCTCGTGAAAATCTCTTATAGCTTGTTTAGCACTCATCATTTTATTTTATTTGTCAAGTAAAATAAGTTGGTTAGTGATAGTAATTGACATAACATAAACTAATTGCTGTCCAGTTCCATGACAACCAAACATGTTGGGTATGGAATCACGGATGAATATTCCATTATTCCGACTCCAAATGATGGCTACGAAATAACCTCTTACAACAAAACTCATGTAAATTACGTCGTGTCGCTTGTTTTGTTTATCCATGACCATGCGTACTACCGATAATTAATGGTGTTTTCTCAGTGAAATCCATGTGGTAAACGAAATGGTATTTTTTACTATCTCAATACACGTCATGTCGGTATCTTAATCTAGTAGTATCATACTAGTATGGAGATACGGCCTTCAACAAGTCTTGCGAACACCGGTGAGTATTGTAGCATGTTGATATCATTGTGATATTCGTTCATACCAGAAAAAAGTGCCAAATCCACAAATCCTTATCTCCCATAGTTTCTAGTACCTACACTCTCCAATATTATCTTTGTAAATTCCTTGCCAGATGAACATATAATTCTTCCATGTGCAATGCATGAAATAGATGTTTCCAATCATCCCAGGAAATGCTCTAGTTGTGTTTTGTGTCACGAGCCGAGAGCAATATCAGCTTCATTTGATTGTCTCAAATACGTTGACCCAAACACTGTAACCACCGCCCTGCAAAAGCGATTCATGATCTTGATGTGTGTGGACTCACCATGCGTAGTAGTCATCCACTATATCTACAGGAGTCCATATGCAAGACATCTCGACGTACGTAGTGGTGCATTTGGAATAGAGGAGAAACCAACCAGATCGATGCAGTCTTCCTTCCACTTGAAGTATTCATCATACTCCCGTGCGCCCATGACAATCCCCATGAAGAGATATTTGTTCATCCTAAAGCGCTGCGGAAATTCTTTCGACCCATGTGTTGCGTCGTCGGGGAGTAGTCATCAAACAACGTCACATGACGCTCCATCCGTTTGCGATCGTTGTTCTTCCTCTTCCCTGGCTTTGAACCTCCAATCTGAGGAGTGATACTGATATCGCCTAGCAAACCAATGAGGCAAGTGATGATTGCCAAATGCTCATCAAGCTCGGTGGTTGCCGTGGCATGGACGGTGAGCATTGCGCCGACCATCTCCATTCGTCGTCGCTATCCATCTATTAAATTAGTTGGTTAAACAACCACTATGTAATTTTAACTAAGCAAAAAATCTAGAAAATACCGACATTCTCAATGCGATGAACACCTTGCGGACGAGGTGGTCCTGGAGGCGTAGAGGGCAACCAAATATGTTGGCCTGAATGAGAAGAGACAATGGCGAAAGAGACATGGAGAGCGGGGGAGGACTCCGGCGAGGGTAGCGCGGGGTGGAGCAGCGTCGAAAACGGCAGCAAAGCCAACGATTGAGTGGAGGCAAGGGAAAAGTTCAGCATACAACGGTATGAACGGTGGGGAAAAAATGGTTCAGTCGCTGCCGCGTGATACCCACCGGTCAGTATCTGCCACATTGAAAGCACGATGAAGAGCCTTTTCGTGCCGGCGCTCAATAAGATGACCTTAGCTGACCGCAGTGAGTGACTCGGCACTGGAAAGCTGCCGCTATCGTTTTATGGTCAATAGAGGCGGTGATGTGAATTTGGGCGAACCACGCTATCTACCGCGTTGGATGGAGATCTGACCGGAGTTCGCTTTGGATCTGAAGTGAAGAAGGACGAGCAAACGATAAAACACGTCATTACGTACACAGGACATTTTAAGGAGACATGGCATGCATGATGCATGCTGCCATAGTATTTAGATTCCTGTAGATTTTCTGCGGACGAAGACAACGGCATCTTATGGTTCTCTATGTATATATGCGCGCTCTCCGAAAGAAAATACACGTTTTGTCACGTGATTACGTTCTAAAATATGCGAGTTGAAGTCAGATAGTATACCAAGCTGTCGCATGACGCATGGTGCAAGTCATAGGTTAAAAAAAATGCAACTTTGTGTCTTTGTTCTGTGAACATTACCTAGAATTGGATACCTGGGAGAATTGAGCAAATTGCAGAAACCACCAACTATTGATGTTGTCAATGCACAAATTACTCACTTCACTGTAACATGTTACATAGGTCTAAATCTCAGATTAAACTGATTAAAAACAGATATTACGACTGGGCCAACGAGGTAGTGATGGCATGGCATTGCATGTTCACGTGTATTTTCTAAAAAAATCATAGTTTTTATCAAATATTAAAAATAGGTCACGAAACTTTCAAACGATTAGCATAAATTATTTCGAATCTTTCCAAATTAGTCAGTTTATATTGTTTTAATTACTTTTTTTTATATATATTTTTGAATAGGTTGTAAATTTTACAAAAGTTTTGTCGAATCTCAACAAAAGTAACAAAACTTTCAAACGAACGCCAATTTTTAACACCTTTTTAGATTAGTTAATGTATATCGTTAGATATGTGATTAACCAGTTTAATCTGATATTTGGACCGATGTGCAACCTATTACACATTTATGATTTATTTACGCTAATAGGTGGTGCCGTGGTAGTTTGTGAAAAAACATGCAAAATGAGTCGCTTGCGCAACAAGAACAATAATAACAATAGTTTGTGATTTATACAATTTACTGGATTATTATTAGACTCCAAGTTGTATGTGGACTCTAAAGTCCTACGACTTTAGTTAGTCTGCATTCATCGCAAACAAACAAAAGAAAAAGTCTGCATTTGGAAGCGTTGAATCATCAGAGATAGACAGGCCTAGATGAAGTTTGGTGCAGCCATCATTAACGCTGTCAGATCAGCTAGAACCGCCGCCTAATTCGATCTGCCTCAGGGCCAAAAAATCACAACCACTTGCTGCTCGGAAAGAGACCGACGGACGACCGACGGCAGAATCTTTGCTGATGGTGGCTGACGACCGACGGCAGCTTATCATCTGACCAACCAACAACCTACTGTTCTGTTCATGAGTATAGCTTTTAGTCCCTTTATTTTTCTTAAAAATTGTGAAAGAGAGAAAAGGGTAAAGTTAATTTTAAAAAACTGACAGTTGGTGAAACATCTTTATTCGGAGGTTAACATTGATGAAGCATGACTCGGAAACCAATTCACTTATTCGAACAAATTGCTTTGAGATGAGACAAGATTCATTTGAGAAAATACACTTCGCTTCCCAAATGCATATGCTCTCTTTATCTAAAAAACACATTTGAAAATGTTAAAAAATTCTGATTTTTACGCGTGTACATCTTTCAATTCTGTATGCGTACATACAATTTTGTAAAAAACCGAGATTTTTTTTGCCATGCAGAAAAAGACAAAAAAATGTCTCGTGAAAAACCTTATTTTAGCACACAAAAAAGTTGGTTTTTCTTTAAATGACTTTGTCCACGCGTAGGTTATTGAGATGTACGTGACAGTTGTTTTTTTTTTGGATTTTTTTTACATTTTAATTTTTTTCTACATTTAGAAAACTTTGAAATAAAAGGATTAAGATGATTTATTAGGCTAATCATAGATTAAAAGCATGCATATGTTGTTAGTCTATGTTAGTACTCCATAGTGTCCCTAAATAGTTTTGGGTGTTTAATGACAACACAATCATGATCTCACCGTGTGCTTGAAGTTATAGGTAAATGTCATGAATGGCACATGATGGTGATTGCCACCTCAAAAGTGAAAAGAGAGAAGAAAGTCGGGAGTTTCCATTTACTTGAGTCGTAAAAAATTTGTACTTTCAAGAGTGGTTGCACTTTGAAAGGTTTGGGTAAAATCAAATAACCTACACAAAACACCAGATGCAGCCACCATCCTTCTCTTTTTGTTCAACTGAGAGGACCTCATTTCTTGTTGTTGTGCAATTCCAGGATGTAAGTTTTGGTGGCTAGACATCAGAAGTTCAATTGTGTAAACACCAGATTCCGGTGTGCAACTTCTGGTAGGGAGTTCCCGACCACCACTTTGAGTTCTGCCAGATGGTGCAATTCTATTTTGCAGTCGGGAACTTGGTCCGGAAGTTGCCCAAACTTCCGGTCAGACTGGAACTTCCGGCCCGCTTAGTCTGAAACTTTCGGTTACTATTGCAGGTTTGGAATGTTCTAAAGGGTTAGATGTGGACTGTCGAGCGTCCAAGCTGTGCACTCCATAGTGGCTTGGGAGCATCCACGGTGTGGGTTTACCGAGGCAAGGTTTGGAGATCATATATCGAAGATCTGCCACTAGTGATCGGGCCAAACGGGTGATGCTTGCGTCAACGGACAATAGTGCTTTGTTCACGAGCGGAATGCTCATACCTAAGTGGGTGATACTCGCGGGTTAGCCAGCGCTGCTGATGGACCAGGTGATGCTCGCATCAACGAAGAATAGTGATTGGTTCACGAGCGTAATGATCATACTTAAGTGGGTGATACTTGCGGGTTAGCCAGCGCTGCTGATGGACCAGGTGCATGCGTGCATAGCCTCTCCAAAGGAAGGCGTGAAGTTGGTTTAAAAAATCCAAACTCCGGGGAAACATATTAGATGTCTTCGAGTAGGTGTTCTGACAGTTGCGGTTCAATGCTACTACACAAATGAAATGGTGGGAGGCGACCGACCACACGGTGGACGGCGCCAATGAAGCCTCCCGTCATTGGCGGGCTACCACCGCGGTGACATGGCAGCGGCATCGGCTTTTGCAAGGCGAAGGAAGAGACACGTTCGCCGCTGCGGTGGAGTTTTTGTGTGTGTGTGTGGGGGGGGGGGGGGGGGGCATCGTCATCCGCGAAGTTCAGACGGGACGATGCACGCCACGAGGTGGCATCGTCATCCATGAGGTGACAACACGACGTTCCCCACCGCTTGGCTGCCTCTACCTGCGCCGGCTGAATATGAAATTAATGGAGGATCCGCGCTCGCTGCCGCGACAGGAGTCGTCGCCTTAGTGGCATTTCCCCTCACCATTGTGGGACGACGCCGACCGCGACACTCCCAGCCTCCAAAAGGCCCTATTGGCATCGACCACCAAGTTCGAGGCCGAGACCCCCGGCCTAATGAACGTCATTGTTACGACGACACAAGAGGCCGCCTCTCGTCCTTCGCAGACGCCTCGAGATGCCTGCTCCTCCTCCAACTACACCTCCTCCTCCGCCGTCGTCGACCGACAATGACTTCGACCGCAGCGCCTGAAGGAGATATGCCCTAGAGGAAAATAATAAGTGTATTATTGGTATATCTCATATATTTTCATAATTAGTTTCGTGCCATGCTATAACTGTGTCAACCGTAAACGTTGATGCACGTGTGGTATTGTAAACAAACCAGGTCAGGTTTCCTGATCATGGACATTTATGTCAATTGATAATGGAGTCATATCATTAGATGAATGATGCGATGGACACACACCCAATATATGTATCGCAATGTGATCTAGTCACGATATTCAGCATTGCGATAACACGAAAAACGTAGTACCCGAATCTTCGACCGTGAGATCATATTCACACTAAACGTTTGCTCTAACTAGGAAATAAAACTAGAGTAACAATACGGGTATGAGAGATAGCTTTGCGAGATAATAAATAACAAGAAAGTAAATGTTAGTTGCTGCAGCAATAAAGTATACTAAAGAACCATAAACTAACAGTACCATGAGTGTGGAAAAGTGGTGGAAAGTGTGATGGAATTGTCTAAGATTAATTAGTGAATATAGTTGGTTCATTGTCTTCGATGCAGTTTTCCATGTGGGAGAGGCCAAATATACATGCACTCAACTACTTGTGATTACACATACTATATGATTGGATTGTTAGCAAGCTACCGCAAATACTAACAATTCATTAAGGTTTCCCCAACCATAGCATTAAGTTAATGGTCCTCTTACTCCCATACGTGCAACATTCCGGTTCGAGTCCTTAGGTTTCTGTCACTCCGGCAGAACTACCCCCTTCCTTTACACAGACTACAAACCTATGATGTTGATCCATGCGCGCACAAATATAATGGACACCAACATACAACTCTAATGAACCAAAGACATTCAACATAGCAATCCAAAGACAAAGAAACTACACAAACATGATATAGATCATACGAGCATCAAACACCATGTTTACATAGAGCGGTACAGAGGTGTGTGGGAGAATGAACCACTGTATACAAGGAGGAATTGGCGGTGGAGATGGCGGTGAAGATGGCGAAGGGGGCAGTGAGGAGCGCAGGGCGGCGCCGGCGGTGGCGCGGGAACTCCGCCGGCCGCCGGCATGGAGGGGATGCGCCGTCCCTTAGCCCCCTTCCTTCGTGGCTTCTTGGGAGTCCTCCCCCATGGAGATGAGATCCATGGGGGAGGCAAAAACGTGGCTTTGGTGGCTGGAAATTCGTGTGTATGAGGTGTTTCCCATGACCTAGGTTTTCTCTCTTTATATAGTCTCTCGGATTTCCGTCATCCCATCTAGGGTTTCGGTGGGACGGCGATATCTGGAGCGTTCGGACTCCGATTGGGCCGAATTTTAAGTCCAGATCGTTCGGCGGAAAATTACCTGAGACTTTCGTGACTAGACGTTTTACATTTGACGTCGTCCTCTGTCCGTAACGTGATCATCTCCGAAAAATGTTTCCAGACAGATTTCAGGAAAGTCCCAATTCGACTCCAACAAGGTTTCCTCTTGTATTTTTGATAATTTCTACACATCAAACTGTAAAACAAAAACATTGTGTACTTTTGCAACTATTAATAGGTTAGTCCAAATAAATCATAAACTTAATATAAAAACAAGTGCCAAAGGCATAATATTAGCATGAAACAATAAAAAATTATAGATACGTTTTGGACGTATCAACATCCCCAAGCTTAATTCCTGCTCGTCCTCGAGTAGGTAAATGATAACAAAATAATTTTTGATTGTAAATGTTATGATCAGTTCTTTAACAATTGCATGACAAATGATGTATGGATAATGAAACTTAGCAATTATGTTACCTAATGAAAAGATATCAACGAACTAAGAGTTCATAATATGAGACTTATAAACATCAACAAGATTGTAAAGATCATAATAAAGCATGGCAGAGTGGTATCTCGCTTGCCCTTTATTGTGGAGCAAAACATAAATGCTAGAGCACCTCTGAAGTTTAAGTGGAGACTAGAAATAAAGATATCAAGGATAGAAACATCATAGTCATGCCACAATTAATAATATTCTGGGACAAACACATTACACTAAGAATGACAACTATGCTCTCAAAGTAGTGCTCAAAAAAAGGATGGTGGCTCAACATAAAAATAAAAGATAGGCCCTTCGCAGAGGGAAGCAGAGATTAACATGTGCTAGAACTTTTTATTTTTTTAAACAGAAGCAAAATTGTTTTGAGAGGTGGTTATTCTTGTCAACGAATGGCAATAGAGTTCTTGATATCTTCCATGTCAAACAAGTTTTAGAGCGATTCCGAGATGTTTATACTTTGCACTTATAATATGCGCACATTATATAGATTGACACTCCTCCCCACCATTGCTTACACAAACCATGGCTAACCGAATCATCGGGTGCCTGCCAACAATCACATACCATGGAGGAGTGTCTATTTTTATTTTTATTTTATAATGGTCTAACCAGCTCTTTGCAATATTATAGACGAGCAGATGAAGCATGCAAGTCTGGGAAAACTTTATTTGACATGGAAGATAACAAACGCAACTACTACTTCCTCATGAGCTAAAAACAATGGCGCAAAATAAGAAGTATTTTGAAGGTTTTAAAGGTAGCACATGAAAATATACTTGGAATGGCTTACAAATACCATGCATAGGAATTTATAGTGGACTCTCATGGATAAACTGGGTTAAAGGATTTTGGATGCACGAGCAGCATTCCCACTCAGTACAAGTGGAGGTTAGCAATAGACTAGGAAGCGACAACTAAGAGAGCATAACTATCATAATCATGTTTGCGACAAAATAATATTAACCAAAGCATGAGAAATGACATTACCATTTTGAGTCACAAAAGTTCATAGAGGCTTGATAGACTTTTCTTTGTAGTCATACACAAGTGTAAGCATGCGCCAAGTCAATCCAAATAAATTCTTCAGAGGAGGATACTACAATACCATACCATCTTATGAACAGGACAATGCATGTTAACATCAAAATAACATAATATACACTATTAGCAAGTTGAGACTAACCATAAGAAAACATAAACTACTAAATATTATGCACACATCATTTTTAAGTTTCATCAAATAGTCCAGCAACTAAGTAAATAAAAGATATGATAATCACCTCATTAATGTAACCGGTGTTTTGATGCTAAAACAAATAAATAATAAGATACAGACGCTCTAAGTTTATTCAAGTTTCTATGTTGCTCGAAAAACAAAGTTTAAAGGTTTGCAAACCTAGGGGCTGTTGATGAAGAGGGATGCGGAGACATCCCCAAGCTTATGCTTTGACCATTCTTCAATATTTCTCAGTTTGGTGTTCCTTCATTCTCTGTGAAAAAACTTCAACAAAAATACTTTCCCATTCTTTTCTGCGGTTAGACATTAGTGCAATAGATAATATTTCCAAAGTGCTGCTATTAAACCAAATCAAAATTTGTTTTTAAGTTACAGAAATGTTACTTAAGTGAACAACTTCTAAATAAAAGGTAAGACCCAAAAAGAATCAAATGAAAAGGCAAAGAGGCCACTCTTGCAACAAAAGTCAGAATCTGTCCAGAAAAACAGCAGCTGGAAAACTTAATTTTTAGGTGCACTTAAACATGTCAGAAATTTTAGCAAATTTTTGTGCATGCATAGGATTAGGTGATATATAATCTGTAAAATTTACATGATTTTTTAGAGTTTCCAGTAAAATATGAAAAATCGTACAGTGAGCAGCAGATGCTGAAAACAGAAAAACCATTTTTGAATATGTATCAACTAAAACCAAATGGGTAAAACTTGGTACTTTATTTTTGAAAAACTAAAAGACCAGAGAGTAAACAAGACCTAAAATTTCTAGCTACAGCAAGGAAAACTCTAAATAAAAATCAAAAGTAAAAACCTTATAGAATACAAAGAAAGAACCAAATAAAGAAGCAAAAGAAAAGAAAATCTTTTTGTTGTTTTGAGTTTATAAGTGAAAGCAAAAGAAGAAGCAATAAAAACAAAATAAAGAACCAAATAAAACCGAATAAGAGAAAACCAAAACTAATAGAAACAAATTATAATACAAGTTAAGACAATACATATCATGTGGACGAGTAATAAAGATCATAAACGAGACAACCTGATATTTATTGATGAATAAGGGGATGCCCGAGAGGCATCCCCAAGCTTAAATGATTGAATATTCTTGAATATGTTCTTGGGGTGCACCTACACATCCCAAGCTTGAGCTCTTGTGTCTTCTTATTCATCTCGTATAACCATATTGATTAGATCTTACAAACTATATCCACATAAAACTTCATAAAAACAGTTAGTAGGGTTAGTACTCATTAAATAAAATCCACTCATGTTCAAGTATTGGCAAGTTTCATAAAATTTATTAAACATTAGCCACTGTATACTAGCCAATTTATAACTTTTATCGATCAAATAAAGATTATAAACATTGAGTATAAGCACAATACTAAATAAACACAACAATCTGCCAAAACTGAACAGTCTGTAAAGATGACACTCAACGAGATAGTTACGTAGCTCAAATGAAAAAACTCAAAACTAATGAAACAGAGATAATAAGCTCAGGTTTAAGCACAAGAATTTTCAGATCAAAATACTATCCTGAGATTTATCACGATTTTATTTACAGAGAAGCACAGAAAATCTGTTAAAACTGGACAGTCAGTGAAGATCGAATTTTTCGGGACAACTACGTAACTCAAATCAGAAAAGTCAAAACTAATAAAAGAAAGATAATAAGCAGTACTTTGCACTCAAGACATTTCAGATCAAGATAACGTTCTGATGATTTTGAACATTTTTTACGGTGGAGCACACAAAATCTGTTTCTGGACAGCAAAGTAAAACTATCAACTTTTAATTAATTAGAGATTATTATTAGCACTTATTTTTATGTACAGAGATATATACACAATATTTACATGTTTTTAGCTGAGAAGCTTCCATGAAAAGATTTGCTTTGATTTCATAGGCATGAACACAAGTGTTCAAGGTCGACCCCCACTTAACCATTACTTATCTTTCCAATCACTCTCTTTTTGAAAACGTTTTTAGATAACAAGTACAACTAATTGTTTTTATAATTCGCATTCCCTATCCATACTAAGATAGAAAATAACTTAAAACTGAAAGTAAAAATTACTTAGAGATAAAACAAACAAGTGCACACAAGAATATTCACCCCACGCTATTGCTCCCCGGCAACGGCGCCAGAAAAGGTCTTGATAACCCACAAGTATAGGGGATCGTGTGTAGCCTTTTCGATAAGTAAGAGTGTCAAACCCAACGAGAGCTAAAGGTAGGATAAGTATTCTCTCAAGTTCTATCAACCACTGATACAACTGTACGCACAACAAACGTTTGCTCTAACTAGGAAATAAAAGTAGAGCAACAATACGGGTATGAGAGATAGCTTTGCGAGATAATAAATAACAAGAAAGTAAATGTTAGTTGCTGCAGCAATAAAGTATACTAAATAACCATAAACTAACAGTACCATGAGTGTGGAAAAGTGGTGGAAAGTGTGATGAAATTGTCTAAGATTAATTAGTGAAGATAGTTGGTTCATTGTCTTCGATGCAGTTTTCCATGTGGGAGAGGCCAAATATACATGCACTCAACTACTTGTGATTACACATACTATATGATTGGATTGTTAGAAAGCTACCGCAAATACTAACAATTCATTAAGGTTTTCCCAATCATAGCATTAAGTTAATGGTCCTCTTACTCCCAAACATGCAACATTCTGGTTCGAGTCCTTAGATTTCTGTCACTTCGGCAGAACTACCCCCTTCCTTTACACATACTACAAACCCTATGATGTTGATCCATGCGCGCACAAATATAATGGACACCAAAGGACTATACCATATCAACATACAACTCTAATGAACCAAGGACATTCAACATAGCAATCCAAAGACAAAGAAACTACACAAACATGACAGAGATCATACGATAATACTTTATAGCATCAAACACCATGTTTACATAGAGCGGTACAAAGGTGTGTGGGAGAATGAACCACTGTATACAAGGAGGAATTGGCGGTGGAGATGGCGGTGAAGACGGCGAAGGGGGCAGCGAGGAGCCTCCGCCGGCGCCGCCGGCATGGAGGGGATGCGCCGCCCCTTAGCCCCCTTCCTTCATGGCTTCTTGGGAGCCCTCCCCCATGGAGATGAGATCCATGGGGAGGCAAAAAAGTGGCTTTGGTGGCTGGAAATTCGTGCGTATGAGGTGTTGCCCGCGACCTAGGTTTTCTCCCTTTATATGTCTCTCGGATTTCCGTCATCCCATCTAGGGTTTCGGTGAGACGGCGATATATGGAGCGTCCGGACTCCGATTGGGCCGAAGTTTAAGTCCAGATCGTTTGGGGGAAAATTCCCTGCAACTTTCGCGACTAGACTTTTTCCATTTGACGTCGTCCTCTGCCCGTAACGTGACCATCTCCGAAAAATGTTTCTAGACAGATTTCAGGAAAGTCCCAATTCGACTCCAACAAGATTTCCTCTTGTATTTTTGATAATTTCTACACATCAAAGTGTAAAACAATAACATTGTGCACTTTTGCAACTATTAATAGGTTAGTCCAAATAAATCATAAACTTAATATAAAAACAAGTGCCAAAGGCATAATATTAGCATGAAACAATCAAAAATTATAGATACATTTTGGACGTATCAATACCGGAGATCGAGTCTCGGATAAACTAAGTATCGCATGACAAAGGGAGTGGGACTTGACGTTTAAGGTTCAAGCGAGAAAGATATTCGTGGACACGCACAGGGACTATCATGGTTTCCAGATCCCACTGTTAGTCATTGATCGGAGAGATGTCTCGATCATGTCTGGAGTGATCCAGAACCGTAGGGTGACACACTTAAGAGTAGACGACGGTTATGTTTGATTTGGCACCGAAGAGAAAAAAGAGAAGACACCAGAATCGTTCCGGGACATATCCGATGAAGATCGGAGGGCAACAAAAGATGTTTCAGAGCAAAAATAAATAAGATAATACGTATTTATTATTAATTAAAGTAATTAATTAATAAATATATATTTATTTTATTTTTAAAGGCAACCCACCTTAAATGGGTCATCTCCCGGAAGAGAAGGCCCAAATGGGAGGAGCCGCACCCCATAGGAGGGGAGGGAGCCGGCCGGCCCACCTAGGGCCAGCGCACCACCAAAGGGGGCGGGCTGGTGTGGGGTTTAGTCCCACACCGCCCGGCCACCGAGGTGGCAGCCCTCCTCCACCTATATAAGGGGGTGCCCCATGCCTTGAAATGCACCCAATTCTCTCTCACCTTTGGACGTGACTCCGCAATTGGAGTTGCGCATAAGTTGAGGTTTTCTCCACCATACGCACACCGCCATGCTGTCGGTTCTTCGGTCCAAATCTCCAACTTCCGCAGCTTCGCTGAACCGTAGTCTGAGAGTCGTCGTCTACACCATACGTGTGTAGAGCTACGAGGTGCTGCAGTTGCAACACATGTCGCCAAGTACGACTACACGACCTTGAGGTCGGCATCGCCGTACGTCTTCATCATGCGTCGTCATCGAAACAGATCTTTTGATCGTCGACGCGTACGGTCTTCAAAGGTATGAACACCGTTCCCTCCGTTACTTTATATCTGGCTAGTAATAGATCTAAACTATTACTATTAGAGGCGTCGCCCAGTGAAAATGCTATTAGAGGCATATACTTTCGACTACTCCCTTATCTTGCAAATAAGGTCATAAAATAGATTGTATTTATACATATTTTAGTGCTAGATAATCATTTTAGTGACATCTTTTTCGAACGGAGCAAGCAGTTGACACGAAATACTCGCTAAAGCAAATAGTTGTACATATCGCAAGTAGAGCACCCTTGTTTAACACGTGTGTCACATCCGGGCAGCTGTCTTTGTTCGGTCCGGAGGAGAAAACAAAGCGAATGCTCCAATTGAATACGACCGGCTGAACTGGACGACAGACTGGAGTCACACCAGATGGTAGCAAGCAAGCAGTCACGCTGAACTGGAACGCAGCCGTGCCATTCGTGATGGACACCGTGGCAACCGCGAGCAGGTCACATGGGCTCTATGATTCTGCTTTTCTGGGTTCCCGTATTGATCGACCAATGACCAAATTATCACCAAAACAAATTGCGCCGCACCCGATGAAGCAAATCCAAACATTCCTACTACTCCTTGACCAAGGGGGCGCGAGAAATGTGGTGTCGTGGACAGATGGATCGAGTGATTCTCGGAGATCCCAAGAAAGCTCATTGGAGAGCCCAACACAACAAGACATTGCTGCTCCTAAGAAAGAGATATAGCTGTTTTTTATTACATTTGGCAGGGAAACACAGAGGGAGATGTAGATTAACCTGGCGCTTTGGAATGCAAATGCTTCGTGTGAGAACAAAGCTACAACTGCACAATGTTATTATTCTGCACGTTATGTGGTCATAAGGAATTTTGTACTACCTTACTACCTCTATCTATTTAGAAAGGTGTGTTTTGACATTTCTAGATCAGCATTTTGACCAACAGTTTTGGTCAGTGTTTGACCAACAGCTTAAGTTAAATTCAGATCTCCCGCAAAAATCACAAAATTCAGATCCCCCAACCAAAGTAGTCAGATCTCGATTATGACGCAGTTAAATTCGCTCAAGAAAAGCGAGCACGCGCCATTATCGCGCAAGTAATCAAACCACTGAAATCTCTCCTACTGTTTTTTTCCTTGTTCGCTGGGACCTACCTCCTCCTACTGCGCCGAGGCGGCCTTTTCTCTTGGCAACTGCACTACACACCGCAGCAAGCATCCAAAGAATGGGAGAGGATTCGCTGAGGGAGAAAGGAGGCATCTCGCCAGCGCTGTTGCTGCTGCTTCTGCTTCTGAGTGAATCGAGTGAACTCCACCTGGTACGCTTCTTCATCCCCTACGGATTTTCTCTCCCGCAAGATTGGATCTTTGATTCTCTTCCAGTCCTCTGATCATTACCCGGGTGATTGCTTTCTTTATCCATGTTTTATCACCTGGTACGCTTCGCGATTCATCTTCTATGCTGCCTTTGGCTGCCGCGTGACTCGTCTTTGCTGGGAATTAGACTGGCGGAATTTTTGGTGTTGACAGGTAGGGTGGTTGATGGTTTCTTGGTTGGTGGGGTGAAGAACAGTTGTTGCCATGGCAATCCTCGCCGGAGTGGATCACGTGATTTATTCTTGATGATAGTTTTGATTGTTCGGTTCATGTGAGATCTGCTTGCAGAGGTGGCGGACGTGTTATGCTGCTATAGCATCGGGTTTGTTTGTACTGTGCTAGAATTTGCTCTTGTTGTGGTTTGGTTTTTGAGTTCTGTTTCTTCGCCATTTGGATTCTTGGCGAAATTGCTCTTGATTCTACTGATTGTTGTTCAGTTTGAAAAAAGTGCTTTTTATTAAAAAAAAATTGCTAGGTCGTTGGCTACTCCAATTGCGTGCTTCCTGTGTATGCACAGTTCTTTCCCCTCATCCAATTACTTTTAACACGGTTTCCTTTTTCAATTCCAGCTTTAGCGTGATCAGTACTATCCATTTATCTTCCCGCCCTTTCAACTTATCCAAGACCTCACTCCTGTAAGTACCACTAAGACAACGCATGGAGCTGTAGAATTATACTTTGCTCATTTCTGTATGTACCATGTTCAGTTTATCTTATTTGTGCCATTCCTATTTCTAATTATCCAGGTGAAAACAGCCAACAGTTGCACTGGAATTTCCTCACTCCTTTCCAGAGGCATCAGATAATCTCTTTGCTGTCCCATCCAGAGTAGTGGAGAAATTGAGCAACTTCATAACTTCCAGAATAATTATTGCATTGTACCAAGGAAGTGAGGTATTGCTTATTTGTTGTCTGATCCATCTTGCTTCGTGGCATCAATGGCGGCCTCCAGTGCTCATGATTCAAGGCAGTATTCATGGCTGTGGGTTAGCCATATCAGTCCCAAGAACTCCAAATGGCTTAAAGAAAATCTCAGCGGTGAGCCTTTTGCTCTGTTTAGCTCATGTCTATACATTCCTTTATACCCTATCATGAAGTTATCTTGATTTCCTTGCATATTATCTGATCAAATTAACAACGTGATGCTATTAGCTTCATACAGTTTCCATACATTTTCAACTGTCACGATGTGCAGGGTGTACGCATGCTATCTGCCTATCTGTAAACTTGAGTAAAATCATTTCAGTGTTAATATTTGATTGTTTTGAAAATATCATCTAGATTCAGGTGGGGATTCCATGCTATCTGCCTAAAAAAAAATATAATCTAGATCTCTACCTGCCATGAGGCACATGATGCCTCTAGTAGCGTTTTGATTTCTCTTGATGTTTTGGTTCATGAACCTGAATGATCTTCTATGATCGTGTGACTTGTGTCATCTTATTTCACATATACGCCCAGGAAATTCTGTTTTAATGTGGAGCTGCTGTTTTTTCGTGGATGACTACTTTTTTTTTACCTAGAACTGTGGGGCAAAAGCCCCACAGTGAAACTTTTATTAGTCGAATTACAACAAAAATACAAGGGTGAGCAGAACTGTACAAGTTACCTATACAAGCCTAATGCAAAGAACTAATCCAAGCTACAAGAGCATCTCTATGTTTAGCCTTAATCCTGGACGACTACTTCGTCATACAGGTGATATGTTCTGTGGTGAAATTTAATCTCCGGCACCAATTAAATTGCATCAAACAAGTTTAGGATGATATAATTTTGATTTTCACTTGTCATTTAGCAAAGCATTGTTGGTCTATATCTGTATATGTACCCTGTGGATAAGTCATTATTATATGTGAAAACAATATTGCAGCGAAAGAATCAAAGAAATACACCTGTTTCTATGTATTTCTGTGGTTCATAAACTAAAGGAATCTCATTTTGTGCAACAGACATGGACATGAAGGTTAAAGCCATGATCAAGCTCATCAATGAAGATGCTGATTCTTTTGCACGGAGAGCGGAGATGTACTACAAGAAGCGCCCAGAGTTAATGAAACAGGTAGAAGAGTTTTATCGAGCATACCGCGCCTTAGCAGAAAGGTATGACCAGGCTACCGGGGCACTTAGACAGGCTCACAGAACAATTTCTGAAGTATTCCCAAATCAGATGCCATCAATGGATGAATCGCCCTCTTCATCTGGCCAAGAAGTGGAGCCTCATACGCCAGAGATGTCTATCTCTCGTCCACAGTTTGAATCAGGTGATCATACTTCCAAGAGGAATGATTCACACCCTCAGGAAACAAGTGCATTGTCAAACCGAAGAAGTCTAAAGCAGTCCAATGATTTGTCACCAAGTGATGAAAATGCTACTCGTGCTGTTTTTGATGGAACAGCGTGGAAAGGCCTTAGTTTTGAAAGTCCAGAAGTTAAAGGGAGAGAGGATATCAGCAATGGAATGGTAAAAATGCAACAGGAGATTTCAAGGCTATTAGCCGAGAACCAGAATCTGAAACAACAGATGTTCTCAGAATCTGAGCGAGCAAAGAAAGCTGAAAGTGAGAACCAAGCCCAGAAGGATACCGTCTTTAAATTGAATTCTGAGAAAGATACATCTCTTCTGGAATATGATCAGTCCACTGAGCGTTTGTCAACACTGGAGTCTGAGCTCTCTAAGGCACAGACTGACCTCAAGAAGCTAACTGATGAAATGGCTATAGAAGTCCAAAAGGTAAACAATGCTGAATCACAATAGTTTGATACAGTCTGAGCTCGAGGCTTTGGATCAAAAGGCAAAAATACAGCAACAAGAACTTGAACAAAAGCTTAAGGAATTGGAAATTCTCCAATTTAGCTTCCAGGAGGAACATGAAAAGCGCATGCATGCTGAAAGTGTTCTTCTTTCTGAGGAAAAGGAGCGTGCTCAATCTCAGGAAGAAGTTAAACGGTTGACTACAGAGATCAAGATGGCAAATGAAAAGTTGGATGAGCTCATGCAGAGCAAGATGGACCTGGAGAGCGCTGTTTGTGAACTGAAGAAGGAAGTCAAGAGCCTTACTGAACAAAATCACTCTTCCGAGCTGCTTATACAAGAACTCCGTGATGAGATAAATTCGCTGAGGGATTCGAAGAGTGAGCTTCAAAATGAAATAGAAAGCCTTAGGGGCACTATTTCACAACTGAGCACTGAGAAGGATGGAGCTCTACTTCAACACCAGCAGTCCGTTGAAAGGGTTTCTGTGCTGGAATCTCATCTCTTGAATATACAGTCAGAGCTGGATGTTAATGAAAATAAGGTGCATATGCTGATGCAAGATCTCGAACAGAAGAGAGAGGAAATTCAAAGCGTTCATGGCCAGCTGCAAGATGAAAGCCACAGGCGGACACAAGCTGAAGCAGCTCTTCTTACGTCAGAGAGTCTGCACTCCAAGTTAGAGGAAGAAGTGAAAAGGCTGACACAAGATCTTGACACATCAATAAATAAGCTGAGTGAGTTGGAAAATGACAAGTTAGATCTGGAAAATACATCAAACGAATTAAAGAATGCCATTTCAGATGTGAACTCTGAGATGGATTCAGCACTCCTTCAACAACAGCGGTCTCGGGAGAAAGTATCTGATTTGGAGTTACAACTCTCAGAGGCACAGTTGAAACTGGAGAAGTCTGAACAGGAAGTGCATGTACTGGAGCAAGCAATTGCACAGATGAGTGAAAGTGTCAACAGTCTGGAGTTCGGTTTGAAAGACGAAACCGGGAAGAGAGTGCAAGCTGAAACGTCACTCATGTCAATGGAGAACATGTATTCTCAGTCTCATGAAGAAGTGAGTAGGCTGCATCAAGAGATTGAGAAGCTGAATGGAAAATCAAATGAGTTGGAGAACTTGTCGTCTGACCTAAAGAACACCATCATACTTCTGAACAGCGAAAAAGATGCTGCCCTTCTTAAGAACCAGGAATCCTCGATGAGAGTATCCAATCTGGAATCTGAACTCTCAAAATTGCAAGATGAATTAAATAAGGTTGAAGGAAGAGTAGAGGTGCTGGAGCGAGAACTTAAGCATAACCAAGAAGAACTTTGTAGCCTCCAAACCAGCCTAGAAGATAAAACCCAGCAGTGCATTGAAGGTGAAGCAGCTCTTCTCTCATTGACAGGTCTTCATTCTGAATCTCGGGATGAAGTCAACAAGTTGGCCATGTACATTGAGGAGCTGAGTGGGAAATTAAGTGAGGTGGAGAACAATAAGATGGATCTTGAGAACATTGTAAACAAGCATACGGAGGACATCCATATCTTCCATGAACAGAATCTTTCTGCCGAGCTTACAATAAAAGGCCTGCATTGTGAATTGGATGCACTGAAGGAGTTGAATGTGAAACTCGAGGCTGAAATGGGGTCTCATATAGGTGAAAAGGAGGCAGTTCAGAGAGACTTTGTCCATCAAAGAGAAGAGAAAGAAAATCTAGAGGGGACACACCATGCTTTGGCTGTTGAGATGGATGCTCTAAAGGGCAGCGCTGCAGCAAACCAGAAGTTAATAGAGGATTTGCAGATCGCAAACTTAAAACTGAAGGAGGTGTGCGCAAAGAATTTGATTGAAAAGGCACTTCTCTCGGAAAAGGTTCAAGAGATGGAGAGACTATCTGAAGAATATTCACTCTTGGAGAACTCAATTGCAGATGCAGATGCTGAAATGGAAGGTCTGAAGGAGAAGATAAAAGCATTAGAGTCTTCAGAAAGCTCTTTGAAGGGTGAGGTTTCCTCCTGTGTTTCTGAAAAGGCTGTTCTTGTAGCAGAGCTAGGTACGCTCGGTAAATTTTTTGCAGACATTTCAGAGAAGAACTCTGTATTAGAGATGTCATTATCTGATATGAAAGCTGAGCTTGAAGACTTGAGAGTAAAACTGAAAGACTCTGAAGAAAACCGCCAGGCTCAGCTTGCAGATAACTTGGCTCTTTCAGTAGTAAAAAACAACTTGGTTTCTCAGGTAATTTTTTAACATAATCCACAAAGTCAAGTTATTGTGTAGTTGATATTGTTGGATATCCATGGTCGTCTTGATATGTTATTATCTTATATTCCAGAATTTAAATTCTATCCTTGTTTGTATCTAACATAGAGTGCATTTACCTTTCAGTTAGAGAACATTACAGTGGTTACGAAAGCCCTGGAAGGTAAGCATGCAGACCTGAAAGATGAGCACACTTCTTTATCAAGAGAGAAGGATCTCGTATATGATCAAGTCAGGAAACTGAAGGGTCTGTTGAGAACAATTAATAAAGAGTATGAAGATTCTGTGAAGTCACATGAAATGCATGCGAGCAGCCTAAAGGAGCAGATTTCTTCTTGCATGGGAAATTGCGTGATATGGATGAGATGCTTGAAGAGCAAGAACAAAAAAGCATGAGAGCTTCTATCAGTGTAGTGGTCTTGGAGGGCAGTTTAGTTGATGTGAAAGACAAGAATGGGACTCTTTTAGAAAAATGTCAGAAGTATGTGGTGGAAAATCATGCTGCTGAGATTTTAAAATCTCAGCTGGAGGATCAAGCCAGATATCACGAATCAGAGAGTAAAGCATTGCTAAAGCATAATGCAAAACTAAGAGAAGGGATTTCACAGCACATGAAGATCCTTAACATCAACAGGGATGTAGAACCTGCTGAGATAGCTCGCGACGAAATTCTTTTACAAACTGTTTCAGATGAAACCTTCAACGTCGTGAAACTTAAAGAGGAAAGTGAAGATGTTAATACTCTCATGTACACCGAGCTCTCGGTCCTGGCGACTGTCATGTTGCAAGTAGGAATGGAGTTCAGAGATCTGCACTTGCAGAAGGGCGCCCTTGAGAAAAAAGTAGAGAATGAAGCAGCAGAAATAATATTTTTGCAAAATGAAAATTGCCGGCTTCTGGAATGCAATGAACAGCTGCGGCAAGACCTGCAGAAAAACAGTGAAATGGATCATGTGCAGAAGACTGAAGCATTGGTTTTATATGAGAAGCTATCTTGTTTGACAGAGTCTTACCAGACTTTGAAAGATGAAATTACTGACATGACTGAGAAAAATGAGTTCTTATCTAAGGAACACAAGTCTTTGATTGAGAAGTACAAGGCATTGGAGGATGAGAACGGTACTGTTCTAGCAGAATGCATGATGCTTGGGCACTTGTCTTTGTTCCTGAGAGGCCATAATAATGAGGTAGCATCTGCATTGGTATCTCTTACTGATGAGATGGCATTGCTCAGTTTGGCTAAGGGCGAACTTGATAGTGAAGTCAAAGTGCTGAGCGCAAGAGCTATGATGCTTGAATCGGAAAACAATAGCGTCAAGAAGTACTTACACCACGTGATAGAAGTTATGAGGACTCGGCTTGTCCTTTTGGAGTTCGAATTAAACACCGGGGAAAGTGTCTGCCAGGAGCTGGCCATTGAACTTGAGAGTTGCATGGCGCGGTTGTTGCAGAAGGATGATGAGCTACTGGAAGCTGAAGAGAATGTTCAGCTCATGCAAGAAAAAACCGGGAATTATGTGGACTTGTCAGGCTCTTCAGGTTGCTACTGAAGGTGCTAAAGTGGTGAAAGGAGAACTTGAGAAGAAAATCTTGATTCTCACTGAGGAGGGTACCGCCAAAGATGAGCTCATATCAAAAGAGTTTGAGCAACATGAAAGAGAGTCTGCTCTGCTAGTGGGTGACGTAATAACCTCTTCTGTGAATGCTGCAGTCTACGAAGAAAAGGCACTCAAGTTTATGATGGAAGCCAAAGCTATTGATAATCGTACAATGGCCCAAAAGGAGTTGATACTGAATAAAATCTCCTCACAAGATGCGCATATAGAGGCTCTGCAGAAAAAAGTTTCTGACACAAGGAAGAAAACGCAGAACTTAGAGCAAAAGTCGGTTCACGCTTGGAGACAAAGGAAATATATTCTGAGAATGAGAAGCAAAGGGATGTTGAGGGGTCCAAAGGGAAGCAGGTCCAGATGATGAAGGATATTGAACTTGATCAAATATCTACCTGTCCACCATATGGTACTGGAATCTACCCAGTTGGCAACGCTGCAAATTCCGAGCTGGATGATGAGATGCTTCAGCTGTGGGAGGCTGCAGAGAGGACCTGCAAGAACCAAACAGCCAAGTCATCGTCATCCGAGCACGACATACAGGCTGTTGAGGAGGTGAAAAGTGAGTACACTTCCTCAGAGCTAGTAAGGGGAAGAGACCTCATAACTAATAAGCTTGAGATGTCTTCCACATCTTTAGTAGAGCCTCATGAGATATGGGGCAAGAATATTATTGATAGGCTCACTTCTGATGCTCAGAGACTGCTGAGCATCCAAGAGAGCATCGAGGAACTGAAGCGGAAGTTGGGTGGCCTGTCGAAGGGCAGTTCCCCCGTGAATTCGGAATACGATGGCATCAGCACTCAGCTGCATGAGACCGAGGGAGTTGTCTTGGAACAGATCAACCTCAACAGCAAACTGACGAAGAAGGCTGAGAATTACCCTGCACTGTCAGATAGCATGAACGCTGAGCGGGAAGGTTTACCCAGCAGGAGGAGGATCTCAGAGCAGGTGCAGAAAGGGTCAGATAATGTGGCGAGGCTGGAACTGGAGCTTCAAAAGCTACAGTATGTCTTGCTGAAGCTCGAGGAAGAGCACGAGTACAGAAGGCTCAAGGTCTCTGACAAGCGCACTCGGGTGCTCCTGAAGGATTATTTGTACGGGAGGAAGGACCACCGTGGCGGTGCGCGCAAGAAGAAGGCACCCTTCTGTGGCTGCGTGCCTTCTAAATCGAGAACAGAACCCTAGCCATTTTGTTACCTGGCGGCTAGAAATAAGAAGTGCCTTTTAAAGAGAAAGATGATACTTATAGGAGTGTCCCCCGTGTAATTGAGCTAGCATGTTAGTGTTCAGAAAAAGCTTATGTATCTATTTTTTTCTCAAGGTTTTCCTGTGTAAACTTGTCCATATTCATAGCTAGTTCAGTGTGTCAATCCTAGGCATGAGTCAAGGTGTTACGTTTTTTCTTATATTTTTTCAGCTGAAGGACATTGCAGGCTACAAAAGTAAATAATGTGTTCATGTCAATCCAGCAGGTATTTGCTATTTTCTGCGCGTAGCAGTATGCATTCTTTAGCTGTTGGTGTTTTAGCTTCTGTCTCAAGCTGTGGCTCTCATCTTACACTCGCTCTCATATTTATGCATCTGGGCAAGAAAGAATACTGCTACTTGCAGTGAAACTGTAAATATCCCATTTTCTCCCAATATTTTTCATACATCACCAACACATGGTTTTTTCATTAGCATCTAAAACTTATGTAAACGGAACTGACGAACAACGGCTAACTTTGCCATGCCCACAAAAAACCGCGCTGCCGATCTTCGATCACAGTACAAGCACAACGGTAATTGGTAAAGATGTTTTACATAGTGTAAGCATCTTCTAGACATTCCATTCATAAGAAAGGTTTTCAGACAATGTCGTGCGTAGGTCCAGCGCTTGCTATCTTGCAGTTGAGCAGCACGTAGTTGCACGCCTCGGCCACCGTCTGGAAGATCCAATCGTCGCCGATGAGCATTAGCACCTTGGACTTGTCCAATTTCTTCATGACTTCGCTCCCTGGGTTCGCCAGCACAATCTGCAAATCACAATGAAGTGCAGTCAGATGCACAATTCCTGAAACAGAGATATCTTGAGCGAATTTCCCACATGGTTCCACTGTGCTTTACTACCTGCATACCCTTCTTGTCTAGGCTCTTCTTGAGATCCTCTATCAGCTTCGTCCCGCTCGTGTCGATGCTGCCGACGGCTGCATAAAACGATGTACATTATGATTGTAGAAAGACGATATTGTTTACTATCATAACGTAGCTCCGTACTAGGTCTTCCGCATCTCCTCCTAACAGGTGGCGGCGGCGGAAATTTTTCCTCCTCCAATCTCCGGCGAGTGTGCTGGTTCCCCCTCCCTCCGCTTGCCGCTCCGGCGGCAGGAGGGATGATGTAGTGCAACCCACGCCCATCACCATGTCAAGCACTCTGTCGCAAAAGTGGAACATGGGGTTCCCCTAATGCTGTCAAAGTGGGTCCGCCGCACGCGGGACCAGGATGAAGATGGACAAGGTCAAGACACATGACAGGTTGGCGGGTCCACCCACCAACCTCACGAGCAACGCCCAAGAGCTACATCGACTAAGGACTCCGGTCCTGGGGGCCTGCCGGGTCCCCTAACCACCCGGGAAGACAACGAAGCCCCCGAGAGCCCGAGTCCCTGGCAGGAGGCCGGGCTTCCTCTCGGGTGCACCTCCGAACGACTGCGGATAAGCACTCCAGCGCACGCTAGAAGACCTCAGAAGACTTGGGAAGCAAGTCGACGGAGGCGCGGACCGGGAGCATGGCCCGTGGTGTTGTCAGCCTTTGTCCGCCCCGCTATCCCCAAAGGTGGACGCTCCCACCTACCCCAAAGGAGACACTTGGAGGAGGAGAGCCCACGTCTCCTCTCATCCCGCCGGGAGGTTCTTCCAGCCAAAAACCTCCCTCAATCCTCGCGTGACCATGTGGTATCCCCTTGGCCTATAAAAGGAGGACCAAGGCACGGAGGAGAGGGACGGAAGGACAAGAGGAGAAACAAGTCACAAGCAACATGTTGGAAGAAGGCCAAGCTAGACTAGGGCTGAGAGGGTAGAGAAGGAAGGTGATCTCCTCTGGGTCAGGATCTGTCCTTCGTCTACCTCGAGCCAAAACCCTTCCGGGTACCTCACCCGGAAGCGTCCATTGTAAGCTACACCATGAAGAACTCATCAATCCAGACATGCAGGAGTAGGGCTTTTAGCCTCCGGGCGGCCTGAAACTGGGTAGCTCCTTGTGTCCCTTTGATTGCTTGCTTCGATCGTGGAGAGGAGAGAGATCTTACCCGAGAGACGATTCTCAGCCTCCTTCGCGCCCCATACCGAACCTAAAAAGGGGGTATCCTTTATCCCTGGTGTCCATCTTTCGAGACACGACATCTGACGCGCCCGGTAGGGGGTGCAAGCGCTGGATTCGTCTACGTCCAGTTCTTCGTCGTCAACTTCGAGATCTACGTCGAGTTCTTCTTCTTCCGGCACGCGATCTACGTCAAGCTCTTCGGCCGGAACGAGAGCCGCCTCTAGCTCTTCATCTGTTGCAAGATCTGCTCCAAGTTTTTCTTCCTTGGTGGGAGGTGCTACCTCCTCTGGGCAAGGTGAGCGGTTTGTAACATCCCAAAATATTAATCAGTATTATTATTCCAAAAATGAGAGCCAACAAAAACTTTTGCTTAATTATATGTTTTGATCTCATATTGTTGCTTGTGTTGTTTCTTTCTTGCTAAATGTGTGTTGCTTGCTCTAAAGAAAAACATGAAGAAAAGAAGAGGAATAAAATAAAAGTTGAAACAAGAAAATAATGTGACAAGTGTCACATGAAATTCTCCAAGTGAGAAGTTGTTTTCCTTCACAATAAAATTCAGTGGAGTGGTAATGTAAACACTCCCATTTTATCCTTACTACTTTTCTCTCTCAACTCATATTTTGAACTAGTTTTAAAATTCTAAAGTAAATCAAATAGAAATAAAACAAAATTCCATAATTAAAACCCTATGAACAAAAATGATTCAAAACATTTTATTTTGAAATGCCAAATTTTGTGGAGCTACTACATGCTATGTGGAAGCCTCACAAATATTTGTGAATTTTTCTAAAGTGTTTAAGTACCCCAAATAAAATCCAGAAAATACTGCTGGAAATGAAAAGAAGGAAAAGAAGCAGAGAAGGACCTAGTTGTAAATGGAAAAGAAAGACTAGGGGCGTTCTGCGAAAATGTCGTCGTCTCCTACCCCTAGCTCCCCGTCACCGTCGCCGTGTCGCCATGGTCGTCGTCGCCGCTTCCAGGCCCCCCAGGGCCCCCCTTGCTCGCGTTCGTCCACGGTCGATGCCTCTGCAGCCTCTGCGGGCACTCGAGCCCCTCTCTCGCCCCGACGCGGCCACTGTCCCCCGTTGCTCGCCGTGGAGAGAACGGACGGCGCCGGCCAAATTCGCCCCACCCGCTGCACCTCGACACGCATCCGTCGCCACAGCTGCTCCCAGCTCGCTCCCGGACCCCCCCAGACCCCTCTTCCTTGCGTTGCTTGCACGCGTCGCCGAGGAATCGGGAAATCCCCCGCCGGAGGCGCCATGGACGCTGTCCATGCGCTCCGTCCACGATACGCCGCCCCTGCCCTATTTAACCACCCCCGAGCCTCGCCACAGACACCACACCGCACCACACCCACACCACTCCCCTCTGTGCCCCGCCAGGAGGGCGTGCTCGCTGCCGCGTCGACCTCGCCGTGTCCGAGGTAGAAGGCGACCGTGGCCACGCCGTTGGGCTGCCCCATTTCCTTCCCAAACCACTGCACCGTGTTGCTTTCTCTCCCGCACTCACCCCATCCTTTTTCCCCTTTGATTAGTGCCCAGACGCGCTTGTTGGACCTCGCCGGAGTTGCTGCCCGTGGCCGTGGAAGATCGAGAGCTCGCCGCCGACGAACCAGCCCACCCCAGCAAGTGCAACTCAGCCAGAAGCTTCCCACACACCGCCGCCGTCGATCTGCATCATCTCCGCGACCTCCCGAGCCCTCTAGGTGAGAGATCTTTCCACTCGCCGTCGCCGGCGCGGCAGCGCCGCCGATTTTAGGTCGCCGCCGATGCATTTGATCGTGGACCGTTGGATCTCGATCCAACGGACGCGTACCGCTTCGGTTAAATGAAAGAGAGAGAGAGAGGACTGACGGGCGGGCCCCGCTCGTCAGGATTTTATTAATTTCCAACCGCACACTGTGTCACTAACATGTAGGCCCCACCTGTCATAGCTTTCAACATTATCCAGAGAACAATTAAATTCAAATTTAAACTTCTCTGTTAAGACAGTACTGGATCCAACTTTGAAATTCAATATCTCAAGATTTAGGAATCCAAATAAATCAAACTCAATTGTTCTGGAAATCTTATAAAAATGTTTAACTAACCCAATTCGATTCATGTCATTTAATTAAATAAATAAAAAGTATTATTAAAAATACTACAGAAGGTTTAAATTCTAAACTTGTTTTTTTCTGATACTCTGTTAGTCCAAATAATTCCAAACCAATTTTTCTAGCTTAGTACTGTCATGTATTAGCTTCCCTAATTTTGGTAGAATTATTTGTGCATTATTAATTGTTTAGTATTAAGTTGAAGTTTAAACACCCTTCTGCACTCAAACATTTAAATATGTTTAATGGTTAACCCAAATGAATTAGGACCAATTTTGTTAGGTCACATTTAGTCATGTTTAGTTACCCCTAAAAGGATTTAATTTTAGGATCAACATAGCTTAATTGGTAGCTAAAACTTGATTATTAAGTTACTGGATTCAAACATTTGTGTAGGGAGTTTGGTAACCCCAATTGATCCAAATCAAATGGTGTTGTCTTCTACACATCAGTAGCTTTCTATAGAAATTTAGTTTGTATTTTTGTAACAAACAGAACTCAAGTTGTGCAATTAAACATGTTCCACAAGTTTCTGCCATAATTTTGAACATAAATAAATGATGTTTAATTCAATTTTTTTGAAACCAAATTGTATGGTTTGGTGTGTGTAGTAGCTATTTGTGATGTTTATGATTGTTCTGTTGTGATGCTTGCTTGAGTAGTTTAGTAATTGGTTGCATTGCTTGTTTGACGTTTAGTCGAGAACGTTGCCGAAGTCTACGAGGAGGGGGAATACCTTGATCAGCAAGCACAAGAACCCGAGAACTTTGCCGAGCAAGGCAAGCTACTTCACTGAGCTTGCATTTACATACATCTATTTTGTCACATGAGTTATTCAAAAGTATCAATGATTTTGAAAACCTTTTTACAAGTACATGAAAACTATTTTGCCACCTATGTAGAAGTATAAGATAGTTGATATAAAATTATAGGATGGGAAAATAAACGTTGTTTACTCAAAACTCCTTTGAAATACTTGTGTGGTTATGGAATACCGAGATGTCGGTGTTAAAGTGGAGAAATGGAAAAGTGCGAATGTTTATGAAAAATGCACAGTGTCCTAGTACTATGACAACCAATCTTAATCTGTGCGACCACATTTACCCCCATATGGGAACGGGGCTTAGTCATATAATTTGCTCTTATTAGTATGGGATACCTCATCGACGGAGATGACTCCGTTATGCATGAGGGGATGGTTTGGAGAACTCCCCTGACTTGGGTCCTCGCTCAAACTCTATGGAAAGA